>PVIH01002325.1:120316-194399 GCA_004025045.1 Sigmodon hispidus | reverse complement strand
GAATCTTCTTCTTCTAATCTTCTTCTTCTTCTTTTTTGAGGGAGGGGGAGGAGAGTGACCACCCCTGCCCACATCAGACTCCTTTCATCTTACTAAAACTCTGCTGGGCAGAGACCTTCACATCTGTCTCAGGTTTCACTGGAGGTGTCTGTCCAGTTCTCTAGCCAGTACAAAGGCTCCCATACACAGTTGACGTTTACCGGAAGGTTCTTGGCTTACCTAGAGGTTTTTTTTTTCAACGAATGGTGTCAATTTATTGTTACAGTTGCACCTTCTCACCTAGGTCTTACAGAGCAGGGTGCTTGCTTCCTTTACTGAGGTTTCCCGAGCCTGGCTGAGTGCGTTCATCCATCCTTTGCTTTAGTCTGCTGGACTGAACTCTGCCCTTCACTTTCTGTGCTCCAGACTTCTGGTGTCTTCCCAGGTGGCAGAGGCTAAGAAGTCTGGGAGGAAGATGGACTTGAGGAGGTGACTAAACTCCCCCTTCCAGCCTCTGAATTTCTTCAGGGATGACAGCTGTAAAGTAAGAGGTTGAATATTTGTTCTTCCGGAGACTAGCCAGAAACTGAGAGATCCCAAATATCCAGAAAATGTTGAGGGAATGGAGAATAGAAAGATATCTGCTCCCTTGGACCAAGTTCAACCCCCAAAGGCAAATGTTGCCTAAGCTTCCTGAACAGAATTTCCAAAAAGGGTATAGAACTCCCATTCTGCAGTGACCCCCAAAAGAACCTCCTCAAACCACCATCTCATAGAAAAAAAGCCAGCGGTGGGGTGGTTTGGGCCCGAGAGGCACTCATTGGCAATTGGGTTCCTTGTCTTTTGTCCTAGAAAGGGCTGTTGTCCCAAACACTGGGTGGGTGGGCAAAACCTGGGCCTTTAGAGCTGGCTCACTTCCATTTCTCCTGGACCAGAGACCTGGGAGCTTGAATTCTTTGCACTTTTCCAGCTCCTCCATTCTGCCAGGGCAAGCTGCAAGAGTCTTTGGATGTGGTCCACCCATCCTGGAAACTCAAAGCAAGCCTGGCCACCCTCTGAGCTTCCCCACGGAGGAGTAGAGACTCCTTTTCCCTCGAGACTCTCAAGGGCCAGAGTGTGGATGATCATTACTTTAAATTAAAAGTCTCCCATTCCTTTCTGTCTAAGCTTCAACTTAGTTTCAGAGAATGAAGCGTGAAAGCTTTGATAGAGATTACCAATGCTTCATTTATTCCCGCAAATGGCAAACACGGCCCAGGAAAACGGAGTACCGATGTGCAAGCTTCTTGTCTTGGATCCTCAGCCACCTCAGCCTTCACAAGCTCACTTGGCTGAGACTCACTGGGCAGGGACAACCTTGCTTAGTAGGCTTCCCCCTGAAAGGAAATCATGCAGTCTGAGTCTGTGACCACATCCTGTAGTCACTTTAGCGCTGAGACCAGCCAGAGAGCTGAGGAACTTGACCCCAGGAAAGGAAGAAGTGGGCCAGAGGGGTAGCTAGTCCTACCAATCACTAACTAGTCACATTTGCCAGTGTGACTACCTAAGTGCCTTTCCCTCCAAACCCACCTTATTATTCCCTATTTATGGAGGAATTCAGGGAAAATCTCCTATGTATTATATGGAGAGATAGAGACCCCAGACCCAATCACAGCCCATTCCAGCCCCACCCCTACCTGCCTCTGGGACCTTACACTTGCCCATAAGGTTAAGACTATGGGAAAGGGGAAGGCTTTCTCTGTGGTCAACTTACATCTTTCCTAGTTCACACTGACCATCCTTCATGTATAAACCACCCTCGTTCCCCCTTCCTTGCCCAGCTCCATTATTTTGGCTCTAGCCTTCAAGCCTTTGCTGTACAAAGCTCACCTTGTGACCTGGGTAACAAAGTTTGCTAGGACCATGTCCCAAGGAGGCAGTCATGGAGCTTCCAGTGTTAAACAATGACTGAGTTTTAGTCTCTTGAGATGCGGCAGGGAGTATCGAAAGCAGGAAAAGTTGAGGCCCCAGTGAGAGTGCATCCTTAAATTCCTTTGTGACACTGTGTTATTAACTCCAAGGCAATGGCATCTCCACATTCCAGCCAGCTGGAAGCCCTTGTAATACAAAGATACCTTTGGGGGAAGGTGGCTAGGCATGACAAGCAGTCTCCTGGTCACCATAGCCAGCTCACAGGCTGTAGGGGGTTTGCTTGTCCCAGTGAGATGTTTTGCAGAAGTGAGTGTGAAAGTCAGCATGGACCAAGGTGACATTAACCTATGTCCCCTAACTGTACAGCTGGTGATTTGTCTATAGCTTTCAAGAAAATCTGAGCTATTATGATTTACTTTGTAACCATCAAGGCTAAACAGAGTTTCACTATAAAGGTCCTGCATGGCCTAGCAGACAGATCTAGAATATCTTTGCAAGGAAGGACCTAAGTTCCATCTTCAGAGTTCAAATTTTGTTTTGTTCTTTAAAGCCAGTTATGATGACTGATGATGTATGCTTGTAATATCAATGTTAGGGAGGTCCAGACAGGCAGAGCCTTTGGTCAGTCAGCTTAGACTACCTGGCCAGTCCTAGGCAAATGAGAGATCCTGACTCAAAATAACACGATGGACAGCATCTGATGAGCAGTAACTGAGGTTGTCTTTAGGTCTTCACAAGCACAGGCACATATGTGTACCTGTATCTACACACACACACCCCCACACACATACACAGAGAAGGGGGAGGGGTTAAAAGAAAGGGAGGGAGGGTACCTTTGAGAGCAAGATGACTCCCACAGAGTCCAGAGAGGTCTCACCACAAGGGAAAGCCAGGCTAATGAATGAAGGGGTCTCACATAACACGCATGAGAGTATTCAGCACTATACTGGAAAAGGAAGGATTGAGTAAAGCTGGAGATCTTGTGAACTTCCTGAGCTCTTGCTCATTCCCATTAACTCCTCACTAATTTCAGTGTGAAAACAAGAAAAGTTAGTCACCACCAGGCTTGGCCACTTAAGTTTGTTCCCAAGACCCACGTGATGGAACAGACCAGCTTCTCCAGGGCTGTTCTCTGACTTCTACAAGTATCAGTCATGGCCATAGGCAAACACACATGCACACAAAAATGAATAAATAAAAATGGAATACAATTTTTGAAGAGTACTTTTCTGCCATTTTGGATTGATGGCCTGAAAAATTAAATGAGTCAAGAGGTACAGGAGGTATTTAATATTTTTTTTGAACCCAGAAAGTGCCTCTTTGTCCAATGCTAGAGATGCTGGACAGTGAGTTAAAAACAAGTGGCCTAGAGGACAGAGCTCAGGTCCTAAATGCTGACAGATACGCAAACACGAATGTTTCTTATACCTTCTTCGCTTGCTTAGTTACTCACCATGGTCTAGCCAGAGTACTTTCGAGTGGCATCTGTGTGGGCATCAGGGTGGTAAGTTCTGCATTTGCTTGCCCACCATGTGTATAAAGTAGCCCAGATGGTTTCACGAACCTAATGAATCTGTACAGTCTTTGTCTTGGTCCTGCACATAATAGTTCTAGGTTCTGACTCTTAACTTTCATGAGGTCAGGGGCTGTTTCCCATGGTACCTTTATGGGTTCAAGCTAGTTGGGTCTGAGATCTGTTAACCTGAAGAAGAAAACTGGGATTTTGGCATACCCACCTTAGGTTACCAAAGCTTCAAGGGCAAGGATGTGGCTCAGTTAGAGTGCTTGCCTAGTATGCACAAAGCCCTGGGTTCAATACCAGCACCCCTTGAATAGAATATGTTGGTGCACACTTGTAATTCCAGCCCTTGGGGGGTAGAGAAGTTCTAAATTATCCTGAATTACATAGCAAGTCTGAAGTCAGCCTGGGCTACCTGAGATCTGGTCTCAAACAAACTAACTAGTAACTAGCTAATTAGCTAACAACTAACTAACTAACTAACTGCTTCAGTAGTGAAACCCCCCCCCATTCCTCAGTACACAAACTGCTGACTGAGGAGGAGGAGGGGGAGGAGGAAGAGGAGAAGGAGGAGGAGGAAGACTGGGGATTACTGGAATTTAAGGTGGCTTTTGCTTTTTCTTATTTTCATCAGCCATTCTCAGGTGATTTTGATGTGTGTGCCTGTCTTTTGGATGTATGTGTTTTCTGAGGAAGTGTGGTGTTAGGGAACCATGTATTTCAGACGTGATTTTGGAATGGGGCACTCAAAGATGGTTTATAGAGTGCCTTGTCTGCTCTGGTGTTTTATAGAATTGATAAATACCAGAGTGGCAATCCTGAGCTTACTCGAAGTCCTGTATTTGTTTGGGGAGTGGTTTTGCTGTTCAGTTATTATTAAGGAAAAAGCCATTTTTAAAAATCATAAGCATGCTGGGCCTAGTGTTACAATCTTTAATCCTAGCACTCAAAAGGCAGAGGCAGGCAGATCTCTGAGTCTGAGGCTAGCCTGGTCTACATAGTGAGTTTCAGGACAGTCAGAGCTAGAGTGAGAGTTTGCCTTAAAAAAACAAAACAAAACAGTAATAACATCATAAGCATTTTATTTTTGTATGAGCACAACTTGGGCAGAGATTTGAAACACCCTACAGGGCCATTTTTCTGTTTAATTACTTGTAGTGAATTCACCATTGCAGTTTGTAAAATTTATGGTCTTGGAATTCTCAGCCTCTTCCTGGGATTCTTTTATGAACAGTCTATATACCTTGACCAGTTTTAGGGAAAATAGCATAGTGAAGTGAAAGACACACAAAAAGCCGTGGGACTATTGCAACTTCCCACCCTCGCTCTTCCTAAAGCAGACTGTAGACTTGAACAAACTAGCAGACCCTGTGTCAAAGTCCAGGAGTCTGAGACTGTGTGGGTAAGAGATGGGACTCCCTTTTAACTATGTTTCATCTTGTTTGTCTTATTCTGTAACTGGAACCCATACCTGCTTTATGCTAGTCATGGCCTCCCCTGCTAAAATCTATTCTCTACTCTGTAATTTTGTTTGAAAACAGAGTGGGAGCTAGGGAGACGGAGAAGTCAATACAGAGCTAAGAGCTTGCCTTGAGAGCACAAAGACCTGGATTCAATCCCCAGAACCCACATAAAAGGAAGAAGAAAGAGCTCAGTATGGTGGTTTGTGCTTGTTTCATAATCCTGATGCTGGAGAAGCAGAGATAGGTGGATTCCTGAGGCTCTCTGGCTGACCCACCTAGCCTGCAGGAGAGTAGGAGACCCTGCCTCAAGAAACAAGGTGGGTGGCAACTGAGAAACAATACTTGAGATTGTCCTCTGTTTGCCACAGAATGGCAACTCCTATAAATGAGTCCCCCAATACACTAGAATTTGGGTTTGTTCCCAATGAACACTCTTAATGCAGCCCATGGATATAAACTCCCTAAAGAAGAACCCAGAGCTTCCCCTGAGCTGAAAAATCACTGTGTCTTGCCAATGTTCAATCTAAGCTCATGGTGTGTGTGTGTGTGTGTGTGTGTGTGTGTGTGTGTGTTTATCCAGAGGTTGCAGAGGCTGGGAATAAATTAGTTCAATGTCACAAAAGGTCCCTTTCTTATTTTATATAGTCAAGAGTTTTATAAAATGACCTGGCTTTTCATACTTGGGAACCTTAGATGGTGAGCTGTAAGCCTCTTTTTGGGGTCAAGAATTTCATATACATAAAGTCTAGATACCTCAACCACCAAACTGAGCAAACCCCAGGACCAGGTAGAATCATGATAAAAACAAAACAAGATGACAACAAAATCATTTTCTTGGATTATTTGACTCAGCATTGTTGGCACAAGAACAAGGAAGAGTTATTGTAATCCTCCTCACAGTTTCTGAACTTTTTTACAGTTTTGTCACTGACACCCAGAGAGACAGTGAATTCACTATTGCTGGGGAGATGGTCAAGTTGGCAATGTGCTTCCCATGTGGGCATGAGGATCTGGGTTTGGTCAGCAGTACCTACACACAAAAGCCTGAGGTGTCTGGAACCCCAGTGTTGGGGAGGCAGAGACAGGAGAGTTCCTGGAACTCTATGACCAACCACTCTAGCCAGATTGGAAGATTCAGGTTCAGCAAGAGATTCTGTCTTAGAAATAAGTGGGGAAGGATTAAGAAGACATTTGATATTAACTTTGGGCCTACACATGTACATGCACATGAACAAACACATGTACACACATGAACACAAACATATACACACAAGAAAACATAACACACACAAACACACTCATGTGCACACACAAGCACACATGCACATACACTAAGAAAATTAAAGTGTTTATACTAGCACTGGACTGTCTAAGTTCACTCTGTTATCTATCTATCTATCTATCTATCTGTCTGTCTGTCGTCTATCATTTATTTATTCCTCTAGGTGGGAGGGAGTCATGGGAGGCAAAAGAATGAGTTTCTGGAAATTTTTATTGGGAGACCTAAGGCTGATCTTTTTTTAAAACAGGAGTTTGCTGTTTAATAAATAAAACTTCTACATGTCAGTCTGGGAGACATGACGTTCACCTGAGTGGGTGAAACATTAATGAGAATGGGTGGGGGTGGGGGATGCTTAGGGTGTGGTTCCATTCTCCTCCTAGACAGGATTATAAGGAGGCAGATGTCTCAGCTCAGATATCAGGATTTCCAACCAGGCCTTGGCAGAAAAGTTCTGGCTTAAGGAAAGAGTTCCTCACCTTTTGATTCTTCAAGAACCTGTTGGGGTGACAGGAAATGAACCCAGATGCTTTTATGGGGAAAAGAGAAGAGAGGTGACTTGATTCTGGTGCTCAGTTCTGTTTTCACTGCCCTCTTCTTGGTCCCCCAGATCTGAAGGGAAAGAATTATGCTCCTGTACAGCTGTCAGTCCAACCAGAAAAGTATGGCTGGCCTCTAAAAAAAGGGAACTGCCGGTCTCTCTTTGTCCTAGGTTGGGAAGGCCTCCTGGTCAATAAATACATATTAATCATGCGAGAGAATTGATATGCAAATGAAGGGTACCATTGACAAGCCCTGGATGGCAGAGGGAGAGCCCTGCACAGCTGTGGTCCTGCCTGGAGAAGCCAGGGCTGTGCCTGACCATTTGTCGGGTGTTTTCTAGGGGTCAAAACCTCCTTTTCCAATAAGTCTGTGAAAAAGGGAACTGGCCCTGAGGTGACTTCAGGATCTTTTTCTTACACGTTTCTTAGCTTTGCCAGCTCTACGATTTTTTTTTTTCCAAAAATTAATTTAAGTCTGGCAATGGCAGGCCACTCTTTTGGATCGCGTCTCTCGGCCCAACTGGAAATCTCCAAAGGTACTTTGTTCTTGTGATCAAAGGAAAGTGGAGCCAACCAGAAAAAGAGTTAAAAGCTTAGGTGCATTTTTTGGAGGAGTGCTTGATAGTGCAGGAATAATTATTACCTGCCATTGTGAATTACTGCTTATAAAACAGCATGCTGTGTATTGTTGTGGCTTTCTATCTGGAACAGGCACCTCCAAATAACCTTGGTATAGGCAGGAATAAGCTTCAACTCAGAGTTTTCGGAATGCCTGACACCTGTGGGGACAAATATTTCATAGTTTATCCTACGGTGGTAAAATATGACTTTGGTGATAGAGAATTATACATAGTCTTGTGTTATCAAAACAAAACAGATGTGTTATGATGTGTTTCCAGCAAATCAAGGTGGTAAATACAGTTGCTTTATCCATCAAAATCATTGGGACATAAGCTGTTTTTTGACACTGATGATAGAGTAAGTTGCTCTGCATGTTAAACTAGAAATGAAGAGCATTAATTGTGCCCAAGATGATCTGGCTTCAGTGTTCTGCTTAGGAATGTCGATGGAGTTCTTAAAGAGGTGGACAACTGGATTTTCTCCTCTATAGTTCTGAGTTCTGTCTGTGGGCTCCTATCTGAGAGAGAGTCATGCATAGTAACTTTATAGTTGGACTATGAGCTATTGTCTTTGGTGATATACCTTGGGCCATGAGTGTCAAAATAGACCCTGATTTGGTAAAGACCCAGGCTGTCTGGGGTTCTGGGAAGGTCCTGGAAAAAGCTTTTGGGGGATGTTTGAGGTAGGCCTTGTGGCTCTCTTCCTTTGTAGCCTCTATCTCATCTTACCTAATGCTCAGCAAATGACTATAGGACATTATCACACACCTGAAGGGAACAAATAGAAATAGAAATATAAGAAAATTGTCTTCTTCTGGAAAAATCAGTAATTGGAATAGTTGTGAATTAACTGTCTATAGCCTTTTATGTATTTTGGGTTATATTAATCCTAATCAGGATATTGGCTTGCTAAAACATCCATGTTTTCATTTTAAATCCACTATAATATTCTTTGATAGAGGTGTGCTGATCTCAAAACCTCATAGCCTGTTCAAAAATCAAATACAGACTCTCCTAAATTCCGTTGATCAATGTATGATACTTAAAGCATTCTGCTAATATTCACCTTGCTTCGAGATGGATCGAGGATTACCTGGAATTTGAATGCAGCAAACCTGTTGTCTGTTGGATTTCTGTGTGTGTGTGTTTATGTGTGCACACAGGAAGGGGCTGTTACTAGAGATAAATTATTTAACATGATTTTCCTGTATTGTGGAGAGGGAGGATGAGCCTCATTTTTCGGATTATGATTTGTGTTATGAAATGCTTATCAAATGTTTTCCAAAGATTAGTTTAATTTTAATTAAATAACCCTTTCTCAAGAGGAGACTCCCAACTCTTCCTGTACCCAGAGGCTAACGTACTTGTTGTTTTTAATTATTTTGTGCTGTTACCCAAACTGCTTTGGGTACTCCTGCCCAATTAAATCAAAGGCCCAGGTTCCTTATGCACAATATGTTTAATATTTAATTTTAATTAAATTAATTAAATTGTTTATTTAATTTTATGTGCATTATTGTGCGTTGAATAATGTAAAATTCATGGAGTGGAGAGAGGTATCTCGGAGAGCTTCCAAATCGGCTCATTTCAAGGTTTCTAGGAAACTACTTTCTTGTTTCCAGGAGAAATGTCCCAATGCTGGGCAAAGTCAACTGTGAACCTCCTCTTTGGTGCCCTTCTGCTATAGTTTCTGGAGGCCGGGTTTGTAGTCTCCGAACCCGATGCATCTTGCCTTGCAGTGTGCAGGTGTTTGCAGCTGCTTGGCAGAGGCCAGAGTGTGTGTGCATGCACTTGTCTCCGTGGTGACATTGTCTACTTTGCTGAGCACACAGTCACCAGCACAGACACTCCCAAGAAGATCAGTTTTTGTTTTTTTTAAATGAACAGAGGCCTTGGTAAAACTTCAGATAACATCTTGCCGTGTAGAAACAGCCAAAGCCATCAAAATTTTAGAAACCCACCCAAGATTGTCATAAACACCATCAAATGTGTGGATGGTGTGTGTGGGGCGGGGGCTTCCCTTTGACTTAGATCTCTTTTCACAAAAGTGGTCCTTGGCCTGCCTCACTTTCCACTTTTTATCCCAGTGGCCTCTGTAGGACACAGAGCACCCAGGAATGTTTTTCTGTGCAGTGATCGGCATACTGTCTCTCCACAGAAGGGCTTAACTTCCAGGAAACCTGTTTGCAAAGAAATGGGAAGTAGATAGACACAAATAATAAAATAATAAAAATAGAAACCCTCTTCTAATAATGGTACTTTGCCAAAATTCACATCTGAGTTTGGGAGACAGAACCCTGGAGTCAGAAGTCCTAAAAACGCCTGATTTAAAGGAGTCACTGAATTCTCTTTCCTATTTTCTGACTGATTAATGGCTTAGAGTTATCACTCTCAGCATGAACAGGCTTCTGGGGCATCTGAACCAAATTTGTAAACTTAACCTGGTAGCATGGAGTGTTCACTGAATTCCTTTTCATCTTGAGGGTTTGCTCATTTGGACCACGACTCTGAGTACTTACATGTGTCTTCACTTCTATAGGTTTTGACGAAGTAGATCGTATCTTTCTGGGGCCTCTTGCTTATTGTTCACTGCATTTAGGGAACCTTGATGGACTCAGCCATGGGAAAGAGGGAGAAACAGAGGAAGAGAAAAATGCAGAGAGGGAAAAAAAAGAAAGGGAAAACTGGGGACTGAAGGCAGAAGAGACGACATTCCTGGGCTTGTTCCGGTCCTTTCTAGAGCCCTTTCACAGGCTGGAGCTGCTAACTCGTAAACTGATTTCTCTTTACTGTTGCTTGTTTTTTCCCCCCAAGGCTGGTTTTGTTTCAGTAGATTAAATATTATCATAAAAGTAGCTGGTGATGCAGTAAATTAAAAATCAAGTTGTGGAATATTTTGCAAAAGCTTTTTTTTTTTTTTTTTTAAACGTCTATGGCTCTTAACCAGTCATAGTAAGCATTAGTTTAAATGGATTTTCCCAAACAGGACTGTTTGCTTCAAATAAGAGTTCGGAAAATTCAAAGCAGCCCAGTTAGATGAAATAGACGTAGTGAAAAGTTACTAGGAATTTGGTAGGAGGGGAATGGTTGCTAGAGAATCTTACAGCAGCAACCAAAACAAAACCCCCGTGTGCTTTCTGTTTATTTGGTAAGCTTATGGACATTTTTAGTTTTTAGTCTAAAACATAAGGCTGGAGAGCTGTAGGAAATGTATGTGAGGACAGATGGAGTAGAATCCAGGGCAGTGCTGTGTCACCACATTTAACATCAAATTATGAATTAAACAAGAAGAATGAATAACAAATTAGGATTCGCTTAAGCCTAGCTTTGTGCAACAGGACAATGAAAATTTATTCGAATGCTATTCCTTGATGAGGCTACAGAATTTTCCCCAGCAGAAGGTACCCATTAATACTGTGAGGACAATTATTGGAAGTTCATTTTCTGGGCACATCTTAGAAACCTTTTGATGACAACAGAAATGTCTGTGCAGACATAGATTTTTCTAAGCTCTCCCCTAGTCTACTCAGTGAGTACCTTGGAACTCCCAGTGTTGAAGTGATTTGTTGAGCATATTTTGGTGCGGGCTATCAAATAGGTTAAAAGTGAGTTTTGTGGGAAGGTTTTGTTGTGCTTTGTGAATGTGTGTGGAAATTATTGAACACTTAACTGTTTAGGACTTCTGCAATACATTAAGGAATGGCAGGCTCCTTGCAGTCCAGCTGTTTGCTGAAAAAGACCTCACTTTGCACAGCCAAGTGTTTTTTCACAAGTACAGCCCCCCACCCCACACCTAGTCACAACCTGGAAATGAGACATTCGGGCCTTGCTAATGCCTTCTCCACATGCTGAAACTCTGGTGAAGAAAGGAAAGGTGTCCGGGATACGAACCAATGGAACAGACAAGTTTGGATATACTAGGAGCCATTTCTAGTGTTGCTGGGTATGAGCTAACTATTCAAGCCACAAATAGAACTTACAGTATATAATCCCTCTGTGTGTATTGAGACAAAACAGAGAAACATAACAAAATAGACAGCGATATGACAACCTGTTTATGCCTAAGTATTTTGGGAAATCAAACAAAACAAGTTCAACATGAAGGAAGGTTCATGTGGGTAGATGTTACACCTAAGTGATGGCTACTTATTATAATTATTAGTATTTGCAGATAGTATTTTTTGGGAGGGGAACGCATGCAATAGCACATATGTGGGGGTCAGAAAGTAGGTATCTGGAGTCAATTATTTCCTTCTGCCTGTGGCTGTGGGGACTGAGTCAGGTTGTCAGGCTCAGTGGAAAGTGCCTTTTCCATCTAACTGTCTTGCTGGCCCTTATCATCATGACTATTATTACTAACAATATAATTTCTGTTTTCAAAGAGTTTCAGATTTCTGAGAAATTCAAAAGATAGTTGTCTTATGTTTACTGTCCCTATATAAAGCTTTGCCACTTCTTCAGTTTTTTTCTCCAGACAAGAGGAGTCTTGTCCAGGAGGTATGTGTATGATGTAGCTTTTGGAACTCTCTTACATACTTTCCTGTCTTCTGAACATCATACACAAAATCTTGTAGAAAATAAAATAACAGCCAGGGAACCAGCTCAGTCAAAGGAGTGCTTGTCCAGCATGCACGGAGTCCTGGGTGTGATTCTTGTCCCATTATAAACTTGTGTGATAGAGGCAGGAGAAGCAGAAGTTCAAGGTCATCCTCTGCTGCACCGTGTATCTCAAGGGCATCCTGAGGACATATGAGACCATGTCTAATAAAGAAGGGGGGGGAGAGAGAGGGAGAGTGAGAGAGCATGAAATGAAATAAAATAGTAGTTAAGTTAAATATGCAATTAGTAGGTTGCAAAATTAAAAAAGAAAGAGCCCAGTTTGGTCAAAAAATGGGCTTTGCATTTTCTTTTAATTTTAGGCAGCTAGTTTCTTGCCTCTTTCTTCCTCTTGGCCTGTTTGGTTTTCTACAAGGTGAGCATTAACTATAAAATGAGTGTTACTGTGCTCTGTGTGCTTGTGACACCTTTGAGAATTTTGATAAAAACTGGGGCAAAATCTGGAGCCCGATTTCCTTCCCCCACCTCAGGCTCTTCCCCTCCTCCATCCTTGGAAGATTCACTCAGCTCCAAGGCCAGCTTGGTGGCCTCTCTAGTCATTCCACTCTGTGCCCTTGAGCGCTAGGCAGCTAATTTTCTGCGTTTGGTTTCATTTCAAAATGGGCTTTGTTTTGAAGAGTTGGGGGCTAGGGAGGTAGAGAGGAAGGAAAACCGTCTTGGAAATACATCACCCTAAGCAAAACCATTTGGCACAGGTCCTTAAGGATGGCCAGCTTCCTCCTGCTGCCGCCGCCTAGACTGTACCTGCCCAGGCCAACATGCTAATTGCATTCAGGCCAAAGGCAGCAGCAACAACCCGGTTGTGGCCCAGAGGATATTTTATTTTATTTACAGATGAGCTGTCCCCCCTGAAATCTCGATTGTTCTGGAAGCTGTGACAGGAGGCAAGCCAGCCTCCATTTTCAGCAGCTTGAGCTCAGAGCTGGAGCAAACAGGTCTTGCCTTATTAGCTATGTCACAAGCCGGCAGGCCTGGAGAAGAGGCAACCCAGTGTCCTGAAGCATGCTCCCACACTTTTCCTTCAGAGGGGATGGCTTACACCTCCGGAGAGCCCTGCCAGGGCCAACTACAGATTTCCCTGTCCCCTAGTGCTTGCTAGGTGGGACTTAAAAGTTCACACCTGGGTTTCTATCTAGCCCCATCCCTTCTGCAAGCAATAATAGCCCTTGTTTCTGCCTACTGAAATTGTATAGATCTTCTTTTAAAAATCCTTTAATGTTTTCTATTCATTTGTGCTTGTAAGTGCTCTTGCATATGTGCATACCAAGGTATACAGGTAGATGTTCCAATCAGCTCTCTCTTTCAGCCATGTGTGTCATCAGGCTTGGTGGCATGTTCCTTTACTCATAAACCTATCCTGTTTCCCCTAAAACTATTTTAAGAGATAGTTTACAAATAGGCTGGGGAAATAGCTCAGTGTGTGACATTCTTGCCATGCAAGCATGAGGACCCATGTTCAAAGCCAGGTATCTCCCACTCCAGTGCTGGGGGAGCATGGTGTGAATGAAGAATCACTGGTTAGTTTACCCAGCTGAATCCATGAGCTCTACAATCAGCTGGAAATCCTGTCTCGAAAAAAAGAAAAATGGAGAGTCACTGAGAAAAACATCCTCTGGCTTGCATATGCACACATGTGCACACATACATTAACATGTACAGGTGCATACAGAACACATACATACTCTTTGCAGACTTCACACACATGCCCTCCTCTGAACACATGAAGAAAGGTCTTGTTATTTTATGCTTGATTCTCACTTTTGCTCAAAACAGCTTTGTGAAGTCTGTGACCACTCACCTTATCCATCATACTTGACTCAATACCTTTGGGCTCTTTCCCAGCCTTGCATCCTTTTCAATGGAGGATCTTGCTCTGTTATCCTGTTTTTCAGAAGAGTTCACTGGCTTCCAAGAGAGTGAGGGAGTGGTCAGGCCAGAGTGAAGGAGATAAACCTACAAACTCCCAGAGTGTCTCATGGGGAGGGTACAAAAAGCTTCTGGGCCTAGAGTTCTGGGTAGAAGTTACATTCATGAAACATTGCTGCCACCAGACCTGACGTACCCCATTCTACCCACCCCAAGAACCAGCTCCAGTGGGCGCTGCTGAGCTGCTGAACACGTTCAAGTGGATATCTGAATTTCAAGGCCTGTAGGGCAGGCTATGGTATTCAAAAGACACCTCTCTTTGAAGGTTGGTGGAGATGTCTGGTATGAGGAAAATAAGCAAAACAGCTTATAGCTTTTTATGCTTTGCACCCAACTCTTCCCTCCTCTCCCTACTTTTTTTTTTTTTTTTTTTTAAAAAAAAACCTTTATTTATTTATTTTCCTTAGTGTTTGCCTGGAATTGGAACTACAGACAGTTGTTAGCTGCCATGTGGGTGCTGGGAATTGAACCCGGGTCCTCTGGAAGAGCAGACGGTGCTCTTAACCGCTGAGCCAGCTCTCCAGCCCCCTCTCCCTACTTTTGAGACAGCATTTCACACAGCTGTTTGGAACTCACATAGTTGAAGATGATGCTGACTTTCCGATTCTCCATAGTGCTGTGAGTACAGGCGTGCACCACCATGCCCTGTTCTGGAGATGTAATCAAGGGCCTTGTGCAGGATTGGCAAGCACTCTATAACTGAGCTGCATCTCTAGGACAAACAGGGACTCTGGATTGAGGGAGCCAGTTGGGAGGCAGATGAATACTTTCCAGCCATTCTGAGTGAGCATTGGTTAAATCAGGATCTCCCTGAATGATTTTGGAAAGAAAAGTGTGATTTCTGACTTTTGAGAGATGGTGTTTAGGGGTTGGGGAGATAGTTGGTAAAGTGCTTGTTATAGAGGCTCAAGGATCTGACTCTGGACCCCAGCACCAATGTAAAAGTGAGAGTGAGGCAGTGAGTACCTCTAATACCAACGCTGGGAAGCAAGAGGCTGGAGGATACCTGAGACCAGCCAGCCAGTGAGACTAACCACCTGGAGAGCTCCGGGTTCAGTGAGAAATCTATCTCTATAAACAGGATAAGCAAAAGAGGAGGACTCCTGAGGTCAACCTCTGGCCTCCACTCCACATGCAAATATATGTGTGGACACATGCATGAGCACATGTGCACACACACACACATACATTCTCACACAGACACACACGGTGGAGGGGGCATCTTCAGAATCATCATGGGAAAAACAGGTTACTAGGATTTCTCATTATGCACATTGCTAATTTGGTTGGTTAGTTCTGTTCTATTTTGAATTATGTTTTGTGGATTTTCTTCCCTGTACAGTGCTTACTATGGCTCTGCTATAGTTAGAAGGCAGGTACCCGATACCTCAATTGCGGTATAACACAGTGATTTGTATGTGTGAGGCAAGCACTCTACCACTCAGCTCCACCCCCAGGCCCTTCTTTTTGGGGGAAACGGTGTTTCAGAGAAGGGCAAGGTATGGATGCTCAGTGCTATCAAAGGAAGGGAGTACCTGGGGTTGAACAGTATAGACGAAGAAAGCTATTGGTGTGAGGTTTGGGCCAAATGTTATTCTTGCTGTGATTAAAACACCAGACTGAAACAACTTAGGGGCAAGGATTTACCCAGCTCTCAGTTCCATCTGTGCAAAAGTTATGATGGGAGGTGAAGCAGCTCGGCACGGTACATCTGCAGATAAGAGCAAAGAATAGGCACATCCTTGCCTCCTGCTTGTTCCTGCTTTGCCTAGCTTCCTCCAGTCCTGTGCAATTTAGGATCCTCAGACTAGGGAACAGTGCCACCCACAGTGAGCTGTGTCTCCGTTCATCAGTTAAAAATCAAGATACCCACCCTGACATGCTTATAAGGGTAACCTGACCTAAATAATCCCACAACTGAAACTCTTTCCAGGTAATTCTAGATTGTATCAAGTTGTCATTTTAGAATGATCACCAAAGAAGAGTACATCTACTGGGACAATTTCTGGCAATGCTAACTACCAGGCCCAGGAAAATAGATTACTAATTTCAGCATAGCTCATTCTACTGGGGTCTGAGGTTCAGTCTCACCTCCAGCTTTGTGGCCGTGGGTTGGACTCTTGCCGTCTCTGGGTGGGTGTCTTTTACAGAAAATGTCAGCCAATTGGGTTGAAAGGGTGTTTTACCTAATGTAATTGGGATCCTGTTCCTGGGGGCAAAGACCCTATGATTAGCTTTAGCATTCTTTCTCGCCTCACCAAAGACATCCTGGACAGCTACAGGATGTTTCCTTGTCTTGGGGTGGAGATGCAACAGACTGCCCATGAACACTTTATGCTGCTTAGAAGGTCCAGCCACCAGTCCCATGCATCTTTGATTAATACAAATGGGAAAATGAATTTATTATTATGCAATGAATATTTATAAGGTAAATATCATTTATCAGATACCAGGCACATTGTTGGTCTTCAGTAAATGGGAGTCATTATTAGCACCAATATTATTATAGATATTTTGGTTGGGCAACGTTTTCAGAAACATAAGCCAGAGCAGCAGTGTTGCCTCATTGATAGAGAAATGGTGGGTGTTCACTGTCTTGGTACAACTGATTTCCAGGTCCTTCCAGGAGGTAAAATGGTTTTAGGCTCTTGGGCCAAGATTTCCAAGGCAAGGTCAAAGGCAGGATGTTCATGATGATTTTTGGGCCTTAAGCAGGAGGACTTACCTGAAGGCCTCTCTCAGCTGGGCTGGTACCTCTACTGGCTTCTCTTTAGCCCATAGCAGACTCTACCTACCACATGAGTCAGGCAGGGTCCTGGGGCCCTGAGAGTAGCGTGATGCCTTGATGAAGGCAGACTTGGGATTAAAGAGCAGGCCTTGGTGGAAAGGATGTGAGCACAGTGGGCGATTCATGGGAAGGAAAGAGGTTAACATTGGAGTCTCTCTCTCTCTCTCTCTGCATGTACCTATGTATATATGTATGTGTACTTCCAGAAGGCCTTTGGAATCATTTCTCAGGAGCCATCCACATCTTTTTTTGTGACAAGGTCTCTCACTGAACCTGGAACTCACCAGTCAGGCAACTGACTGGCCAGAGACAAAAGCAAGGTACCGTTGACTGGCTTTTTTAATACTGGAGCTGGGGATCAAACTCAGGAGGACACTGGCACAACAAGAACATAGCCAACCAAACTTCTTCCCCAGTGACCCCCTTTCTTTAATATTTGCTGTCAAAAACTATCAGTTAAGCAATCGTTAAAATTTAATTTTAAAGTAATTGCCCACAGTGTTAGCCAAAGCACACTGCCATTGAACTGCCTCTCTCCAGGTCCTGTTTGCTGGCTTGCAAGTGTGGATGCCACACAGTCCTGGGTCTCTTGTTTTCCTGGATCTTGATACTAGAGCAAGACAATTGTCCTGCATTGTCTTCAGGTGCTCAAAAACATGAGCAGACACTGTTGTGTTTCCATGCTGAGGATGCCCTGTGGAATGAAAGGTGCCCCGTTGTGGTTGTGGGTCCTGGTTCCTTCCTCTTACAGAATTGGCTCACTGAGGGGCCTGGAGATGGGCTAGGCCTGGGGAATGCAGAGGAAGAGGAACCTAGAGATGAGACATCTGGGCTGGAAGGACCTGGATCCCAGGCAGGTGACTAGCTAAGGCCTGGGGATGTTTGAACTCTGAAGGTGTCTGTTAGAGTCACCTTGTGAGGGTGGTGTCTGGCTGGCTTATAGGATCTAGATGGAAGTCTGTCACTGGTGCTGGAAAACTCTAAACCTTTGAACCTCAAAATTGTCATCTGTGAAATGGGATACTGGTACTTAAGTCTTAATATTAGTATAAAATTAACTGAGATAATGTTTTAAAAGTGTCTATTGAATAGTTAGTTAATAGATATCAGCTTCCTATTGCTTCTTCTTTGAATATGTGAATATGTTCTTATATTTTTCTTATGATTTTTCTAATTGTGAGAGCATGTGCATTTGAGCTCAGGTGCCTGCAGAGGTCAGAAGAGAGTATCGGATCCCCGGGGCTGGAGTTGCACAGAGTTGGTAACGGCCTCAGGGAGGTGCTGAAAAGAGAGCTCAGGGTCTCTGCGGATTCAAGTCTCCAGTCCAGTGATTTTTGCTGTTGTCGTTGTTTTGGTTCATTTTAGAGACAGTGTCTCATGTAGCCCAGGCTGGCCCCAAACTCTAAGTAGGTGAGAATGGGCACAAACTTCTGATCCTATGAGATACTGGAATTATAGGTATGCACCTGCCCACTTGGTTCTTGCAGTGCTAGGGATTAAACCCAGGGTCTCTGAATGCTAGGCAAGCACTCTACAAATGACATCATATATATGCATTTGATAGCATCTTGCCAAGTTACTCAAGCCTTGAACCAGTAGCCTCATGTCAGCCTCATGAGATCTAGGATTCCAGATTTGTGCCATAGGTCAGGCTGCAGGCAGCATCAGGTCCCCATGTAACACTATTAAGTGTAGGTACTGTTGTATATATGAACCTGGCTCTCTAAATCCAGAAGAACACAGATTTGGCCCTATTTGTGGGCAATAGCATGAATCCATGTACACTGTCTCATTGACCGAGATCTCACCCACATCTTGGTCACAGAGGCTGAGGTGATGTAGGAGATATGGATGAGAACACCATGTAGAGAGCACACTAGATTCGAAGGCATGGAAAACATCTGGGAGTATGTTGGCAGATGAGGCTCTACATGGCTGATTTGATGGGTCAATCAGCTTCAGAGACTCTGATTACTTGACATGCATCCAAAACCATTCAGAACCAGGAAGAAAGACAGCAAGGTTGAGTACAGGAAAACACATGGGGGTGTTTGGAGATAGGAACTCAGCACCATTGTGCCGTCTGGACACCTTGACCACTAATGTGGATGTCCGGGATCTCTCTCTAGTTTCTCTCTCATATTCCATCTCCTCCCCTTTTTTCCTTCTCTCTGGCTTTTTGAGACAGTGTCTCATGCAGTTCATGCTGGCCTCAGGCTAGAAATGCATTCAAGGATGATCTTGAATTTCTGGTCCCCAGCTTCCACCTCCTGTGCCTTTCAGGGCATGTACCACCATCACACCTAACTTATGTGATATTGGGGATCAAACCCAAGACTGTGCATGGTAGGCAAGTACTTAACTGACAGAGCTATGTTCCTAAGCTATAGCCTAGCCGTGACCCTTACTTCCTGATAGCGTCATAAACAGTATCATGAAGATGCTGTATGGACTTCTTCCTTCTCTAAAACTTACTGATGGTACCATTAAATAAATTTTGCCTGCGTTCTTCTAGGGTGGAACCACTCTTGAGCTCTACTAGAACCACCCCCCACAAGCAAAAGTGTAAATATTATCATGGTTCATACTGAGACTCAAAAGGGTCCTTTTCATTGCCATACCATCTTCTTTCTGGAAGGATTCTTTTCTCTCATTTTCTAAGCCTTTCCCGATCTTATTTAAAAACTCGGGGGAACTGAAAGATAGAGAGGCAGAATTTAGTAATTACTTGATAATTGTTGGGCACTAATAGGCACTCCATTTGATGTGATGCTACAGTTACCATAGCAACCAGAAAGAACAACCCCGCCCAAGTTCTGACTGTTGGTCCACTCCCTTGGAGTTCTTAAAATCCAGACTCCATGGTTGTATGCTAGACTTGCTTAGATCTTCAAACTAGGAGAGCCTCCAATTATCTGTTTAAAGTATTCTGTGTGAGGTCTGTCTCACATGAGATGTAAGAACCCCTGAATGGGGCTGGGGAGCATTAGCTGTACATGCCTGCAGACCCGAGTTCAAATTTTAGCACTTCTGTGAAAAGATTGGGTTGACTGTGCATGTGACATGCCTGTAAAACCTCCATCACTCTCCAATATAGGAGGCGCTGAAGCTTGCTGGCTGCCAGTCTAGCTTCAGGCTCCGTGAGAGACCCTGCCTCAAAGGAATAAGGCAGAGAGTAATAGAGGAGGATTGTTCATGTTCCTTTTTAACCCTTGCAAATACATGGATATACACATCCCTGTCTATGTACTCCACATATATAACACATGTGTGCATACACACACTGTTCATATACACTCCCAACACACTCAGACTATAAAAAACCTGACACATTAAATATGAAAGAGCAGTAGCCCCTAAAATAATTTAGTTTCAGAAGAGAGTGGGGTGATGGTGTCAGGACAGAGCTGCAGAGATGCCCAGTCAGGAGCACTGACAGTTTCGGGAGGGATGGGAAAAAAGCATGGGCCTCATCAGACACCTTACATGTGGGCCCTTGGGAGCTTGAGACCACACACTGGATTCAAGGCCATATTGAGTTCAAGACCAACTTGAGAAAAGAAAAAAGACTCCAATGTTCTGAGGTTGGGTTTGACCATTTGACCCTGTGCTATTACAGTGACAATTATAAATATGCTTGGCTGGACATGTTTGTAGGTCATATGCTATCATAAAAGTGCCTGCACATGATAGGTACAATGGGGTTGCAAGTGACTCTGAGGAAGTCCCACTAACGGCCTTGTTAGGGTTTCTATTGCTGTGAGGAGGCACCATGATCATGGCAACACTTATAAAGGAGAACATCTCATTGGGGCTGGTTTATAGTTTCAGAGGCTCAGTCCATCATCACCATGATGGGAAGCATGGCAGTATGCAGGCAGACATGGTTCTGGAACTGAGAGTCCTTACATCTTGACTTCTAGAACACAGGAAGTAGTCTGCTTCACTGGGCATGGCTTGAGCATATATTTGATCTTAAAGCCCACCTCCACAGTGACACACTTCCTCCATCAAGGCCACACCTTCAATTAATGTCACTCCCTTTGGAGGCCATTTTCTTTCCAATTATCATAGGCTCTGTGTCTGTTGAGGAAAGCTAGATACCTTAAGTAGGAAATAAATTCCAGTTAATGATTGTGTGGGGACCAGGGTGATAACTCGTTCAGTAAAGACAAGCTGTCATACAAAAAATAAGGTGACTGAGGTGGCAAGATGGCTCAGCAGGTGAAGGAACCTCCTGCCAAACTCGCTGACTTGAGACCAGTCCTTGAGACCCACATGATGCAAACGAAAGACCTGTCTCCTAATAGTTAGTCTACTATCACCACACACACACACACACACACACACACACACACACACACACACAGAGAGAGAGAGAAGTCAATAAGTAAGAGTGTAAAATAAAGAAACAAGGTAGAACATGTGTGATAGAGGCCCACATACGTGTGCCTATACATATGCATCCGTACACACATACGACACCCACATAAGCATAGATGAGCACCTCACTGATAACCTCATTAGATAGTGCCAGGTGGGTGTGGGGCTTTCCTCAGATCCTGTGAGGTTCAGGTAAGACAGATGGATTAATTCTGACAGCAGTCATTTATCAAGCATCACCATGGCAGGTGTGTCACCTGCATAATCGCTGTTATTGCAAAGCAGGTAGGATCGTCTCTTCTTGGAGAGACAAGTGACTTCTCAAGGTCACATGAGGAAGGAGCTGCAAGGGTCTAAGTCTCTCAAGGCACAACTATGTGTGGAGATGAGTCCCTTCTGAGTATTCTGAGATCTCAAGTTTCTTAGACTGTTAGCTGTGTTGCAGTTTCCTGTGAAGCAGAGAGCTTTCTGGTGGATGCTTTAGAAGGAGTGCTTGTGCCTACTGAGTCCCCAGTCAGAGGCGGTGAGCAGGCCACTACAGGAAAGTCATTGTGAGGAAAAGTCATTGTCATCCTCCAACATAGACCACAGAGATGACAGGTGGGAGGGTCTTGGATTTGATATTATCAACACTGACTACCCAGCTCTGAAATTCTACTTTTTAAAATTAGTGTGTGTGTGTGTGTGTGTGTGCATGTGAGCACATATAGGTCAGAGGCTGATGTTGGATATTTCTCTCAATCACTCTACACCTTGGCTTTTTGAGTCAAGGTCTCTTTTTGAATGACAGCTCACAAATTTGCCCAAATCAGCTTGACATCGAGTTCCAGGGATCTGCCTGTTCCTACCTTCTCAGCACAGGGATTATGGTGTAATGCCATCCTGGTTTTTACTTGGGTTCTTATGTCATCTCATAGCCTCCCAACTCTGAACTTCTGGGATGGATCGTGAGGTTCAGAATTGACAGCTGATGTCCTAGAACAACTTAGTTTGGAGGCAGGAATCTATTCTCTGACCTTTCTAGGTGTCCAGTTTAGCCATTCCTGTTACCTGAGGCAATGACAGGGTATCTGCCTCCCTGTCCTGTTGGGGATGGTGTGGTGTCAGCCTCTGTCAGAGACTGGGATGGTTGAAAAGACTGTGGAGACAGTCTGCTTGGGAAAACATCATGGTTGCTGTGAACTGGATTCTACCAACCCTTACCTAAGCTAGAAGCAGGCTCACACTCTGTAGGCACTCAGCTATGAGCCTATTTGCAAGGACTATGAAGAGTTTGTATGTAGGATCAGGCTCCATTTGGGTGTGGAGGTCTTTAGAAGGCAGCTGGGGATGACTGAAGGGCCCTGAGGCATCCACTATGGGCTAAAGAGCAGTTCAGGGACCAAGCAAGCCACACCAAGCAATGGAGATGGGGCCTCATCTAGTGAACAAGAGCACAGAGTTGCACAGCCATGGTTGAAAACATGCTCAGTAGTGACACTGGCAATATTGGTGAAATATAGGATGTACAAAGTCTCAAGTACATGCCATTAATTCATATGAGAACATGAAACAGCTAGGATTATTAACTCCATTATACTAAAAGGGAAACTGAGGCAACAGGAGACCCAATCATATGCCTAAGGCCCCAGTGTTAGTGCTAACTAGTTTTGACTTCATTCACAGTGTATATGATCTGCTGCTAGAATGCAGATTTACCCAGAATCACAGGGGTTCCTGCTGGATCTTTGTGCTTGGCAGAATCATGACCTCCTTAGACATCTGGCTTCCTATATGTGCTCTGAAACTGAGGGTAGATCTGGGTCAGAGGGCATCCCCGGAGGGCTCTGAAGTCTGCAAACAGCACAGTATAGCTCTTCCTCTTTTTCTTGCTCCACTTTGATGTGCCTTTTGTCCACACTAGTGACTTCGTGGGCAAACAGGATTGTTACTGCTGTAAATAAATGCATTTCAACACTGTTCTCAAGGAGCTCCCAAGGTGAAAATATGTAAGTCTGTCACACAGAGCTTTTCTACAAAGTAGGAGGGCCAAGGAGCCCTTTCTAGCCAGTGTGCATGGCAGCTTGGTGGGCACAATGACCAAGTAAGTACCCACCTCTCTGGTCTCAGCTTGCAAGCTTTGCTCTGGACATTGAAAATACAATCTAATTTATTGTCTGTCTGTCTGTCTATCCATCTGTCCATCAATCTATCCATTAGTCGATTGATCCATTAGTCCATTCATCCATTAGTCTATCCATCGATCCATCTATCTATATGTATGTATGTATCTATCTATCTATTTGTCCATCTATGTATCTATCTGTCTGTCTCTCTTCTATGTATTTATTTATTTATGAAGCTGAAGGTTGAACCCAGGGCTTCACATTCAGATCACATGCTTTACCAATGAGCTACATCTTCTGCTCAAAAAACAGCCACAGAATTTTCTTTTCTATTTTTAAAACACTATTTCTCATTGTAACATTCATGGCTGTCCTGGAACTTGCTTTGTAAATCAGGATGGCCTGGAACTCACAGAAATCCACATGCCTCTGCCTCCTGAGTGTTGAGATTAAAGGTGTGTGCTACCATGCCTGGCTATAATATCTTGTAGTTCATATGCATGTTTATGCATGCACATGCAGAGGATAGAGGTCAATGTTGGATGCTGTTTCTCAGGATGTCATCCACCTTGTTTTTGGAGATGGCATCTCTCACTGTGTAGGAGCTCACCATGTAGGCTAGACTGACTGTCGATTCCCAAGTACTATCTCTTCCTCTTAGTACTAGGGTTATAGGTGCATCTAATTATGTTTAGATTTATATGTGAGTTCTGGGGATCAAACTCAGATCCTTGTGCTTGCAAGGAAAATCATTTACTCACTGAGCATCATCCCAGCCTCAAAACAGACACAATTTTAGTGGAAGATGTAGATATTACCTCTAACTGAAGGGGTAATTCAAAAGGTAAAGACTAGTTCAAGGGGGGACAGGAGAAACTTGCATTCTCCAAATGTATCCCTTGCAGCTGCTCTCATATCACATAACTAATGGGCTGTCCTGTGGTGGGAGGCCAGAGAAAAGATTGGTTGTTTTGATTGTGACAGGGGTTTTGGTGTCAGAAAATAGCTGATTAGAGACACCATGGCTTGGGGTAATAAGGTAATGAACTTTCTTATACTCATCCCAGGCCTTCTCTGAAAGGCTAGAGAGGCATCCTTTACTAAGAAAAGCCATACCAAAAGCTAGGAAAGAATTCTTTGTCTCTGGTAGCCAGAGAATAAGTGGGATGGATGCCAGGAAAGAAATGGAAAGTTCCCGGGGTTGGGGGTACAAAAGGGTCTGAAGGAGGTGAGTGTTTGTTCTGGCAGTCACCATGGACCAGGGTGCAGGCGACTATCTGCCACTGCCAAGATCCTCTGGACTTCACTATTTGGACCTGGCCTCAAACTTGACATTAGTTATATTATACACGTAATTGAAAAAAAAAGGTGGAGGATGTCTTTTTATGTGTATAGTGTATAATACATGTGTTTGGATTTGAGGGTGTTCGAATGTGAGAGCAGATGTGTGTGCGCTCGTGTGGGTATAGAGGCCAGAGGTCAATGTCAGCTGCTGCTCCTCAGTTGGTCTTCACATTGTTTATTTATTTATAGAGGTTTTTCTCTGTGTGTATATGCCCACCTGTGGATGTCAGAGGACATTTTTGGGAGTGGGTCTTACCTTCCACCTTGTTTTGAGGCAAGGCCTCTGTTGTTTCTGCTGCAATGCTTTATATAAGCTTCTGGTGATTTGCCATAGGAATGAAGGAACTATAGATACAAATTATGACTTTTCCCCCCATGGATTCTGAGGATCAAATTCAAGTCATTAGGTTTACTAGAAAAAGTGTTCTTCCTAGCTGAGCCAAGTTGCTGGCCCTCCAACTTAGGTGTTGAGACAGAGCTCTTCAGTTGGTTAAACTGGTTAGACTCCAGGTATTTGCCTATCTCTGCCTCCCTGATGCCGGGATTACAGGTGTGTGTCACCAAAAGCAGATTTGTTTGTTTGGTTTTCAAGACAGGGTTTCTCTTCAAAGCCCTGCTGTCCTGGAACTCCTTCTGTAGACCAGACTGGCCTCAAGCTCACAGAGATCCAGCTGCCTCTGCCTTCCTAGTACTGAACACTCAGCTCTTTACGTGGGTGTTGGGGATGGAACTCAGGTCTTCACACTTGAATTTCAAACATTTTACTAGGTGAGGCTACTCCTCAGCTGCCAAAGTAGGTGTCTTTCTCCATGCTTATTGGTACTTTTTATGATCCATCTCTCAAAATATTCAGTGTATTTCTCAGCAGATGCTCCAGAGGCAGAGCCTGGGGCTCTCATCACGAGGAGAATTGTTTAGGAGTTTGGGACATGGGAGGTGGAAGTTAAATGCTGATTCAGATTTTCTCCAAACAAGGTGAAAATCAGAACCAACTTTCGCTGTTGTCTTCAGCCCTCTATGTGTACACCATTAACATGCATACACAGGAATGCACTCATATGCTTCACACACATGCTCCTCACACACACTCATAACACAGAGAGGGGATGAGGGAGGGAGGGAGAGAATACCTTCTCCATTCTCTAGCTGTTCTATCCCTAGGAATTCTTGGTATAAAATTGTTACTGTACCTGCGAAATGGGCATATGTAAGGATACTCACTAAAGGGCTGAGGACAGCAAAAGCATGAAGACAGGTGACTTCTGGGAGTAGAACCTAGGTGTGCATGGCACAGCCACAGGAGAGATGCCCCTCAGATATCAGAAAGAGCGAGAGTGCTGTGTTCACATGAACGGGACCGTCTCTAACACACAATGTTAAGTGAAAAGCAGTTACGGGGCTTTTCAGGTGGCTCAATGGGTAAAGAGGCTTGTCACACAAATCTGACCTGACTTTTGGTCCCCAAGACCCACTGGGAGGAAGGAAAGAATGGATTCTGACAACTTGTCTTCTGTAGACATTGTGACATGAACCCACCAGCACATAATAAAGGAGTGTAAGAAGTAGCTAAAATTTAATAAAGATAACTAAGATTCAGTGGCAAAAGCATCTCCCCAGTGTCACTCTCTGCAAATGAGCTTGGGTTTGCATCCCAGGGAGGCTGGCAGCCTTGAATTAAAGGCCTGAGGATGCTCTGGCAGGCCCAGCAGGCCTAGCTGTGGACCACAGAACACCTGTGAGTGTGGAGGAGGAAGAACACTCAGACGCTTTGAAGGTGCTTCTCCCCAATACAATGTAAATAAAACAGTTTAAAAGCCCCAAGAGTTTTGAAAACAAACATTAATCAGGTAAACTCAAAACTCATTTCCAAGAATCTGTTTGCCTGACTTCCTACTCCCCTCGCAGTCTGTCCTGACCGCAGTCCCTAACATGCAATCTATGGGGCCTGGGAGGCCACTTTCCACTTTATAAAATCTCTTGAGTAGGTCCCAGATCGTATTGGGAGTGGCAGCTCTTCCCACCAGGTGGGGCTGGAGCAACCTGGTTGGAGCAGGTGGGATAGCATTTGGAATCAGGTGAGGACTCTTGGCTTTTGATTAGCCTACTGGAGATAGTTAGATCTACCTTGCAGGGTCAATGCCAACCTTTCCTACACCTCCATGCCCCACCCAGAGCCTGGTACACCGTGGCATCACAACTGGTATGGCAGATGTTTAAATTAATTCATGGATTCTGGGCAAGTAGCCTGAGTTTGAATACCAGCTGGGTAAATTACAGACTGTGGGACTTAGGATAATTTTCTTTATTTCTCTGTGTTATATAACCAGTGAAAGTGGGTTAATTGTAGTCAAGAGCTCGGTCAAAACACGATGGCTAAAAATGAGATATAAGTAATGCCACAAAGCATTTGGCATTGAGACTGCCTGAAAGAGGGTGATAATATTAACTACCACTGTGTGTGCCTGTGTGTATGTGCATGTGTTCGTGTATGTGTATGTGTTCATGCATTGTGTATGTGTTCATGCATGCGCAGCTCCACGTGTGTGTGTGTGTGTGTGTGTGTGTGTGTGTGTGTGTGTGTGTGTGTTTATTGGGGTTGCAGGTCAACTTTTACCATCTTATGTTTTTAAGACAGGATCTTTTATTGGCCTGGAGCACCTGGAGCTCACTGAGTAGACTAGGCTGGCTGGTTAGGAAGCCCCAAGGATCTTCCTGTGTCTGTCTCCCCAGTATTGAGGTTATAGGTGCACATTATCACACTGAGTTCAAATATTTATTTAATGTGTTATGTGTGTGTAGGCTGTTAGAGTTCAAACCTGGGACAAATGGCTGAGGTAACTATTTAACATATCAAATGGACCTGGCCTCCAGGCTCTCCCATCACACCTCAGTTTCTGCCTGTTCCGTGTTATGGATCCCAATGTACCCCACCCTCTTCTCTGGGCTCTCGTGCTCAGGAGCTGGGCTGCCCTTCCCCAGGGGTTCTTCCCTATATAATCCAGCATTTTGGTTACCTTTCCACTTTTGTGCCTTTGGCCCCGTGGCTGCTGCACCTGGTTCCCCTCTCTCCCTTCCTCCTCCTTCCCCCTCCCCCATGGCCAAGCTCAGTCTGGTGATGTCTGCTCTGGACTCTACCAGATGTCCCTGACTCTCTGTTTGCTCTTCTTTCTATCTGTAATAAACTTTCTCCTCCACCAGACCTAGGAACAGTCATGTCTTTTTCTTTCATTTTAATTTCTTCTATTTTTCATTCATAGTTCAGAGGACAATTTGGAGGAATTGCTTCTCTGTTTCTACCATAAAGGTTCTGGCATCAAACCTAAGATTGTCAGGCTTGGTGTCCTTATCTGATGAGCCATAGCTTTCCTCTTCCTCCTCCCCCTCCTCCCCCCCTCCTCCTCTCCCTCCTCTTCCTCCCCCGTCTCCTGCTCCTTCTGCCTCTCCTCCTCCTCCTCCTCTTCTGCTCTTCCTCTTTCTCCTTTTTCTTCTTCTATTTGAGTTCTGAACATCTAACTTAAGTCCTTCTGCTTGTAAGGAAGTCTGTCTCTCAACCTACTATTATCATTTTTTTGAAATGCTCAACAGGTAGCCAGCCATTTGACGATCTTCAGTAAGTTAGGCTATAAGTTGACTACAAAGCTTTAGACCCACAAGGAGAGATGCTGGAATTATCATCTGCCCTGTGGTGACTTGGGCTTTCTGGACCTATAGACCCTAGAAACAGACAAGACACACCCAGTCGCTTTCTTCCAGGAAGTTGTTTCTCATCTGCCTACTCTCTATGAGGGACTGCATTAGGGAGGATTCCCTAGAACTTGTTTAGAAGAGAACCTTGTTGGAGGGACCAGTGAGATGCTCAGCCACCAGTCTGTTTGCAGGGCAAGCATAAAGATCTGTGTTTGGATCCAGAGACTTCGTCAGGTCCCTGGGAGGACAGTGAAAGGTACATCTCTGAGGCTTGTTGGCTGGCTGGTTTATTTGAAACAGTGAGCTTCAGGTCCAGTAAGAGATCCTTTCTCAAAAGATCAAGTGGAGAGAGATTGAGGAAAATGCACACATACACACACAGCACAGAGATCCTGTGAAGGTCACTGAGGAACATGGAGTGTTTGGAGTAGCCCAGAGGATGATGGAAATTAAATACAGAAGGCTTCAGTGGGAGCAGAGGCAATGTTCCCACCACGGGGGAGACTATAGGGCTTTCCAAGATATTAAGGGCAAAGGAAAGGGGAGGCTGTGCTGAGGCCACTGCAGCACTGTGTCTGTACTTCCTGGAAGGTAGCACAATGAAATGAAAAAAGAAAGTTAGCACAAACGACAGGCAGATTCGCTAGGAGACACAGCCCAGCAGCATTGGATGGAGAATCAGGATCTGAGGCAAAAGAATTCCAGGTTCTGAGGGTGGAGATGGACCAAAGAAGTTTGATAGTAACCCAGCTAGTCCCCTCTTCCCACATCAGATGATACAGTGACTCTATACCTGTGAAGAGAAGAAAGGATGGGAAGGGGAGGGGCTGAGACAGATAACAGTCCCCAGAGTATGTGTGCTTATTTTAAAAAGCCAGCCCAGGGGCTGGAGAGATGGCTCAGAGGTTAAGAGAACTGATTGTTCTTCCAGAGGTCCTGAGTTCAATTCTCGGCATCTACATGGTGGCTCACAACCATCTATGATGACATCTGATGTCCTCTTCTGTAAACTGTATACATAATAAATAAATCTTATAAAAATAATAAAAAAGCTAGCCCAGCCAGGGGCTGGGGATACCATACAGTTCAGTGTGTAGAGAGGTCTTGTCCACATACAAGAAGCCCTGGGTTCCATCCTCAGCACCACAGAAACCTGGTACTGATGGTGCACACCTGTAATCCCAGCACTTGGATGAAGGCAGGAAAGTTAAAGTCTATAGTCATCCACTACATAGAGAGGTTCAGGCCAATTGGTAATACAGGAAGCCCTGTCTCAAAGGAAATGAATAAATAAAACAAAAAGAAAAACAGCAAAAGGGGACACCAGACTTAGCTTCGGGCTTCTGCTATCTCAACACTTGATTAGAATTCAACAAAACAGATTATTTAAAAAAATCTTTTACGTGTGTGTGTGTGTGTGTGTGTGTGTGTGTGTGTGTGTGTGTGTACATGTAGAAAGTCAAAGTTTTTAGGAACTGGTTCTAGAAATCAGCTCTTTTCTTCCAGCATTTTGGGGACTGAAGGCTCCTGGGCCACTCTTTCCATATCATTGGCTGGTATCTAAGCACACATGCAGTGCTCTGCAGCTTAGCATACTAAACCCTGAACCCCAGCCCTAGTGTGATATAGGCAGGTGCAGGTGTATGGTCAATGGAGAGCCAAGCCCAGACGACAGACTGCCAGAGCACATCCCTACTCCCATGCCGGTGTGAAAGAGCAATTGAGTCTCAGTGTGCTGATGAGAGAAGAAAGAAAAGCAAGATCTATAGCGATCTTTTTTTATTAACATTATTATTTCACTACAGTGAAATCTCAGCTGCAGGAAAACCAGGCCCAAAGCCTCCCACCCCTACCACCCACCCCTGGAATCCAACTTAACATTGTAAGCATTTTCCTTACAGCCTTCCAAAGTTTAAATATTAATTTGCCTGTAATTGGCGGAGAAAACAAACAAGCAATTAAAAACGTTACAGAACTGACTTTCTCTTTCCTGTGCCTGGCCCTTCCCTTTCATTTCGCTCCCACCGCCTAGAACTGGCTGTAAGACAATAGGACCCCAGGCTGTGTGGAATTCTAAGCCCCGCTTGCCTTAAAGCTACAATATGGATTTAATTTATATGCAAATGAAAGCAATAAAAAGGCAGACACTGTAGAAATTATAGGGTTTCCCCCTCCCCGCCTTTTCTTAGGAGAGCACAAATCCTTTCTCTTCTCTCCCAACTAAGACCTAATTATTATTGGTTCTCGCCATCCCCCACCCCCCCCAACTCTGGGTGTAAACTGGGCCGTTTAAGAAAAACAATAGAATATTGGAGCATTCCGGGAATTTCACAGTCGGACTGACTCTCCTCCTCCCCCCCCACAGGGCATGCTGGGGTTCTTCTGTTGACCAGCAAAACGCAAACCTGATCAAAGGCTACCGGAAGCCTTAAGTAGACCAAAATGGGGGCTCAAATATGCTAATGGACGAGCTAAATATACTTTAATCCTGTTATAATACAAGGTAACTTGGAGGCAGGGAATAGGCCTGGTGGCTTTAGCCAGGGTGGAGGGGGGCCCTGGGGCACCCCTGTGAGTGTTGAATAGAAGTCGCTTCCCATTCTTTCTCTGGCGGGGGGTGGGGTTGTAGACTTCCTTCCTCAGATGCCCACACCAACCCCGCCTGTCCCGTTTACAGAGTGTCAACAGTTGGGTGAGCAAGCCTCCTCAGTGCTTAGATCAGTATCCTGTGACCTTCCACATTGAAGTGCGCCATTCAGCCAAGCCTTCCAGCTGTTGCCTGAATGGTGAGAGTTTTTTTCTCTCTCTCTCTTCTTTCTTCTTCTTCTCTTTTAGAGTAGGGCATGGCTTAGGAAGACACCAGGCAACAGTTTTAAATTAGGACCTCCCCAGCACCCAGCTTGTGTTTTCAGAGCCAGGGGGAAGCCTGGCTGCAGTTGCATTTTGGAAGAGAATTAAGCAGCTGTGGAAGGAAATGATTTCTCATCTCATTTTCTGGACCAGGACCTCAGTATTCCTGCAGCCTGAGCCTTGGGCCACAACTTCTGGCAACTTAGGCCCTATATACTTTAGAAATAGTTTGAGCCGGAAGGTCCATGTCAATCCTTACACAGCCAAGCCCCTGAGATCAGAAGATTGGGGGAAAATCACTTTGAGACCTACCTCAGAGCCAGGAGCTCAACTCCAAGTAGGGGTCAGGGGAGCAGGAAAGGGGCCCCATAGCTCTCTCTTAAGCACAAATTACATAGTGGCTATATAAAGTCTCAATGGTATTTTGAGTCTGGTTTTGTGGGAGCCTCCAGTTGTGCCCTCTAAGATAATAAGCCTGTGACAGGCAGCTCGAAAGGCAAGCTTGCTTTGCTTCTGTCTGTACACAGTTGTGCTTTTCTGTCTTCTCTTCCTCCTTCCTGCCCCATGAACCTCCATTTGAACACTGTGAGAGGAATCTTCAGGCGCTCTTCATCCGGAGCTTGTTGACCTCATAAAGTCGGCCACAAATCGAATGAACAAATAAAATCTTCTAAACCAGGCATCATGCAAAGAAAACATTCCTCCTCCCCGTCACCCAGGCCTTGGTTTCCTAACCCTAATAATTAGAGAAACTGTACACTGCTTCCTCAATTCTGCATCCGAGGCTCAGGGTGCCTCTGTCCAGCAGATGTTCAGAGGGATGTGTAAGAACTCAGAGCTCCCCAGCTGTTCCATCTCTGTTCTGCTTGGTAGCAAGGAATGCTACCCCAAAAGTACAGAGGGGACTTTTTGGGGTGGGAAGGAACTACAGGCATTGAGAGAAGTCTGGAATTTTGAACCTGGTCTTACCACTTACTGACATTGTGATTTGGGGCAAACTTTTATTTTTTTCCAACCTGGGTTATTTAATCTGTAAAATAAGAGTCAAAGTAGTTCTCACAGGCTGTTGGGATTAGATGTGCTAATCTCTGCTGAGTGTGCAGAGCCTGGAAGCAGGCTGCTGACCTGCGGCTCTTAGGACTCACCCTTGCTCAGGAAGGATGTCAATATCCCTGGTTATGAAAGAGTCTCTTCGGCACTTTCAAAGCCAGCCAAAGGACATTTCAGCTCCCTCTTCAAATCTCTTCTGCACTGCCCTCTGCTCCAATACATTTTTCTTACTTAAGGCATTGATGTTTGCTGGGACCCAGCTCAGGTGTGTAAGATCTGTGGGTCCAGGTGTCTCCAAGGTTCCCTCTGACTTTTCTCTTTTTCTGGTTTTGTCTGGCCTTCTGAGTATTTTCCTCAAATCCTGCCTAGAGTTAAGACCTCCTGAAGTCTCCAGGGCTGGGGGACGTGCTGACAGTTCTGCACAAAAGTCTCACCCCTAGCAGTGGATCTTGGATGCAGTCATCTTTTCTGTTCTTATAACTCATAAAATGGTTTTAATTATAGAGTGTTTTCCCAAGTAAACAATGCAACCGAAAAAGGAAAACAACATTAATTTTTGTCAAAATAAATTGGGGTCAATCCCAGTTGGTGACATCAGAGATGGGGCATCTCACGCTGCCATGTTTCTATGTCTGACCCCTTCTGTCAGTAACTATAGGAAAACAGGAAGCAGTTTCCAGAGACACAGGAAGCACAAACCACCTCAAGCACCAGAATGCAGGTCCATAGGGAATCCAGGAGTCATTCTGATAATACTTTTGTCAGGGGAAAATTATGCAAAGATCTTTGTCCGTATTACAGACTAACACCGTATTATCCCTACCATAGTATGAGCCATGAAATATCTTCTGGTTCATTTCCAAGGTGCTGTAGCGAATATGTGGATAGTGGCAGCATCTCCTGAGCTGTTCTTCTGCTGGCTTTATTTAAACTCTTCCTGTCACACTCACTCATTAACATCTCCTCCCCCCCCCATGTCTCATTACTATCTCATCAAACATTTATTATTACTTCAAGATAGATAATTAAAATTTTATACAGTTATTTCTATATGACAATCTAGCTGATTTCCAAACCTGCCTCATCCACCCCAACACTTAACACACACCCTAACAATTGGATCAAAAACTCATGAACTTTCAATTTGATGTACAGAAAGCTTAGGAAGAAGTTATAAGATATATTTTGGATGGGAGTATAGATGTCTGGACAGACAAGGTTTGTTCTTCATCAAATAAGTAACTGGATTCCACTGATAATATTGTAAGATCCACAAACAATGTAAATGGGTAATTTTAAGGCTTGAACTGGATTTGTTAGAATTGAGTACTCCCAGACAGCAGAGGCAATAAATGTAAAAAGATTAGCAAAGAATTACCCTTTCCAGATGCCTGTTACATTTAGGATTAGAGGTCCCAATACGTGCTACATATCACACAGACTGCACAGAGCGTGCAAGTATCAGGTTCATCAAGAGGAAGGAGAGGTCTTCTGTCATGGAATTTAAGAATAGAGGCTGTTTTTTTTTCAGCTACTTAGAGCTCCGAGGAGAATTTCCGGATGGTGGGAAGATCCAGCATTAGCAAGACGGGAGACCCTCTTCTTCCTGTGGAGTTTCTCAGTGCAAGACTTGATTCTAGCAGATCAATCATCTGAGACCAAATTTAGCCTTAGGAGCTTGACTTGAAATTTACCGAATCTTATGAACTTGGCTTGTGGGGGAGGCACAATTCCTCATTCGGATTTTTTTGCTACCAAAAAATTGCCAAGCCTTAGGAAATCCGGGCTCTAGTCTCCCATAAATAAGCAAACCAGAGACATACCAGTCTAATCCGTCTAAATTAATCCAACCAATTAATGCAACTTTGTTAGAAGAAACATGAGTGTTGCCCTTCAAACACACTTCTTTCCTAGTCCAAAGAAGAGGAGCTCTGAGTTACAAGCTGCAACTCTTGGTAAAAAAAATCACATTCTCCCCAGCCCCTGAAGATCTCAGGCTGGCTGCAAAAGTCATTAGGTGATCAAGGTGACCTTGAACTCTAGTCTTTCTGCCGCTGCCTCCTTCCTAAGTGCTGAGATTACAGGCTTGTAGCACCTTGGCTGGGTACGAAGCTAGAACCAGGTTTCGTGCATGCTAGGCAAACACCCTGCTCCCTTTTCTTTTCTTTGGGTCTTTTCTCGGGCCGGATGCTTCATATGCACTGGCTAGATGAGGCAGGCCTGCTGAAGGGGCCAGGGACCTACAGTAGGCTTGAATTTTGGTATGTGTGTTGCCTGAGTAGGCACTGGACTTAATAGGTTTTTGGAAGATGGTTTGCAATTTTTAAAAGATGTTTGATATTGCTGAGGAGATGCTTGAGTTTGTGTAGGGATAGACAAGCTCTTGTACATTTGACATCTCCTCTGCTAATCATAGGGTCTTAGCAGCAATCACATACACCAGCTTAAATTTTTTTTAAAAAAAACAAAAACAAAACTCCTTCCCCTGTGTGTGTGTGTGTGTGTGTGTGTGTGTGTGTGTGTGTACATGATTATTAGATGTGGCAGAGAGCAAGCACCCTTACTTGCTAAACCACAGTCCCCCTTTAGTATGTAGAAGGCAGGGAATCTACCTGCAAGGACCTTCTTTGTGCTCCTCTGTTTTGAGCAAATCAAGAGCAGCGGCAGGTGATTCGATCTTAGTGGTTTATAAACTTTTGTCCTCGGAGGCCTGAGAGAGTAGAAGGGCTCAGGATGGTAGCACTGTGTGATGAAATAGTGCAGAAGGAGTACTACGTCCCTGTCAGGGCTTGCAGGCCCAGAATCACTCCTTGATCCATTCTTTATTAGGCACACATAGGGATAAGCAAGGCAGAGACCTTCTGAGGTGGGGTAGTTTTGACCTCTCCAGGATAAAATGTGAGTCCCCTGAGGAAGATGCCAGGCTGCTGTTGACCACTGTCACTACGGCCTACTGACCTACTGACCTATGGCCTAACCCCTCATGACCACCTACAAGGCTTTTGTCAAGAACCATGTGCAGCCGAATTTAGTTAAAGTCTACTTTCTAGGTGCTCTTTCCAAAAGGCCATCAGATGCTCCTTTTGTTTCAGCTATTTTCGGAGGCCTTCTATTTTGTCCTTGGACTGTGTACACTTGAGGCTTGCCCATTTCTCCTCAGGCTTTGACCCATAATGCCCTGAGACTATTTCAGAGTCTAAGGATACTTTCTGTTCATTTATTTGAAGTGAGTAGTGAGAGAATGATTTTATAGTGTCTGTACATGTTTGTGTATGGTATAGGAGTATGTGTGTGTGTGTGTATGTGTGCACACATGTTGGTAGACAGAGGTTACCTTTGGGTGTTTCCCAGGAAGTGACAGCCTAATTTTTTGTTTTGTTAGACAGGGTTTCTCTGGGTAACAGCCCTGGCTGTCCTGGAACTTGCTTTGTAGACCAGGTACATCGAACTCACAGAGATCCTCCTGCCTCTGTCTCCCGAGTGTTAGGATTTAAAGGTGAGTACCACCACCCAGATGTTTGATTTTTAAACATTTTTCTTTCTAACAGTTTTTGAATCACATTTATTTTTGATGTGTTCATGTGCATCACAGCATGCCCGTGGACATTGAAGGACATTGAAGGGTTGTTGACTGTTTCCTTCCTTCCTGTGTGTCCCAAGGAGTGAACTCAGGTCACTAGATTTGGTAGCAAGAGCCCTTATTAGTAGCAGAGTCATCTCATTTGTCCTACATTGTAATATTTTAAAAAGGGTCTCTCAGAATCTGGAGCTCAGTGGCTGGTCAGCTAACCCTAGTGATCTGCCTGTCTCTGCTTCCCCAGTACTCTTAACATGGATGCAGGACTCAAGTTCAGATCCCCATGATTGCTTCAGGTTGAGGTGTCCCTCTGGACCAGATTCAGACTTCAGGTTGGGATCATAATAAGCTTCGTTGGTCAGTGTTCTGAGGGGTCATTCTCACAATGAGTCTGTGACAGACCATGCTGAAGCACCCTGTAGGATGGAGAAAAGTGGGTTCAAGAGCCTTCTGAAGCTTGCGAGGGCATGGAAACCCTCTAACACGTGTGCCTATCCAGGGACTTGCATGCCACATGTCACCAAAGATGGCTATGGACTCAGTTCAACACTCACTAAAACATTTAGTTTTTTTTAAATGTCCCACTCTGTTTTTGTAACTTTAGTGAGAACTTAAGATTTTTGCTACATTTATTGTTGTTGTTGTTGTGGTTGTGTGTGTGTGTGTGTGTGTGTGTGTGTGTGTGTGTGTGTAAAGGGGTAAGGAGACAAGCTTCAGGAATTGATTCTCCTCTTCTGTCATACAAGGCCCAGGATTGAACTCAAGAGATGAGGCTGGATGAACTGTTTTGTTGATCCTCTAGTTTAAACTTTGTAGATAATAATTTTGTACTTACAGTGTCAAAAATTTGAACATGCTTAAAAGGTTCCTACAGTTGTCCAGTCCACGAAAAGCTAATGTCCATTTATGACAGTCTGTTTGTCTGGGACAGCTCAGTGCTTCTCTTGATTTAGATGTCTTCTTGTGTCTTGGTAAAGGAGCAGCAAACAGGTAAGAGAACAGGGTCAGAACTGGGAAGGGTGGATCCTGCCCCAGAGGCAATAGAGGGTAATGAGATCTGTGGCAAAATGTTGAGCCAGACTTTGTCACAGGGTCACGACACAATCATGGAGGACTCCCTCACTCAGACTGCAGAGGGACACCTTGAGCCTTTTAGGGTGTTTTTCCATGTCTATGTGCCTTGAATGGTTCATGAGTTTCTCCTTGGGTCGAGATTAAATCTCTGTGTCTGCTGTACATATCTGGCATTGGTAAGGACACAGTGAATCAGAGATTAGCCTTCTCATTTTAATGGGGTCTGGGAGAGTAAAGGCTGGGACGTCATCCATACTGGAACAGGAAGAGCCTGCAGGATCATATAGCAGAAGGAAATGAACGTGGCCTTCAGCTTACATTCTTCCTTAATTCTCGTTTCCCTGAAGCAGTGTCACTGAGAAATGTACCATTTTGCAAGCCAGACAGAGACTAATGTCAGACAAATCTGAGCTCACCCTCACCCCTAGCTCCGTTAAATTGGTTTGATCAGCCTGGTGGCCTGGAATGTCTGAGGGCTTGCAAAAGACACAAGGGTATTTGTTGGGGGGTCTTATAAACACTCCCAGATTTGACATGGCTCAACAGTTGCATGGCTCCTTCTGTCTGCCTTCAGGACAGACTTAGCTTCACTGTCCAGCCTCTGTCTCCCACACAGGGCAGTTAACACAGGCTGGATCCTTTAGTCAGCATCTGATTTAGAACAGAATTCTTACTTAAAAATAATGAAGCCAAGGCTTGGGGAAACAGCTCAGTCAGGGAAGCATGAGGGTCTGGAGTTCACCTCAGAAAGGGAAACTGGGTGTGATGTGACAGCACATGGTTATATGTACAGCACTATGAGGTGGAGACAGTCAGATCTCTGGGGCACACTGGCCAGCCATTCCAGCCCACTTGATGAGTTATAGGCCAGCCAGATCTTACCTCAGAAAAAAATAAAAAAAGGTTGGCAGCGCCTGAGGTTGATGTGTGCTACATGGGGCAGCTGAGGGGGAGGTGTGCAGGGTTGTGCTTAAGGTCTGGGAGGGATTTATTTACTTTTTGAGACAGAATCTCTTTGTATAGCTCAGGGTGTTTTTGAACTTGAGATTCTGTCACTTCATCCCTCCAAGTGGTGGGATTATAAGTGTAATTGTAAAATTCCACTATACCTGACCCAAAGATGATGATGATGATGCATGTATGTGTGTGTGGTGTGTATATGTGTGTGTGTGTGCATGTGTGTGGTATGTGTTTGAGTGTGTGGTGTGTGTGTGTGTGCACATGTGTGTGTGCACGTGTGTGGCATGTGTTCAAGTGTGTGGTGTGTGTATGTGTGTATGTATGTGTGTGTATGTGTATATGTGGTGTGTGTATGTGTGTGTGCACATGTGTGTGTGCACGTGTGTGGCATGTGTTCAAGTGTGTGGTGTGTGTATGTATGTGTGTGTATGTGTATATGTGGTGTGTGTATGTGTGTGTGCACGTGTGTGTGTGCACGTGTGTGGCATGTGTTCAAGTGTGTGGTGTGTGTATGTGTGTGTATGTATGTGTGTGTGTATGTGTATATGTGGTGTGTGTATATGTGGTGTGTGTATGTGTGTGTGTGTGTGTGTGTGTGTGTACATGCATGTCTCCCTTCCTCCCTTCTGATCTTCCCGCCTCAGCCTCCTGAGTGCTGGAATTTTAAGCATGCACAGCCATAGCTGGCCTTCTGAATAAACTTTAAAAGATTTACTTTTATCTTTAACAGCTGTGTATTCATGTATGTCTGTGTGTGGGCATGTATAGGTATCTGAGCCAGATGTCAGACCCTGGGACTAGAGTGACCCAGTTCCTTTTTACAGCTAGTGCTTTGGCTGCTGGGCCATCTCTCCAGCTGCCCTCCAAATAGTCTCTGCATTGTCTGACGCTGCCAGAAAACATTTAAGGCATGTTTGGCCTAGAAGGCCCTTGAGACATTTTAGTGGTGTGAAGGATGTTGTTTCTCTGGTGTGTTCCTAGATGAGCCCATGTCCCCTGGAAGTGGAGAGGCTTATGCTAGGTGTATAGCTAGGCTGCCTAGTCTGCTTAGGTGAGAGTTAAATTGTTATAGCTTTTTTCCTTGCTCCGCTAAGAGCTAGCCTCATAAGGACAAGATACAGAACTTGACATCATCTTAGTCACAGGCTGTGGGAACCTCACACTCTCTGTGTCACTGGACAGTGACAGTGCTTTAGAGCCATTAACTGTAGTCCGAGTGACAGGGCCTGACACAGAGCATGAGATTAGGAGCTGGGGACTAGGCGCCCAGATTGTGACTCTGTGCCACATAATGTGCAAAGCTATGCATGCTGTCTCCAGCGCCAAAATAAAATTATCTCATAAATAAAATTATCTCATGAATTAAGTAAAAAAGAAGTAAACTGGGGGTTGGGAAATGTTTCATTGGCTAAGAGTGCTTACTATACAGGCATGAGGACCTGAGTTCAAATCTCCAGCACCCATGTAGAAAGTTAGATGTGACTATATGACTGTCTGTAACTTCAGTGCTGGAGGAGGGGCATGCTAGAGTGAGGACAGAGAATTACTGGAGCTTGCAGCCCAGCTCTAAGTTCAGTGAGGAGACTTTATGTCAAGGAAATATGGTAGAAAGTGATGGAGCAGGACACCCAGGGTTCAGGGGTCTCTTCTGGAGTGTTCTCTCTCTCTCTCTCTCTCTCTCTCTAACACACGCATATAAATAAATAAATTTGGGGATCTGGAGAGATTGTTCAATTAGTATAGTGTTTGCTTTGCAACTGTGAGGACCTTAGCTGGGTTCAAGCCCTTAGGTGAAAAAGGAAACTTTTAGCACTGGTACCTGTGGGAGCTGAGGTAGTCAGACCCTGGGCTTCTGGATGGTCAGTCTAGTGTCTTCCACGAGGTCTGGGTCAACAAGAGTCCTTGTTTCAATAAAATAAAATCAAGTAGACAGTACTGAGGAATGACACCTGAGATTATTATCTGACCCTGCACATGTGGACACACACACACACACACACACACACACACACACACACCCCAAAGTGGAGAGGGGAGTGGAACAGGAAGAAGGGAGTTGACAGAGATGTGCATTGGAGGCTTGATGGTGGATCTTCACTGTGTGCATCCTCCCTGTAGGATGCACTGTCTATGGTGTTTGTCCAGTGACTATCCCCAGCAAGGTACCAATGTACAATAAAGATAGTTTCCATCCTTCCATCACGAGATAGAAGGGCTGGGTCAGCTGACTTGCCAACAGCAGTGTTGCTAAGTGTGGGTAGGCTAGCCTCAGAAAGTGGTCATGCGATTCTAGATATGAAGCTCAGGACCTCCTTCATTCCTCATATATAATTCCACACTTGAGCAAGACAACTCTGATTATAGCTACAGTGTGTGTGTGGCACTAAAATTGTTTGGTGTGGCACCAAACCAAACAAAACTTCCAAACTTATTTCTTTTATTAAAGAACCCAAGGGATTCATGAACAGAGGTTTTTCTTGTCTGGCCTGGTTGACAACAAAACAAAGCTTGTTGTATTGAGTTAAAAAAAAAAAAAGAAAGAAAGAAAAATAAAAAAAGTGGCTGGATTTGGTGGAGCTCACCTTTAATCCCAGCCCTTGGGAGACAGAGGCAGGGAGATCTCTACTGAGTCCCAGGTTAGCCTGGTCTACATAGTGATTCCAGGCCAGTGGAGGACTACAGAGTGAGACCCTGACTCAGCAACAGGAGCAACAACTGTGCATCGTGCTGCTATTCTCCCTGTGATGTCTAGGTGGCATTCCAAACAGGAAAGACTTTTTCTTGACTTGAAGAAATAAGGAAAGAGCCTCAGACTTGAACTTCGAAGCTCCAAAGAAGTGTGTGTGTGTGTGTGTGTGTGTGTGTGTGTGTGTGTGTGATTCCACAAGCGGAGCCACCATGTGTGCATATATGTAAATGCACATGTGTGTGGGAGTACACCAACAGTGTATGCAGCTGTTTAGAGGCCAGAGGACAATGTCTGGTGCCATCTTCAGGTACACACAGTCTTCCTTTGAGACAGGCTCTCTCATTGGCCTGGAGCTCACCAAGTCGTCTATATTGGAGGCTAGTGAGCCCCTGTGAGCCTCTTATCTGCCCCTCCTCCATGCTGAGACTGCATAGCACACTCCGGCCTTGCCTGGAACTCTTACACAGGCTCTGGGGTTGGAGCTCAGCTCCTCATGCTTGTTAGAGAAGCACTTTACCAAATGAATTGTTTCCACTATACAATCAATCAGTCAATCAATCAATAGTTCCAAGTTAAGCTTTATACATTGTTTCCTTTTTTCCTGTCAGGCAAAATTTTGCATACCTGTCATATCACACTTATTTTAGAATTCTGAAACTAAAGACATAATATCTCTGAAATATATTTCCATACACACACATACACACACACACAAAACCCAACAAAGAACCCAAAACAGAAGTGAGACCAAGCTGAAGGCCAAGAAAAGTAGGAGAAATTAGTTCTGAGTATGCCAACAAAGCACTAGACTCTAAGAAAGACTTCACACTCAGGAGGCAGAGGCAGCACCATAGTTTAAGGCCAGGCTGGTCTCATGGTGAGTTCCAGGCAAGCCAGGGTTGGATAGTGTGATACTATCTCAAGACCCCAGAATGGTGGTTGAATATATGGCTCAGTGGTGAACAGCACGTGTCGGTCTTTCAGAGGACTGGGGTTCTGTTCCCAGCACCCACATCTGGTAGCTCATGATGGCTTCTAGGTTTAGCTCCAGGGGATCCTATGGTCTCTTCTGGTCTTCATGGGTGTCTGCCTGCACTTGTTCATACATAAAGACATATACATATACATGTAAAAAATAACATAGGTAAAAAGCCCAGAACCCAACAAACAAACAAATCCTATCAGTGAAATGTAAAGGAGGCTGTGTATTGAAGAAACGAAAGATATGTAATAAAGGTAAATTAAACAAAAGGCTTAATTATTTGTTAAAAGAAAACATTTTATGTCACTCAAAAATATTATTAATTTTAGAATTGGGGAGAAGGCTCAGTGGGTAAAAGTGTTCGCTGTGTAAGTATGAAGACCTGGGTTAGAATCCCAGAACCATGTAAAAGCTCGAAGCAGAGAGAGAAAGCATTCAGAGAGATTTGGAGCAGACGCAGGAGAATCCTAGAGGCTTGTGGGCCAGACAGTCTGGTTTATGAAACAGAGAAATGACAGAGACACTGTCCCAAACAAATATGAAGGACTGATACTGTGTCTCTGACCTTCATCTTTGTGCTGTGACATGTGTACCCAAAACTTACACAAGTGAGCACACACATAAACACGCATACTGCACACTCATGTACATTATTAGTTTCAGAGTAGTCTACTGGAACACATTTCAATGTTTGTTTAACTTTTTTGTAATAAAACATTAAATTCAAAGTTCTGGTTCTAAATTCAGCTTTAAAAATACTTCGCTTTAATGAATTCGAAGCCAAGAAAAGAATCTTTGCAAACTCACCTACCCAAATGGAAGAAATGCCCTGTTAGCTGTGCTTACTAAATCAAGAAGCCCATAAAACCCCAGCAATTATGCTCAGGGTTTTACTGAAATTCATCTAGTCAGCTAGTCGGTTTCCATCTCCCTTAATGTCAATTTGCATAAACTAATCAAAAGACAAACTTTAACAAGTGGGTTGAGAGCCCCTGAAGCTCTTTCTCTGGAAAATGTTTAAATAAGTTGGAAGTTTCCAAGTTTGGGAAGCGTGTGAACGTTAGAGCTGTGTCTAAAGGTGTGATATGTAGACAGGATTGTATAGTCATGGGGACATTTCCACACATCTGTGTGCACAGCATCTTCACAGCACATGAGAGTCTGAAAAAACTATTTGTCACCCACTGTTATAATATCACTTCTATCTGGAAGGGAAAGATAGTTTTTACAAATTAAGACTATGCCAACCCTTGTATTATAACAGCCAGTTTCACTATAGAAAATTCTCAGGTACAGAACATATATTCTTGTAAAAGAAAATGTGTAAGTCACCTTAAAAATCAGTTACTTAAAAAACAAAAAGACAAAAACAAACAAAAAACTTTGCTGTAAGAAAGTCCACGGTTCCCTCTCTCCCTCGCTCCCTCCTCCCCCTCCCTCCCTCCCTCCTCCCCCTCCCTCCCTCCTTCCTCCCCCTCCCTCCCTCCTTTTCTTCTTTCTCAGAGATTGGCCTATGAGCTCAGGCTGGCCTCAGACTCATTATGTAGCCAAGTGTGATCTTGACCTTTGTATCTTCTTCTCCTTGCCTCTCCGGAGTGTGCGACCCGTAGGTGTGAGCCCCACATCCAGTTCAAGCGGTGCTGGGGATCAAATCCAGGGCTTTGTGCACGCTGCTGAACAAAGCTCTAATGGATTATCCCCTCAAACCCTGAGACAAACTAACCCTCCCTTAGACAACCTCCCGTTGAGACAACCCTGCTAGTCAGTATCATGATCAGTCCCAACCGATCAGTCATGTATCTGTCCCAACAAAGCAAGTAATGAAATTTTGGTGGATACATGGCCATTTTGATGTTACATGCACACTTTAAGTTAGATAGCGTTGAATTAAGGCCTGAAGACTGAGTTTGATGTAGGCAAAAAGGAAGATGCCTGGCTCTGGCATCAGAGAGAATCTTAGCACAAGAAAAAACAAAAACACATCCTAAACAAAAACAAAAAGCCACAAGCTGGACAGTGTGATTGAGCCTGGAGCTGAGCCTTTAGGACAGGACCTGGGCGGGCCATGGGTTGGCCTTATGCTAATCAATGAGAAAGGCACTGGTGGGGTGTATGTGTGTGTGTGTGTGTGTGTGTGTGTGTGTGTGTGTGTGTGAACACATGGTGTGTGGAAACTGTGGATCAACTTTGGCCATTATTCCTCTGGTCCATCATGTTTTTTTGAGACAAGGTCTTTCCCTTGGCCTGAAACTGGCTGCCTTGGGTGGGCTGGTTGTCCAACCAGCCTTGGGGATCCAACTGTCTCTATGTTCCCAGCTCTGTGATTACAATTGTTTGATACCACACCTGACTTTGTTTATTATTATTATTTATTAACATGGGTTTTGAGGATCTGAATTCACATCCCCACAGCAAGCACTCCCACCCCAGGTGAAGCCCCTCCCCCAGTCACACCAGCCCACACCAGTGGGCTGGTGTGAGTAAGAGAGAGACAGCTGCCTGTTTAGCAGGTTACTGGGGCTGGCATATGCTGGGGCTGAGTAGAACGGGAGGAGAACATGTCAGGGCAGGGAGACTGGATCTGTTGAGAGAATGCACACCTAGATGACGGTAACTGAGAATAGGACCCTGCAGGCAGAGGAAAGAGAAAGGTGCACGTTGAGACAACCCTGCTAGTCAGTATCATGATCAGAAATATCCACGTTGAGGCAGTAGCAGGGCTGAATGCCTTTCAGACACATTCAACCTTTTGATATTAATAAAGCTTCTGCTGGAGAGATGATGTGATCAAATTAAAAACAATAATCACAGGCTGTGGTGACAGCTCAGTCGGAAGTGCTGGCCTTACAAGCATGAAGTTCGTATCTCAAGAACCCACATATCAAGGTGTCATAGTGTGTGGTTGTAATCTTAGCACTGGGGAGGGCAAACACAGGCAGATCCCTGGGATGCAATGGGAAATCAGCCTCCTCTATTTGTGGAACGCCAGGACAATGAGAGACCCTGTCTCACAAGACAAGGTAGATGACACTTGTGCTTGATAATTTTATGTCACAGTGATGCAGCTTCAGTCATTTGAGAGGAGGGAACCTCAGTTGAGAAATGCCTTCATGAGATGGGTTTGTAGGCAGGCCTGTAGGGCATTTTTAAAATTAGTGATCAATGCAGGAGAACCAAGTCCATTATAGAAGGGTACCTCTGGGCTGGGTTCTATAAGAAACCCAGGTGGTCCTGGGTTCTATAAGAAAGCAGGCTGAGCAAGCCATGAGGAGCAAGCCAAAAAGTAGCACCCCTCCAGGCATCAGCTCCTGCCTCCAGGTTCCTGCCCTGCTTGAGTTCCTGCCCCGATTTCCAATAACGTGGAAGTGCGAGCATTTCCTCCCCAAGTTACTTTGCTTTTGGAGTTTCATCTCAGCAACAGAATTCCTAAGACAGCGCCTGAGGAATGACTCAGGATTGTTGCTTGGCCTATATACACTTATGTGCACCTTCCCACACTTGTGTACCCGTAGACATATGAACACACATACATATATACTACATACACACACACAGAGATATTCACGAAGCCTCACAATATTTCATGTAAGCTTGCATTTTTGTGCTGGTTCACTCATAACCATCTTCTGTCACACGTGAGCATACATAGCCTGTGGGACACAGGTCAGACACACCTGCTCACCGCCTGTGGGAGCTCCTTTCCTCCACTTATAGAGCCTGTCAGCATTTCTTCCCAAAAATTCACTCAGTGATGTCACTTGGCATCTTGGAATCAGTGAACATGGCCCCATTTACACTGCAGCCAATGCTATAACCCAGGGCTTGCTGCTTTTTTCTGGAGTCCCAGTTGCCAAACATTTACTAAGCCATCACTACTTATAAGCGTGCTAAGGACTCCCTGTCAGGGTGTGTTCCATTGTGGTTAAGGGATCTGCTGTCCAGACAGTCTCTTGGTGTGAGCTGGCAACACTCTGCCTTTGAGCTGTGTGGGGTGCATCTGGACAGCCAGTGAGTACACATTCTGAATACACGGTGATTTAAACTCAGCAAACATTAATAAGCTGCCACTGTCTGCTGGGAACAGGGCCTGGCACAGGGAAGCTGCTGGGATGAGCTCAGTCTCATCTTTTCTCCCTTTACCCAGGACAAATGAACTAGATTTCCAGAAAATGGGTGCCAGGCCCCAGGGGAAATTGACAATGAAGTATGAGTGAGGTTTTGGAAGATTTGAGAGAATAATTTGTTGCAAAGGAGGAGCAATAACAGGTGGTGTGTAGGAGTGAGGTGCCTAAGGTGGGTGAGCCTCGGAGAATGAATAGGCCATCAGAAAGGTGAGGAAGGGGGAGGGAGACTGCTGCCTGGGAAACACAGAAGCAGGAAGAGACGAGATGCAATGATCTACTTTCATTTTTGTGATACAATCCTCTAAAAAAAGCAGCTTAGGTGAGGAAAGGGATTATTTATCTTTGAGGGGAAAGTTAAGGTAGAAATTCAAAACAGCTAGTCACATCACACCTACAGAGAGAGAGAGAGAGAGAGAGAGAGAGAGAGAGAGAGAGAGAGAGAGAGAGAGAGAGAGAGAGAGGACAAAGGGTAAGTATAAATGCATGCATGGATCTCTTGGTCTTAGCACTTTTTCTTCTTTATATATAGTCCAGAATTTCCAATTTCTGCCTAGGGAATGGTGCTGCCCATACCAGCCTAGGTCTGTCTACTCCACTTAACCAAGAAGGGCAACATGAGCTAGATAATTTCTTATTAAGACTCTGTTTTTAGGTGATTCCTGGTTTTATCAAGTTGACAGTTAAAACTAACTACTACGCAGGACTTAGACACAAATAGCTGAATGGTCTAAAAGTTTGAATATGCGTGTGTGCATCCCAGAGGACACATTGAGTACCATAGTCAAGCATTTTGAGGCTGTTTTTTAAGAAGATAGAAAGAGATGAGATTCTGAGTACCCCAGAGAAGCAGTGGTACAGCCTCCAGGGAAACTATTCTGAAGTGCCATTTGGCCTCAGTGTCCTCATGTGCACTTCAACATTCCAGACAATTTGGCCAAACACAAAAACAGCACAGTTGGCTTTCAACAAGCTACCCATCAGATTTCAGAAGGTGGTACTGGCCTGATGAGTTGGTACCTGGGACAACCAAGATGACATGGGATGATAGACCAGTTCTGAATGTCCCTCTTCCCTTTTGGGGGTCAAGAACATGGCTTCATATGTTACCTGCTAACTCTGTGAACAGGGATGGCTTTGCGGTACCTCAGTTTTGTCATTAATAAAGAGTAACCTAATAGAGGCTCCCCTAGACATTTTATAGGGTTCCATCCTTAAGTTATGAATACGAAGATTGAAATGCACTGAAGATCAGGGCAGGTGGCCCACATCTTTAATTCAGGCTCTCAAGGGACAGAGGTAAGTGAATATCTCTGAATTAGAGGCCAGTCTGGTCTACATAGAAAGTTTCAGGCCAGCTAGCATTACATAGCGAGACCTTTAATGGCCAATGTACAAAGTCCAAGGCCCAGGGTTTAATTTTCAACTTTATTAAAAGACAAATGAAAATGAAACACCACAGACAATGTGTTCTCCATGGCAACTATGGCCACAGTCTCTTTGTTAGTTTTGTCTGCTCACCATCAAAGGGTTGACAAGGGTTTGCTGCCAGTGCTCAGCATTGGAGAGAACATGGCACCATGCAGCCTAGGAAAGACCTGAGTTCAAAATTCTACTCAATGTGTCATGCCTTTTAACCAACATTCTTAACTTGTGGGTCTCAACCCCTTTGCGAGTTGAATACCAGATTTCCTGTAGTTTAGAAATTTACATTATGATTCCTAACAGTAGCAAAACTATAGTTAGGAAGTAGCAATGAAATAATTTTAGAGGTGAGAGGTCACTACATCATGAGGTGCTGTATTAAAAGATCACATCGATAGAGAAGTTGAGAGCCATTGCTCTAGATCATGTAAAGCTGAAGGGAGTACAGTCCCAGGTACATGGGCTGGGGAGATCTCTCTGTGGTTAAAGTACTTGGCCTTGCAAGCCTGAGTACAGGAGTTTGGGTCCTCAGAACACACATAAATGACAGGTGAGCATAGTGGCCTGCCTACAATCCTATCTTCAAAGCCTTAGATAACCGGAGCAAGCTCACTAGCGAGACTGGCCATGTCAGCAAGCTCTGTGTTCCATCAAGGGACACTGCATCAATGAATAAAGCAGAAGAGTAAGTGGGGATGATTCCAGATGTTAACCTCAGGCTTCCACATGAATACTCAGAAGCAGGTAGTGCACGCATCCAAATGCACAGATCCCCACATAGATACACTACTTCATGGTCACCCTCAGCAACCCCAGAAGTTCCTCCAGACCATTAGAGAGCCTGACTTGGGCCAAATGAGAATTAGTGGCTTTATTACAGAAAAGAACTTCAGCACTAGTCAGTTTGTGAAGCAGATTTGGAGACTTTCTTAGTGATATTTTAATATGGGCTTAAGCTTGAGGGTTAGGAGAAAGAGAGTTACTCAGAAGAAAGACAGGCACACCATTGTTCTCATGGGTGTGTGAGTCCTCAGGAGACCCCCAGAGAGCAAGACATATTCAAATACGGTACAAGGTGTTCAGGGAGAAAGATCTGCCCTTAACATTTGCCGTAGTGTTTTGGTGAATCTTAGGGTACATCAAGAGGTTGTTAAGAAACCTTTGGTCCTTCAATCTGTCTTCCTCTTTATAGGGTGACCCCAGAGACACTCGAATGAGATAGTAGTCTTACTGGAAAAACTGGAAGCCACTAGGGCTGTGTGAAGGGCTTAGGACATATTTCCTGTGAATGAGACTCTTGTTGTGAGTCCTAGGATAGTGGAGACTCAGATATAGCTAAGAGAGGAGAAAAGCCTTAAGCAGTTATTAATTATGCTGGGATTTTTTGCTTCTGTACCAGCATGTGGGAGCTTCAACCAGATGTCTGGGTGAGTGGTTCCTTTCCCCTTCTCATGTCCCCAAGATCCCCTGCCTTCTCATCCCATCTCAGTGAGGGCTTTGGGTCATGGATTTGTACCTCAAAGGCTGAGAGTTCAGAGTCTGCATCTTTGGGTGATGCTTTGCTGTGGTCCTTTAACCCTTCTGTCCTCAGGGAGTGCTGGAAAAATGGCTTCCTCTGAGGGTCATTGTGAAGATCCAGTAATTATGGCTGTCAGGTTCCAGGCCTGTGATCAATGGTCCCCAATAGTGGTGGCTGCTACCATGCTATCCATTGTTTAGTAGAGTGGCCTAGTATGGAATAGCTGCTCCATGACACAGAGTTGTCCCCAAGCTTGTGCCCATCAGCCCACTCTGACAGAAGCCTCTCTGTGTGTTCCACTGCCTGGAGAAGCTGATGCACTCAAGGCTCACTCACTTTAAAATGTCCAAGATGAAGATTCTAAAGAATGTACTGGTTCCAGTACATTTCAGCATCAGGCCACTAGAGCTCTAATTCACACTTGACCTGTCTGACAGTATCACTGCCAATCAGGTGTGCTATGTTCAAGATTACAGACTAGAAAGAGGGCTGAGGGGTGGCTCTAACTCCTTTGGGCAGTCAGCACCAGGGGATGTAGTAGGACTATGCTGGTAATGTTGGAAATATTTGTCCCGCCTACTAGTTTAATAAAAAGCTGATTGGTCAGAAGACAGACAGGAAGTGTGGGCAGGGCTACCAGGCTAAGAAAACTCGGAGTACAGGAAGAACAGAGACAGATGCCAGACAAAGAGCCGCCAGAGAGAGTCGCCACAGATATGATGAGGAGATGGCTGCAGACACAGAGGACAAAAGCTGAAATGCTGCTCCGAGAAAAGGTACCGAACCACGTGGCTGAACAAGATGGGTTGAGTTCAGATGAAGTAGTTAAAAAGTTATATGCCTAGGCTCTAGGTTAATCAGTGTAAAAATAATATAAGCCTGTGTGTGATTATTTGAGGCTAATGAGGCCGAGAGTGAGACTAAACCTTTGGTCCAGGCCTGGATAGTCCAGGCCAGAACCATTAACAAGGGAAGCTTTAGGTTTCACAGGAGAATGTGGAGACTGAGTTGGAGGCAGCTAATGGCATCATCTTAGTTTTCCATGTGAACACAGCACTGTGTTCAGCACAGAAGAGGACACCCATTCAGCACGATCCAGTTGATTAGATGATGAGGACCCTACAGCCCTGGCCTGACACCCACTCTTCCATCCTATTGTGAAGGATCAGTACTCACGGCTTTTTTCAAAGAAGCCCCCACACCTAGACTCCCTGCCCAGTCGCCTGTTACATTGTCTAGGCAAAGGAAACTATACGTGCCAGAAGCTTTCTTAAACTGGTGCAGGCACTGGAAATGACTTCCAGGCTGCCCAGAAATGTCCACCCGAAGTCTCCTTCTTTTTGTGAGTCTGGGCAGGAAACAGCCCTCTGCCTCCTCTGCCAGATGCTCTATGTTCTTTGTTCTTCTTCTGCCTGAGGTTTTGATGAGCCCAATGTCACTTTAACCTTCACCTTAAAGTGAAGGTTCCTTCCATACAGCTGTATAGCCAAAGCTCCATTCATTCTTTTGCCTCTGCTTCTTCTGTTTACATGAACTGTTCCTTAGGGGACCCTTCTTTTTTATCTATCTATCTATCTATCTATCTATCTATCTATCTATCTGTCTATCTATCTGTGTATCTATCTATCTATCTATCTACCTACCTACCTATCTATCTATCTACCTATCTACGTATGTATGTATGTATGTATGTATGTATGTATGTATGTATGTATCTGTCTATCTATCTATCTGTCTATCTATATCTGTCTACCTGAATATCTGTCCCTCTCTGTGTCTGTCTTTCTGTCCTCTCTGTCTAATCTTTCTAGCTATCTACTATGTATCTATCTGTGCATCTATGTGTCTATGTATCTATCATCTCTCCATCTTTATCATCTATCATCTCCTACTTGTTTTCAATTGCATTTATTTATGTGCGAGTGTATGCACTTATGCACTTGTGTGGAGGCCAGGGGGCAGCATACAGGGGTTGGTTCTCTTCTTCCATTATGTGGTCCCAAGGACTGGATTCAGGTTGTCAGGCTTTGTGGAATACCTTTATTCTCTGAACAATCTTGTTGGCCTTATTAATTTACTTGTGTATTTACTATATGTGTTTGTGCATATGTATACATGTATGAAGAAGCCAGAGGTTGACATGGATATCTTCATCAGTAATTGATTTATTAAAAATAAATAGTTTTCATACAATATATTCTGATAATGGCTTCTCTATTCATCTTCTCCCAGATCCTCTTCACCCATCTCATTCCATGGCTTATTCTTCTCTCTTTAGAAAACAAATAGACAATCCCCCCAAACAAAAAACACCCCCAAACCCTCAAACAAAAGAGAACAGAACAAAACAGAGGGGAGAAATCCCTAAGAAAAAGCATGAAAAGCAATACACATTCAGAAGCACATGCACAGAAAACCCATAAAAAGTCAAAATCAGAAACCACATATACAATCAAAAGACTACTAAGGTTAAAAAATGCTTAAACTAAGCATTATGAGACAGAAAACAATCTCCAAAAATATCGTGAGTTAATATTTTGAGACAGGGTCTTTCGATTAGTTCTGGCTGGCCTAGAACTGGATATGTAGATCATGCCAGACACAAACTCAGAGATCCTCTGCTTCCGGAGTGCTGGAATTAAACAGGTGAATTACTATGTCCAGAACTACATTATTTTTGGAGTTGAGGTCTCTCTCATTAAGCCTGGAGCTCACTGATTCTGCTAGACTGGAAGATGAGCAAGCACCAGAATCCTCTTGCCTCTGCATCCTTGGAGTGATAACTCCAAGGACATGCCATCATTCCCTTACTTTTTTATGTGGATTCTGGGGCTCAAACTCAGGTCCTCATGCTTGCGCAGTGAACACATTACCAACTGAGCCATCTATCACCCCAGCCTCTCTGTACCACATGCATTTTGTGGGCTGGCAGCACAGTCTCAGCACAGAGCAGACTGTGTCCATGACAGTTTGCACACAGGTTTATGTTTGGGAAGCTCTGGTATGATTTTTAGAGTCCCCTTGGCTCAGATCAAAATCTTTGCTGTTCTGAGCTGACTACAGCAAGAAAACAAGATGCCCAGGGCATTTATCTCCCCAGTAGCATAAGAATGTCTTATTGTGCCTTTTGAGCATCCTCAGCCAGAATACAGGAGAACAGTATTCTTAATGTGCCAACCAGCAGGTTTTTTTCTTTAATCAAGTCCATATGCCTTGGGTGACCACCTCCTGGAATGTAAAACTAAGCCATTACCACCTCTTCTTCCTAGTAGTCTTTTCTCTGTAGCCAACCTAATTCCAAATAGAACATCTGGAAATTCTATTTTGTTGCCTAATTTAAACCAGACTAAAGCCAATCTGCATAAAAGTTTATGAACTTTCTAGAGCCTCACACCTTATATTTCCCTGTCTGCAGAAGCAACTCAGGAGACTGGGAAACGGAAGGACATAAGCATCCCTTTCTGGGACTGGGGAGTGTCTGTGGCTTTGTGTAACGGGCAGGGTGCTGAGATGGCTGGACAGGGGTGGAAGCAGGGAAGAGGGAAATGGATGAAGTGCAGTGACTTGCATACAAATAAATATGCATGCAAATGTATAGGGCCTTTGGCTTTAAGCTGAGGTGGTAGAAGGGATGTAGGGGATGAGGAGGTGCCAGGTGAAGGAAGAAAAATGGACTGTCAGCCCCTGAGAGCATGGCCTGGGGAATAAGGGCTGCACCACTAAGATTAAACTTGGGGATATTTTACAGCTGCATGCCACCAGATTCAATGACTGAGGGCACGAGAAGAAGTTTATTGCATGAACTCTGTTTAGTATATAATAAAACTTGGAGCCAGATATTGGGGAAAAGTTGAAATATCAGAGAGACATGGAACAAACCACAGCCAATTCTCATCTAGCCAACTTCTCGAGCTGAACAGGGTTAGGACCTATCTCCACGAGTCCCTCAGACTGACTGGGCACACAGGCAAAAGGGAAGAACTTCTGCCTTCTCCTTCCTTGTATTTCTTTGCCCTGCCCAGATATTTTACTCCCCAGTTAAACTTTCCTAGGGCTAGGAGGGTGCCATCACTGCTTGGCTTTTTTTTTTTTTTTTTTTTTTTTTTAAACTCACAGAGATTCAGAGGATCTCTGCCTCCCAAAATGCTGGGATTAAAGGCATGAGTCACCACTCCCTGATCTTCATGGCTTGTCTGTGGGTGACTCAGTCCTCTGATATTCCAGACTATTTTTATTAAATATATATCACCACAGAGGTTAACCTCACTTTTGACTAGGGATCCAAGGCTCCAGACCCCAGAACATGCTAATGCAATACAAAAGTGAGGGGCTGAGGGATCTAGTCCTTGGTTAATCTGGATGAAGAGGAAGGACTAAAAATGGTTTAAAATAGGATAAGCAAAATTGTGGGGTGTGTGTATGTGTGTGTTTGTGTGTGTAAACCAACGATGCTGATTGTAAACTTATCTGGAATAGTTGCCAGATATGGTGACATATGCATTCAATCCCAGCACCCAGGAGGGAGAGGCATGCAGATCTTTTGTGCTACATAGAGAGACCCTATCTCAAAAAATAAATTAATTAAAAAAGTGGGCTATCCAATGGCTGCCATTAGCCCAGTCAGTTCTAAAGACCAATAGCAAAAATGGCGGATTCACAGAGGTTTTAAAGATTTACTGTAGAGATACAATAACTGAGAGAGTGTTGTTGATGAGAGAAGATGGGTATATATGTGGTTTGAGCAGAAAGACATCTGGGAGGGGAATCACACTCTTTCTTGGTCTGTTTGAGATGCTATGACAACCATCATATACTCTGTTTGTACATATATGTATGAACAACATACCCTTGGATTAAAGATGAAGTTCAGTTGGTAGAGTCTTGTCTGGCAAGAACAGAGTCCTGGTTCCAACCTGAGCAGTCTTTAAATTAGATGTGCTTGTATGTACCTGTAATCCAGAGTGCTTGGGAAGTCGAGGCAGGAGGATCAGGAGATCAAGGTCATCCTTGGCCACATAGCAAGTTTCAATCCAGTCGGGACTACGTAAGACCTTGTCTCAAAACACAAAAACCTCACATTCAGTTTTCACAGTCCTGCAGGTGAAGAAGTCCAGTGCCAATACATGAGTGGATTCAATGGCTGTGAGCGTCATGGGTGACTCCTTTTCAATGTGACCTCACTTGATGGAACAGATGAGGCAGATCTCTGTGGATTCTTTTTGAAGGGCACAGCCATGACTGGTGGCACTCAGGAAGGCAGGTGGATCTCAGTGAGTTCAATAGCTCGGTCTACAGACTGAGTTCTAGGATAACTAGAGCTATACAGAGAAACCATGTTCCAAAAAACAAAAACAAAAAGCAAACAAACCAAAAACCAAAGCAACCAATCAAAAACAAATACACAAATAAATATTTAAGTAAAAGAGCACTAATTCTATTTCCTTCTTTCCTTTTGAGACAGTGTGAATATGTCATCCTGGTTGACCCTAGACTAACAGTTTGCTTGCTTCTCCAATGCTGGAGTTATGGTGCGGGCACCGTGTTGGATTTACTAACCCCATTCTTGAGAGTTCTACTCTCATGACCTAACCACTTCCTGTTTTCTCTTTGCTGTTACCAAATCTCTGGCAAAAGCAACTTCAGGGAGAAGGAGTTTATTTGGGCTTCCAGTTTGTGGAAGAGTCTGAGGTAGCAGGTCATATTGCATTCATATTCTGAAAGCAATATGCTCCAGGCCCTAAGCTGAAATACAAGTCATCTTGTCAGCCACAGAACACCCTGATGGAAAAAGTGCCAGGATTTCTCCACACTGTAGAGAAGCCAAGATCAGAACAGGGAGATAGTAGTGGTATAAATAGGGTTTGAATCAGGTCATTTGAGTCTGACATATCTTTCTGCTGTACTACACTGTCTCAAAAGTGCATCTGGGGGCTGGGGAATAGTTGACATGACCCTTACTGGGAAAGATGAGGTTGAATTTGCATCTTAGCAACTGAGTTAAAAGCCAAGCACTTCTGTCACCCTGCCTTGGGGAGTCTGAGACAGGAGAGCCAACTACCTCCAGTCTCCACATGCACACTTACATGTATATAACCCCCCTAGCTCCCCATACACGTACCACAGGTGCGCTTGTGCATACTTATGGTTTTAGCACTTGGAAGGCAGAGGCAGGAGGATCAGGAGTTCAAAGTCATCCTTAGCTACATAGCAAGTTCAAGGCCAGCCTGGGTTATTTGAGACTGCCCTTCCTCCAAAAAAGTAAATTGGAGGCTGACAATGTGGCTTATTGGTTATTGAAGATATGGCCAACACACGCACACACACAGACACACAGACACACATACACGCACACCTCACATGCATGTGTGTATGTATATATAAACACATTGCAGAGGATGAAAGGAAGAGCTCAAAGATCACAATTCCTAAGGGATAAGGGAAGGGAAAGAGAACTTGCCTTATGTCCTGCCCTCCACCAGGAGGCCCCTGAGTCCCTGTTAAATTACTTTGTGAGTCTGATGCTCTGTAAGTGACTGAGATAATCAAATACAGCTCACTTTTAAAAAGATTAATTTTAATTATTTATTTGTGTATGTGTGTGTGTGTGCTCTCAAAGGCCAGAGAAAGGTTTCAAGGTCTGTAAAGCTGGGTCTACAAGAAGTTATGAGATGCTCTATGTGGGTAGTAAGAATTGAACTCAGGTCCTCTGCAAGAGCTGGCTACCAGGTGCTCTTTAAATGCTGAACCGTCTCTCCAGCTTCCAACTCACTGGTTTTCTGTGTGTGTGTGTGTGTGTGTGTGTGTGTGTGTGTGTGTGTGTGTTTTGAGAGTCTCAAATAACCCAGGATGTTCTTGAACTTACTATGTAGATAAAGATGACTTTGACCTCTTGATTCTCCTGTCTCTACCTTCCAAGTGTTGAAATCATAGGTGTGAACTAGCACATCTGTTTTATGTGATGTTGGAGATGGAACTCATTGTACATGCCAGGCAAGTACTCTAGCATTTAGCTACATCCCCAGCCTCTTAATTAACTTTAATAATTTATATTTTACTTTTAATTATGTGTATGGATGTGTGTCCATATGTTGATGTGTGCATGTGGGGGCTTGGTGCCTGTAGAAGCCAGAAGAAAGCATACAATCCTCGGGAACTAGAGTAAAAATGGTTGGTAGCTACCACGTGTGTGTGTGTGTGTGTGTGTGTGTGTGTGTGTGTGTGTGTGTGTGTGTGCTGGGAACTGAACTCAGGACCTCTGAAAAGGCAGCAAACACTCTTTAAATGCTGGACCATCTCTCCAGCCCACTTTTTGAAATGGCAGATACAGAGGCAGGATATGTGTCCTCCCACAAGATATACTCCAAGGCCCACTACCAGTTTTCCCGAATGCAATTTGTTTTTGGTCCTTGAGGTGTTAAGAGTTCATTGTAGGTTAAAGTAGGCTCTCAGTGTCTGACACAGTGAGGAACCAGAGTGATGAAGCCATGAGCCAAGGAGCCAGCAGGAATTAGAGGGGTAAAGGAGCATCCTGTCTCCATCCTTCAGAGGCCTTACAGTCCTGCTAAAATGCTGATTCCAGTCTCCAGCCTCCAGAACCATGTGAAGACCCTCTGTGGGTACCTGTGGTAATCCATCCTGATAAGTCTAGGAAAGAAACACAGTGGGTGAAGCCAAGTTCTTCTGGATTCGTGGAATCTCCTGTGGACTTTGACTGCAGTCCCCTTCCAGAATTCACACTTTGTCTGTGGTCAAGGCAGCCACCCTTCAACATTGAAAATTTATCATGTGGGTTGATGGTTTTCTTTTCTCTGTTATTGAGAGCTTTTCTCTAAACATCTGCTTCTGATTGGAGCCCTGTGTTTTCAGAAGACCTTGAGGCAGTCTGAGGAGGGCTGAGTGTTGGAGCCAGTGATTGGGACCTCAACTCTGACTCTACTGTGAGATAATGGAAAAGTTGCCCAACCTCTCTGCATTTTCTCCTTTGTGGAAATAGTAATAGGGGGCTGGGAAGATGAGTCAGTTGATAAAGGGTTTGTCTTGAAGAATGATGACCTGAGTTTGTTCTCTAGAACTCATGGTGGGGAAAAACCAAAATAGGGTGTGGCGTGCATACTTGTAATTCTTTTACTGAGGAAGTAGAAATAAGTATGTCCCAAGAGCTTACTGGACAGCCAACCCAGACAACTTGGTGGACAGTACCTAAGAAATAACATTTTTGGTGGTCCTTTGGCCTCTACATGCATGCAATATGTGTACATATGTGTGCAAACTAGCATACCCAATAGAACCATATCAATGTTCATTTTAGCAGGTATATTCCTAATGTACTGTTAAATGGCTTTCTGTTGTTACTATAACAAATGAACTCTGACAGTTTACTTATCAAGACAAGAGGGTTTGTGTGTGTGTGTGTGTGTGTGTGTGTGTGTGTGTGTGTGTGTGTGTGTGTGTGTTGTAGTTCCAGAGACTTCTGTCTCTGGTTGGTTGTTGGGTCTCATTGTTTAGGGCCTATGTCACGGGAGGAGCATATGTACCCTTATTCTTCCCTGTATATAAATCTCCTGCCCCTGCACCACCTCCAACTCCTCTCTCCCAGCTCCTTCTCTCCTGAAGCCCAGGAGACCTTGGAGGTCACAAAGACACAACTGTATCAATTTGACTCCTTGAGGGACAAGGAGTTGATTCTACTTGATCACTTGCAAGGGGATAGCTCTCCTTGCTGGTTTAAGTTCTGACTCTACTGTAGGGCTATGGAAAAGCTGCTTGACCTAGTTGAGCTGCTGTTGCCTGTAAAATAGGGATGCTGGGATGGTGGCTGCAGTCCACTGGCTCTGCTTACTGCGGGGTCCTGGGATTTGTTTTTACTAAGATTGCTTCCCCATTTCTGACCTTTTGGGGCATCTTCAGCTAGGAAGGGAAAACAGAGACACCCAGCAGGAAAGGGTCATTTCACCTCAGTTGGTGTGGGCTTGTTCATATCATGCCAGATTGCCTGAAGACCCACCGTGGTTTAAAATAGTGTATTGCCATCATGTTCTCACCATCACACTGGTCATGATGCACTGTCTTTTTAAACTGTCCTTCCTTAGGTTGTTTTCATCAGGCCCTTTTGCTGTATTAGTAAGAAAAAGAACTAATACACAGGGAAGGGGCAGCTCTGAGATGGGAAGGTGATCTGAGGACCTTCAGCTGGCTGTGGCAGGAGAACATGAGGCTGTTACGTTAGGCCAAGGCTCAGACTGGTCATGTTTTGACCTTGGATTCTCATCTTATAATAATTCCCAGCTTTAGAAGGACTAAGAGTTGGACTTCAGTTCCTGTTCTAGTTTTCTTTCAGTTGTTATGATGAAACACTATGACAAAGGGAAGGAAAGATTTATTGAGTTATTCTTCCAGGTCACAATCCATCACTGAAGAAAGTCAGGACAGGAATTCAAACAGGAACTTGAGGCAGAACTCACAGAGGGATTCTGATTGCTGGCTCACTCCTAGAGTTATGCTTAGCTAGCTTAATTAAAGGGCCTTGTACCACCTGCCTTGGGATGTACCACCTACCATCAATTAGAGTCAAGACAATCCCATATAGACAGGCCCCCAGGATAATCTGAGTCTGGAAAATCTCTCAGTTGAGACTCCCTTTCAGGTGGTTCCCAGTGGTGTCAAGTTGAAGATAACCAGGACAGCTCCTCCAGACACTCATCTAAATCCCTATCTCCCAGAGTTGAGAGCTGACACTCAGAAACCTGGAACCAGGGCACGAGTGGGACAGGAGGGTGCTTCGGGTTCGAGTCGGGGCTTGCTGTGGCATAAACTTAAAATATCCTTCATGCTCAAATCATTGAACACTTCATTCACAGCTCACCCTGCTGCTTGGGAAGGTTGTGAGACTCTTCAGGAAGTGGAACCTTGCTATAGAAAGTCAGTCATTTGGGATGGACCTTGAGGCTACATTGCTCAGCTCTATTTCCTTCTCAGTGCAATCACAGACTTTCCTGTCACCACCGCCATGAGTTCCCTGTGGTGATGGACCATCTCTTTGGAGCTGTAAGCCAACATAGGTCCTTTCCTTAAGTTGCTTTTGTTAAGGTATTTTTTTTCTTTTACCACAACAGCTGAAAAGCAAGTAAGGCAGAGCTAAGCCCAGGGTCCTGGCTAGAGAGCTCTTGTGTGTTGTGTGTTGATGACACCCTAGCTACAGTTAGGACTCAGCCTTGTGGTTTGGGATTTCATACACAAGTATTTTAATTACTAACATGTATTTGAGTGAATGTTATCTCATACCATGTTAAATATCAGGGTAATGTTACTATTAAATGACCAAGTGCTAGGATAGGGGACAACAGGACAGTTCACAGAGACATCACAGAGCAAGGAGTTTGGTGGTTGTGGAAATTGAAGCTAGAAGAAGCTTCAGGTGAGTCTAAATGAGAGAAATAATAAACAACAATAACAATGAAACATAAAAGAAGTTGGGGCTGATAGGATGGCTCTGTGCATAAAGGTGTGCAACTTGATGACCAGAATTTGAAACTGGGAACACACATGGAGAAAGGAAAGGACTGCTTCTTGCAAATATGTACACATATGTATGTGCTCACATATGGAGATACAAAAGGAAGAAAGAAGAAGAAAGGGAGGGAGGGCAGAAGAATGGATGGCAGGAAGAAGGGTTAGGGAAATGAGGGATAAGAAACAATGATGTCTGTGGGCTCAGATATCAGTCTGGGTGTGCAGAAAAGGAGCAGGGTATTTGATTATTAATCTCTGAAATGTGATTAGTTTAATAAAATATATATAGAATTATTAAGCTGGAATGCAAGGATGGCACGTGTATGACATGCATTCTATGATTGTTTTTTTGCATCTAGGACAGACATCATTAATGGATTACAGAGCTCTTCACTAGGAAACTAAATTCAGCTTCACAATTTCTTTCAAAGCAGTGCTTGAGTGGCCACTGTCGATTAACCGGGTACAGGTAATACTGTCTGCCTTGGCCATGTAGTCTAGTCTCTATTTACTTGATATTCTGAATTTTTTTCATATTCTGATATTTGATTTTTATATTTTATTTGATAATCTGAAGCCCACCTAAAGCTTTTAGAAGCTGTTTCCTTGGTTCCTGGCTCATCTGGATCAGAATCACATCTTTTAATCCTTTGCTTTGGGCACCACATCAGCCTGCATCATCTACATCACTCTGAAAACAGACAGCAAAGGATTCAGGGATTGCTCCTTCCCTGTGAGGTCCTGCAGGGTAGTGCTCACTAACTTTGTTTTTGCTTCCCTGATAGACTCCCAAGTCATTTTTAAGTCCACTTGTGGAAAATCCAATTGTGTCCCCATGACTTTGTGCTACTAAATCTGCAGGAAGCAAGAACCCCCCTAGGATTCTTAGAAAGATGGTGGGGAGAATATAGTTTCCATGGATTATAGAACCAAAACTCAAGAAGGCCAGAGAGAGGTGTTTTCATAAACAATTACCAAAAACATAAATAAACCAAAGTATCACAGATACTCATGAATCTTCATGAGCACACACACACACACACACACACACACACACACACACACACACTCATGTGCTTTTTGCTAGCTGGAAACTGGAAAATTAGTTCATTGATGCTTTGTCCATTTGTTCATTGATGACTCTGTCCAGGTCCATGAAAAGCTCAATTTCTCAGTGAGGTGTAAGCAGATCTAAGATGTGTGTGAGGCTGGAAGAGGGTGCATGCCCTTCATCCTGGTTCATTGGCATCAACTGGGTAGTGCAGAGAAAGCTCACTGCCTTGTGAAGCTAAGAATTCTGCCTGGTATTTTCTTTCCTAGCCAGGCTGAATGACTGTGACACAGATCAACGGCTTATCTCAGGCTTCCTTGGGGAGCACACTTTTATAGTCATAGTACATCTACTAGTCTAGAGTTTTGCTGGGTTTCTGAGTCTTAGTTAATCTCTCTCTCTCTCTCTCATACTCTCACTGCGTGTGTGCACACACGTGTGTATGCAGGTGCGTGCCTGCACACGCTGAGGCTAGTGGATAAACCTTTTCTGTCACTCCTCCGACATTGGTGTTGTCTTTTTGGGACAGAGTCTCCCCCTGGCATGGAACTCAGCAGGTAGGCTAGGTTGGTTGCCAACAAGCCCCAGGGATTGTCTTGCTGTACCCACTCAGAACCAGGATTGCAGCTGTAAGCTACCATACTCCTTTATGTTACATTGGTCCTCAGGGTTAGGGTTAGGGTTAGGGTTAGGGAGCCTGTGCTTACATGGTAAGACTTGGCCAAATTTGCCATCTTCTCAGCTCCTCTTCATGGACCCTTCAGTCATTTTATTCAGCAGCCCATTTCAAAGGGCAGGGCATTATATTAGAGAAGTTGTGAGGTCTAACTGATGCCACATAGAAAACTGAGGCTAGACAAGCCTGGGACCCAGATCTCCTGCCTATGAGCATGGTGTACACCCACAATCAGAGAGTGGTAACATGGGGTCCAAGATAGACAGCTTTCGACTTGCTCCTTCCTTGCTTGTTGGACAACTGTAGAATATCACAATGCGTGCTAAGTTGGGATAATAAGGAATTTGTTTCCCTAAGAGGCTCATTTTTGTGGTGATGGGCTGTAAGACTCACTTGGACCATCAAGCACATTCCCATGGAGAATTGTGCATGAATACATGAAGTAATTGCCAATATGTGGCAATTAGAGTTAGTCCTCACCCACAGATGTGTACCTAATGCCATGTAGATGAGGTTGCAAAGTTGGCCTATCGCATTTCCCCTTACTTTGAAGCAGTCCTCACAGTGTTCTAGAAAGAAGCGTCTTGTTTGTTCACTTGCCTTTTTCAAGAGTCATCAGAGGATACTCTCCAACATCTGTGGGTCAACAATTCAGCATGTGACAATGCTCTTGGTCAAGGAAGCAATCCCGAAATCCAGCCTATATTCTTCTTGTTGACTATTTCCTGTGTGGGGACACACTGGAGTGAGAGGACCGCTGCCCCATTCTGTTCCTGCCCTTTAGTTATTTTGTGTGTATGGGTGTGTATGTCTGTGTACCAAGTATGCAGTGCCACTAGAGGCCAGAAGAGGGTGCTAGATCCCACAGAATTAGCAATACAAACAGTTGAGAGCTGTCACATGGATGCTGGGGATTGAACCTGGATCTTCTGTTAGAGGAGCTTAACTGCTAAGTCACTGCTCTGGCCTCCACCTTTTATCCCTTATGCAGCATCTGGACTAGTGACATATCTGGATCTCTGACTGCTCTTCAAGATCCTATCTTAAAATTCATCCTGATTCTTTTCTGTGTTTCTACATCGTTTTTTAGGGTGTTGTTTATTTACTTTTAAACAGGATTTTACTAAGTATTCAAGACTGACCTTAAACCTGTGGATGTTTTCCTTCCCCAGGCTCCCGAGTACCAGTATTACAGGCCTATGCACCATGCCCAGCTTCCTACATCATTTTTGAATTGGAATAGATCAAAGCAGTTTGGGTAGGAGAGTCATTTTGCCTCTAGCTATACATACAATGTGCTTTCTGCTCCTGTGCATACCCCATCCCCACAGAGAACAACCACAGAAGAGATAAAAACCAGTAACAGTAGCAGTACAGTAGAAATCTGTGTTCTATTTTCCTATAGCTCCAATAACTGCCACTGCAGTTTGATGTGTTCTTGTTTTTCCTAATTAATTAGTTACTTACTTTAAAGTAAGTCCTTTAAAGACTTACTTTGTACTTTGGATTAGGTGTATGTATGTGGGTGTGTGAATGTGACTGTGGGGATTTGTGGCAGTGTCAGACCCCCTGGGGTTGGAGTTGTGAGTTGACTTGGGAGCTGAGACCCCAACTCTATCCTTTGCAGGAGCAGCAGGTTCTTTTAACTTCTGCAGGCCCTAATTACCAAAGTTTTTAAAGATCTGGCTTGGAGGCTGGGGAGATAGCTCAGCTGTGTAGAGCCCTGGCTTCTCTTCCAGAGGATCCAGGTTTTATTGTTAGCATCCACACAGTAGTCAACGACAGTCTGTAATTCCAACCCTAGATGATCAGATGGATTCTTCTACCCTCTGTGGGCACTACATGCACATGATCTAGTGGCATAAATGCAGGCAAAGCACCTATACACATACCAATAAAAACAATAAAGTATCTGGCAAAACACAGTTCTTTGTTAAATCTAATTTTGAACATGCAGCCATGCTTGTACTGTATGTCTCAGTGATTTAGAGTGTTGAAAAAAGACTCCTGTATATTTTCTTTTTATCCTTATTAGTACTTACATGGAGATATGCATTCATTATCCTTACTGAAAAAGAAGAAACAGATAACTATGGTAAAAAGCAGTCATCTACATTCAGACTTAACTTTCTGTTCTCAAAAGTGAAGAATCTATGATAAGGTGGATGCCACCAAATCTTACAATCAAAGTTGATCCCATGATGCATATGGTGGAAAAGAAGCAATGGCCGCATACTGTCCCCTGACTTTCATATGTACATGGTGGTACCTGTATGTGTGCCCTAGGGATCTACCTCTGTGCTTCTCCAGTGCCGGGATTACAAGCCTGTGTTATACCTGATGTTCTTATGTGGGATGTAAGGAGTAAACTCAGGTCTTCCTGCTTGTGTGATGTGCTAGCCAAGCCTGTGAAGTAGTGTTTTCAGGCTGGAGAGAATTAATGTTCTTATGCTCATCAGTCTTTCTCCTAACAGTGCTATATTCTTGAACTGTCATGTGTTTCCAGTAGCCATTACCTCAGGTACATTTTGGGCAATGAGTTTGAAAGGAGAATGGGTCAGATCTTGTGAATTGCCTTGCTCCGATCAGAAGGTAGCTGGAAGGCGTTGTGGCTAAATGCATGTTTTCATAAGCCTCCGCTGATGTGGTTCCATCCATATTAGGGCTCTAGTCAAGGTAAGAGCCAGCCCGTCTGCATTTTTATTGCAAATTAGAAAATGATACTTGAAGAAATCAAATGTCAGGCTTCTAGAGTCAGCCTCCGGCTTTGGAAGCAGAAACGGGAGGAAAGACTCTGAAATAAGTCAAGGGGAAAATGAGGCTGTGTGCAGAGTTGGCACTGTTCCCCAGTTCCCCAGCTTCAAAAGGGACAGAGTTTGCAGACTCTTGCTGCCGCCACACAGTCAGTGGATGTTGCTCTCAAACAGTACCTTTTTGAACACCCTAATTTAAGTTGCCTTTTCCTGCCAGACTCAAGAAGAGGCTATGAGGGACCCCAAAGATGGGGCTCTGTCTCTGTCTCCAGTGGGCTAGGAGCCAATAGGAGAATTGACATAAAAAATAAGTAAGGAGCTGGGAGGTAGAGCGTAGTGGGTAGAGGGCTTCCTTCACATAATACAAAACCCTGGGTTCCACCATGAGCATGAAAGAAACCGGATTGGTGGTGTATGTCTGTAATCCCAGCACTAGGGAGGCAAGAAGATGAAAGGTTCAAAGTCGACTTTGGGTACATCTAGTGTTCAAGGCACATTTGAGTGAAGGCATTTGGTACCAAGACTGACTATTCATGTTCTATCTCTGACTTCTATACGGTGTTCTCCAACCTCCACATGCATATTCATCCCTTCTACACAATAGTTAAAGAGTTTATTAAAAAGTTAAAAATTTGGGACTAGAAGCATGGCGCAGTGGTTAATAGCATATGTTTCCCTGTAGAGGACCTGAGTTCAATTTCTGTCATCCATATGGTGGCTAATGACCATTCATAATTCCAGTTCTGGGAGATTCAACAGGAATGCATATAGTGCATATACTTGTATGCATGTAAATATTTCATACACATATCTTTTAAATAGCTTGTATACTGCAAGCCACAAATAATGAATCTTGATATAAACAGGATTTTCATTAATAATACATATCAGACTTGGCTTATTAACTATAGCAAATTTACCATACTGGTCAAAATCAGGGGAAATTAATGTTTCTCTGAGGGAGTACCTGCCAACATTTTGTATTTTCTGTTCAATCTTTTCCTAAATTTGGTAAGAAAATTCTATTCATTAAAATAAAATGCCTAGACAGGACGTTTTATTTTAACAGGACAAGACTGAGTACCCAAAGGCCCTTGGCCTAAGCTTCTGCAGAATCTAGAGAGCAGTCATGGGTAGTGGAAGCCCCACAGGAAATCATTTCCTGTGGGGCATGCTTAGTCAGTCGCAGGTCAAACAGATCCTAAAGCTTGTTGGAAGTGTCATTTTTAGAGAAAGTAGTAAAGAATAAACCCCTCTCTCGCTACCCAGGTGTATTTTCCCTTTCCAAACAGTGCACTAGGGTTTAGAGACAAAGTCCCTTGGCAGTAGCAGGTGGAGCAAGGCAATTCCGGTCAGCTTTGCACATTGGGAGCCTGGCAGCCATTTTGGCAGCTGGTCCCATCTCTTGTCCTTTTCTACCGTCTCCACTACAAAGCCAAGTTGGAAGATGGACAGTCACAGAAAAATGAATGCAAATAAGTAAGTAAATAAATAAATTTAATATGTTAAAAATAGTTCCCTAGATGTTTGTTAGAAAGGAAAACACTCTCTAAAATATCAAAAGCCCTCATCTCTTAAAGTGTTCATACAGGAGTAGACGATGTTTAACAGACGTGTAGGACATTCCCATAAAGTTACAAACATACCTTCCAGTGATTGCTTTAGATAAACAGATACAAGTCACACAGTTTTCCATGCAAGAGACAACTTGTTTGGAAGCCAGAGATTCCAAAATCAAGGTGCACCTGAAAAAGCTTAGGAGATCCTATCACAGAAACAGAAACTTTGGCCAAGTCTCAGGCTCTTGCCCTGCAGTATCTTCTGTGGGAATGCCCGGCTGCAGCCCTGTGTGTGAGCTCTGGGTGGATAGGGCAGTTGAGGAACAGTTTTTCAAATCCTTATTGTTTTCCCTCAGCGCAAGGTCAAGGCCAGGAACAGTTCTGGACAGTTTTGCTCTGTCCCCGACGGCAGTCAATAACCATTCAGCCAACATTTGAGCATTTCTAAGTGATGGGTGGAAGGCCAGATACCATTCAAACAATTCCGGACAGCACAACACAGCCTGTATATGCTGATACTTTATCAGCTGGGATATTTGGTAAGCATCTCATGATGCTTAGTCATCTAGGCTCTGACTCTGCTATTTTCTTGTTCTTGTTAGAGGGGAAAACCCCCCTTATCCTGTCCCTCAGTTTTATCATCTCTGAGAAGACAGCGTTCTAGCTATACTTCAGTGGTATATTTGTATAAAACAAATCACCCCAAACACATTTCTTTTCTCACTTTGTGACATAATATCTGACTATATTAGTTACTTTTCTATTATTGTTATAAAAGATCGTGATCAAGGCAACTTTCAGAAGGAAGGGCTTATTTAGGGTTACAGTCTAGAGGAATATTGAGTCTATGCTGTTAGAATGGATGCATGGCTGCTGAAGCAGGGAACTATGTGGCTTATGTCAGCAGCAGCAAGCATGAAGCAGACAAGAGCTAGAAATGGTTTTTGAGAGCTCAAAATAGAAATTTGAGAGTACAAAGCTCTCAAATCCTACCCCCAGTAATATACAGCCTCTAGCAAGTCTATAGCATCTAAGTTTCCTCAACAGCTCCACCAACTGGGGACCAAGTGTACAAATGAGTCAGTGGGGGACATTTTCATTCAAACGATTGCAATGACCAAAGCAGCTTAAGGAAGGAAGGGTGTGTTAGGCTCACGGTTTAGAGGACAATCCATCATGGCTGAGAAGTTATGGCAGTGGAGACTAGGAACATCTGGTCACATGGAACATCTGGTCACATTGCATCTGCATTTAGGCTGTAGAGAGACAAGGATGCTGGCACTCAGTTTGTCAGGTCAAAGACCCCAGCCCATGGGATGGTGCTGCCCCATGTAGGGTCAGTCTTCCCCCTCAGTTAACCTAATCTAGAAACTCCCTCACAGGTGCCAGGGAACTTGTTTCCATGGAGATTCTATCACATGGACAAACAAGATTTACCATCCTACAAGACCTTTATTGGTTCTGAGTTCTGAGACAGCCAAACTCAAATGCCTAGGAAGGTCACAATAGAGAAACACATAGGAGTGGTGCAAGTGGCCAGTTAGTAGGAGCATATCTCTCTAAAGGGGTGAGTTCTAGCCGGATGTTGTGCCATCTGCCTGCAGGACTGCATAAGCATCACTCAACCAGCTGGGCTGGCAGAGAAGGAAAACTGAGGATCAGAATAGAAAGTGAGTATGAAGGACTGCAAAGGCTGGAGATCGACAAGGACCTGCCAGAACCCTGCTTCTCTCATATTTCTCCCCAACACAGAGTGGAGAGTCAATCATGCACGAGCTGTTTGTGAAGTGAAAAAATGGGCTCTCATTCAAAGAAGAGACTGCTTCTACCAACATTTCTTCCTTGTTTCCATTATCCCTGCATCATCTATTTTTTATTTTCTTAAATGTTTATTTTTTTATTTTATGCGAATTGGTATTCTGCCTGCATGTATAACTGTGTAAGGTCGACAGATCTTGGAACTACAGACAGTTGTTAGCTGCCATGTGGATGCTGGGAATTGAACTCAGGTCCTCCAGAAGAACAGCCAGTGCTCTCAATCACTGAGCCATCTCTCCAGCCCCCTTGAATCATTTAAAAACACACACTGAGGGCTGGTGAGATGGCAAAGGTAACTGTCACTGAGTGTGAGGACCTGAGTTCAACCCCTGGGATCCACACAGTGGAAAGAGAGAACTGGCTTCCCAAGTCGTCCATTGACCTCCACATGCACTGTGATGTCCATGTGAGCATGTGTACACACACAAATGAAATAAATAAAAATGTAGTCATTTTAAAGACTAAAACTATACAAAGACAAAGGAGGTGATATGTATGGGAATCAGTGACTGATCTGATCTGCTTAGAGATGATAAAAAATTCATTGTGGGATGGATTCCTTCTGGCCATCCTTTCCTCTCCAAGCCTTTTGCTCTTCCCCCTTTCCCCTCATTTACTTCCCTCTCCGTGTGTCCTTCTTTTCCATTCCCCTTCCCCTGACTTTCATTTCACTGGTAATTACACTGTTCACCCTATTTTTATTGACCATCTGCTTGCTGAAGCCAGGATCTTTAGGCACTATGACAGATACCAGCTATCAAAAGAGTGAGCACAACCCACCTCTCCCAGGTCTTGAAGTCTATTAAGAGAAGCCCTAAAAATCAATTTACTTTACCATTCACCAGTGCTCTGAAGGGTACCCCAGGGACAAATGGAGGGATGCGTGTGGGATGTAGAAGGCAGAGGTGTGACCTGGAGAAGGCCTTCTTTCCAAAGGACATGTACTGGAGCTGAGAAGAGAGACCCAGCACCATCCACCAGGGGAGTGTGAAGACTGGGTGAAGAGAAGGGTATATGCCTGAGAAATGGGGATAGGGTGTGTGAAGGCTCCAAGCTAATACAAGAGCAAGGCTTCCTCTAAAGGAGAGAGGAGACCTAGAAGGTTCCAGTGAGGTTTATCCTTGCTTCCTCACCCTCAGTACTGAGGAGTGAACCCAGTATTGTGTGAGGATCAAGCACGTGCTCTATCACAGGGCTACAACCTAGTGTTCTTTCTACTTTTCATTTTTGGGAGGGTCTCACTAAGTAGCCCAGGCTAGACTTCAACTCTCTCTTTGGCCTGGGCTAGATTTGAACTTGTGATTTTTCCTCCTTCATTCTCCTGAACAGTTATGATGACAAGCTTAGGACATCAGGCAGAACTTGATTGTGATTCTTGTGTATGTGGGTGTGCATGTATGGAGGCCATGTCAGGTGGAGTTCCTGAGGCACCATCTACCTTTTATAAAACAGGCCTTCTCACGGGCCTGACACTTGCCAAGTAAGCTGGACTTGAAGCCAGAGAACCCCAAGGATCCCCTTGTCCCCACCATCATGCTGCAATTATAGGTCTGTATCACACCTAGGCTTTGAAAGTGGGTTCTGGGAATCAAACCCAGGTCCTTGCAAGGCCCTTCCCTCACCTTAATGCTGACTATGGTGGGAAGACATTGCAGGGTCTTAGCAGATGGGTGTGTCTAGTAAAGAGATGTCTTTGGCTGAGCAATGCAGAGGATTATCCCCCTGGGTCACGGCTCAAGCAAGGCCCAGAGAACCATGCCAAACAAGGCTCAAGATTTAGAAGGCAAATGTGTCAGGACATAGACAGTTGATAAATAACAGTGAATACATATAGAATTTCATCTCTCAGTGAGAAATCTCTAGGCTCAGGGAGGCAGCTGTTTCCAACCCCAACCACACAGGGTGCATTAAGCCCAGAACATTGGTTGAAAGCTGTAACCTCTTGAAAAACTAACTGATTGCTCACCATTCTTCATGCAGGACTTACAGAATGTTCACTGTGGGCCCAGGGCTGCAAGGAACTCCGGCACCCTGTCTGGGGTAAGGTTTAAGGTTGATGTTATTGGATGCAATATCTAGGAGGAAAACAGAGAAGATGACATGATTTCAAAAGTTTCCAAAGGACTCTAGGTTGCTGTGGCTATAAATATGTGGAGGACTTCACCCATGATAGCTAAAATAGAGGATCAGTTTCTCCTGATGGAAGTGGTGAACGTGAGGATAGGAATCTATAGGCTTGACTGTGTCTCATCCTTTGGGAGTTTTTAACATACACAGTCAGTGTCAAAGTACAGTGATAGTGGACATTGACTACATGGCACTAAACAGCAAAGGTAGGTTTGAAGTCCTCTGTGGGCTTATGTGTTTGGACCCTTGTTCCTTGGCTGAGGGTTCTGCTCTTGGGAGATTACAGAACCTTTAGGTGGTGGAACTTTTATGGAGGAAGGACATCAGTGGGGGCAGGCTTTGACCACCCTTCCTGTTCTTTCTCTATGATTCTTGTGTGTGGATGGAATGCCATCAGTCTACTTCCTGGCTCTCAGCCCAGCCTTATGTTTCCTGCTTCTATGTCTTCCTTACTATTATGGACTTTGTGATCTCTGAGACTGTCACCCAGAATAAACTTTCTACTCTCAGGGTGCTCTGTCGAGAGATAGAGATAAAGATAGAGAGATAGATAGATAGATAGAGAGAGAGAGAGAGAGAGAGAGAGAGAGAGAGAGAGAGAGAGATGCAAATGGCAGAAATCACGTGAAAGTGGGAGAATGGCTCTGGGTGCCAATGTTTAGGAGCTGCCCACCTTGGGTCCTCCACTCTCTTAGCTGTCCAGTGAGCCCAGGTGTCTCTGTCCTCTGAGCACCAGATTACAAGTGTGCATCACCAGCCTGCTTCTGGGGATCTGAACTCAGGCTCTCATACTTGCACAGTAATCACTTTATTGGTGGCATCATCTCCCCAGCTCACAGAGTTCTCCTTTTCTAAAGGGGTCATGTTTGAGCACTCCATATCCTTTTTACAGGTTCCAGAAAGTTCCCAAGGCTACAGACACTGCTGCTCAAATCCCTGAGTGAATGCTGTATCTATGACAGTGTGAACAGAGGAGAACGAAATGTCTGGGTCTATAGATGTGGCTCAGTTGGTAGAATTCCTGGTTCCATTCCTAGTACCATATAAAGATGGCTTGGTGATGCAGACCTATATTCCAAGCACTCAGGAGGTAGAGGTATAAAAATCAGACGTTCAAGGTCATCCTTGGCTACATAAAGAGTATAAGACTAGCCTGGAATATATGAGACTCTGTCTCCTAACAAATCAAAACAAACAAAAACTAAAATAAAATGCATGTAAAATTTCATAAATATGTACAAATATATTTATGTACTGATTTCCAAGTTTCTATAAATGATACATTTGGGAGACTCATCCTGATTCAGATCTGTTGTTTTCATGGAGAATGATTTTTAATAACAATTCTACAACTCTTAGTAAACCTTCCAATTCCAATGTTTCTTCTGCATTTTTACATGAGAGTAATGTTAATTAGGAGTTCACTTTTGAGATGAGAAACTGGCATAGCACCCTTTTATTGTGGAGAAAAGATGTTTTTTCCCTTCCCTCCCCCTCCATCCCTCTCTTCCTCCCCCTCCCCCCATCTCCATCCCAACCCATCTTTTTCCGTATTCTGATTCAAGTTTCCTATAGTCCAGGCTGACCTGGAGGTCACTATAGAGCCACAGATGACCTTGAACTTCTGCTTCTAATGTTTCCACTCTCCAAATGCTGTGTTTGAAGACATGCAGTACTATGCTTGGTTTTACAAAGTGTTGGAGACTGAACCTAGGCCTTTGTGCATGCTAAGCAAGAATTCTACCAGCTGAGCCATATTCGCAGCTCATGGTTTGTTTCTTGAACTTAAAAATATAAAATGCCTTTTCTCAAGGCCCCTTATCCTCTGACTGAGCACCAGGGACCTCATCTCTTGATACATCTGTTTCTTGATGTGAAATCTCTTTTCTCCGAGGAATAGCTGTGTGAAAATCACAGCTTCCTCGGGAGCTGTATAATTTCTTATTATAAACAGCTAAGTTGAATACTAATCAAGATTATCTCTTGCTTCTACCTCACACAGCAAGACAAATGCCTGGTCTGGCCCAGAAGCTGGAATTTGTCATTTGCAGACATCTTTGCTCATATTGACCGTGACAGCCCCCTTCTCTCTGTGAGTGCATGGGTGGAGCAGAGGACTCTGTCCAGGCACTTTGGCTAACTTGCTTTCCTGGACCGTCCTCCATCCATAGTGCCGGCTCAGGGAAGCAGCCTCATTTTGTGCACTTCGTATTTACATTGCAGAAGGCAAAAGGGCTCCTAGTGGCTTGGAGACAATGGAGATGACACTGTGTGCTTCTCCAAGTCAACTGCTTCCCACAGTCTGGGCAATGGAAGTGACCAAATGAGCAAGAGCAATGTAGGTATTTGTACTTGTGTGCATATTTGTGCACAGGCCTGTGCAAGTAAGTGTGCCTGTGTGTTCATGTTCATGGGTTTACAGGTATGTATGTGTTCATGTGGTGCTCATTTCTCAAGTGTTAGTCACTTGTTTTTTAAGACAGACTCTCTCATTTGCCTGGAACTGGCCAGGTAGGCTAGCCTGGCTGGCCAGTGAGTTCCAGGGAGCAATTTGTCTAGTCTCTAGTCCTAGGAAGACAAGCATACACTACCACACTTCTTTTTATGTGAGTTCTGGGAATCAAACATATGTCCTAGTTTTTTTTTTTTCTATTTCTAAAACTCAGATTTTTTTTTTAAAAAATTAAACTATATTTATTTAGTGCTGTGTGTACCTTCATGCCACAATATACATGTGGAAGTCAAGGACAACCAGAAGGAGTCTCCTTGCACTATTTGTGTCTAGGGAGGAGGGGACTGAACTCATGGGATCAGGTTTGGAGCAGGTGTCTTTACCCAGTCATCTGCCTTGCTGACCCAGCCTTTAAGGAAATTACTGTATTTTTATTTTGTGTGAGTTCATGTGTATTGTGGGCAGAGAGCTCATGTATCAGGACACATGTGTAAAGGTCAGAGGACATTTTGCAGGAGTTGGTTCTCCTTGGCAGCTCTGAGACCCAGCTCTAGCTGTCAGGCCTGGAGGTAGTCATCTTTAATCACTGAGCCATCTCCCCTTCCCTCACTTCATTTATTTTCTTAACCTTGAATATTTGGGCTTATAAGAGTGAATCTCAAGAAACTACAACTTGGGGAAGCCTTCTGTATGGAACATCAGGAACTGTCTCCCTTAGGGCAAGTGGATGTGCTAAGGTAATTACAGTATAATAGGTTCCCAGTTAACATCACTGAAAAGGAAAGTCAGTTTTCACCTTGTGAACCGGTGCACAAGTGAGCTTAGCTTTCTGGGCTGGGACTACATAGACAAGCTTCTATTGTTTGGTACCTTCTGTTTTTTGCTGCTTTGTAAGATGAACCAACTGAAGCCACTCAAAGGCTAAATTTATGAATATCTCTCTGATGGGCCCATGAGTCTCCTGCAATGGCCTTATAAAGATGACTTCTGAATGGGACATCCTGGGGTGAGAGTCAATCCACACTGAAGATGACTTTTCCCCTCCTAGGTCTTAACCTTTCATAGCGAGACGGAAAACCAGGACAGTAGGAAATTGAAAGGAGTTATGTTTAGCCGACTTTCACATACCATAATCTCTTTACCATGGTCAAACAAGGCAGGAATGCTCAGATGGATCGTTCTGGCTCAAATCCATTCCTGAGAAGAGTGATTTACGACTTAACACCATTCTTGATTTTTTTTTTTCCCTGAGAGTGAAGTTAAATGACCCAAGAATAACATTAGCCTGCACCAGGCTGGGTGAGAATGGCCTTCTAAAGGGTGGTCTCAGCCTCAGCTTTTCACCCACAGTTTCAGACTCCCTCCAGAGTCCAAGCAAGCATCCAGGAGCATTGCTGTTAAAAAAGCCAACAGTGTGATGAGTTATGAGATCTGAGGGAATCTGGCTCAGGGGTCTCCACTGTCTCTTCACCCATGAATCTTTACTTAACCCAACAAAGCACATAGGCCCAGAGTAAGTCCTACCTTCTTTGCTGCTCCAGCCTTGACTTACAGACCCCTCTGTACTCTGCTTGATCTAGAAAGACAGTAAAGAATGATAATGTAGGTTTGGCAGGCCAACTTAGGCAGAGGAACAAAATCAAGGCAATGGTGGGAGATTTCAACAGTTAAAATAAATGAATGTAGGGCTGGGGAGATAATTCAGTTAATGAATTGCTTGCCCTCACTAGCATCAGATCTCCAATGAACACACACACACACACACACACACACACACACACACACAGGCATGATGTGCTTACAAAGACCAGTACTGGGGAGGCAGAGACAGGAAGATCCCTGGGCCTTGCTAGCCAGCTAATTTATCTAGATGGATGAGCACTAGCTTCAGTGAGAGACCCTGCCTCCACCCCAAACTCTGCCCAAAAGGTGGAGAAGCATGGTAAAGAAGACACCAGTATAGGCCTCTGGCCTCCACAGGCACACACAAGCATACTTAAACACAATAAATGGTTGTAAAAAAGAGCCCTTTAAAATAGCCCAGGAACCCCCAAACCCATCTAGCAAGGTTTATTAATAGATGGGTGAGATGTTGAAACTGCATTCAGACAGATGTCTTTTAAAACAATGATCAGAATGCTATTCGGGACTCCTAGTTGCACAGTGCCTCAAGCAGGAGGTAGTTCATCTTCAGACATCTGCAGTTGTCACAGAGGTGGCAGATGTGGAAGCCTGTGCATAGTGTTCACAGGCAGATCCTCACTGCCATCTCAGAGCAGGTCATGGGCTGCTCAGGGGAAAGGGATGCTCCTTTGGAGAGTAGGTCTCACATGATCTGCCCTCCACCTAAGGGATGGAATAAACTCCACTAAGCACTTGCTCTGCTGAGCAGCTAAAACCTGTAACTTCAGTCCTCAGTTTTCTTTTCTAAAGACAGGATCTTCTGTCTGGTCTGGAACTTGCTATATAGTCCATGCTGGCCTTGAACTCATAGAGATCTGACTGCTTCTGCATCCTGAATGCTGGGATTAAAAGTACGTGTCTTCCCCACCACACCTGGCTCATTTCTCAGCTTTTAAGAGTGATTGAGAGCTGGGGAAATGGCTCAGTCAGTAAAGTGCTTCCCACACAAGTGTGAGACCTGAATTCATGTCTAAGAACCCACATTAGAAACTAGCCAACCAACCAGCCAGACAGCCATCCACCCACCCACCCACCCACCCACCCA
>PVIH01002325.1:0-120216 GCA_004025045.1 Sigmodon hispidus | reverse complement strand
AAAAAACAAGATGAGTAGGTTCAGAGAAGAACATTTGCAGTTGATCTCTACCCTCCAAGTTTGTATACACCTGCATACATGCACACACACACACACACACACACACACACACACACAAGGTGTGATTGACAGAGTCTCTCATCTGTTTCCTTCCAGATATATTTTTTTTTTTAAAATCTCAGCAAATTTTGTCCTTGCATGGGCATAGTAGGGAAATTTGTACTGTTGCTCAGAGGGTCTCTATACCTACTTCCGTGGAGGAGAGTTGGGACAGAGAGAGACAGTGAAAGCTCTTTATTAACATGCAAGGGACCAGTGTGGCTCCTCTGCTTTCCCATGGTAGGCAAAGCCTCATGGTTAAGTTGAACTCAGGTAGGGCGCCCTGCACAGCTGGAACCCTGAGGAACCAGCCTTCCATTAAAAAGCAAACACTCTATTTTCTGGTGTGCAGTCAAGGGATAGAGCAACTGCTTAGCATGTATGGGGTTCTGGATCAGATTGCCAACTCCCAAACTGAACCAACCAGACCAGCCTATAAGATCGAATGGTTTCTTTATATATGCTTTAAAAACGGTAGCTGAAGGGAGCTGGTAATATAGTTCAGCAGCTAAGAGAACCCAAGATCAGTTGCTGACATCCATACTGAATGGCTTGCAACTGCCTGTAAGTCCAGCCCCAGCCGATCTGATAACTTCATTTAGTCTCTGAAGGCACCTGCACTCACTTGTATGTAAATACATTCAGGTCCATAGTTAACAGTAAAATAGACTGAACACCCAAGAACTGTGACTTACAGCATCATCTGAACACTTAATTCAACTCTATGCAGTAGTTTAATGAGAGAACTCACAAAGGTCGAAGTCAGAAAGCCACACAACCTTTATACAACCTGTCAGTTATGATAATCAAATGAATACTGCTGAGGATAATGAGACTGCTGAGCATTTTTAATCAGTTAAAAACATGTTTGCAATGCTTAGAGTCTTATCCATGTTAGACAAGTATTTTATCACAGGACTGTACCCTTAGTCCTGTGATTGCTGTGTATGTGTTTGTTCACATGAACAGGTGCAGTGAACATGTGTGTATCTGTGTATCCAGAAGACAATTTTGGGTGTTCATTTTGCAATTAACTTTTTTTTTGAGGTGGAATATCTGCTTGGCCTGGAGTCCATCAGGTAGGTTATACTGGCTGGCTGGCCAAGTAGCCCCAAGGATCCATCTGCTCACCTGCCTCCACCCCTGTGTGCTGAGACTACAACAGCCTGGCTCCACAGAGTCTTCATACACATCCTGAGGAGTCTTCATTCTAGCTTGACCAGCACTTTACTGGTTAAACCAGCTCCCCCACCTGTGGTGACATATTGTATATTTAATAAAATTAATCTGGAATATCAGAGGACAGAGCCATCTTTCCAGGTTTTTGTTTTATTGTCCTCTGATATTGCAGATTATTTTGATTGCATATACAATATATTACAGCACTCACCCTTTAATCATTTTCTTAGTGTTTGGACCTTCCTCTGGTGGGAACAATAAGACTGTGCCTTTTGAGTTCTATGGACTGTTCTGTGATCTACAGGCTGCATGTGGCAAAAATCTTCCAGAGTTTGAGTAAAAATTCTGTTTTAACTGTTGGCTTAGCTCATCCAAATGGCACTCTGGTCATTAAAAACATCATTTAAATTAATTTACTGGTCAATAGAGAGGGGCTCCCTGGAATTTGAGCTATGTGTGTTGTCTGGTCTATGTTAGGGCTGAGGCAACTGGACCAGGCATGGCCAAGGGTGGAAAGAGGTGGTGATTAATTTAGGGGTCAAATGTTTAAACATCTGGCACCTGTAGATCGCTTGCTTCAGTTTGTACACCTCTGCTCAGGCAGAAGGACCAGCCCCCTCCCCCCTTATTTTCAGCTGAGTCCTCCATCCCTCAGCCTTTCGGAGACACAGGCCCACGGGAGAATGTGCACTTCAGTTTGTACCACCCTGTGGTGACTTTATGCTATGACATATGCTCCTTCTTTTAGCCATCTTTCCATTATGTGTCTACTGCTAGCTGCCAAGGGCCACATGTTAGCCCTGCTTCCCTCTTGGCATTTTGGAGGAGTTTGGTCAATCTCAAGGTGACTTTCCATGTCTTGAAGGATGCTCAGAATCACCCGTGCAAGACTCTCCTTTTCACTAAGGTCTCTCGAAAGCCTACCTCATAGGAATTGACCAGCACAAGACCAAACCTGAATGAGGAGGATTCAGGGATGACTCAGTGGGTAAGAGCACATGCTGTGAAAGCATGACGACCTGAGTTCAGATCCCCAGCATGTATGGAAAGAGTTGGGTGTGGCTATGCAGGTACCAGTTAAGTTCAGATCTATGATGGATAAAGACATGGGGGCTGACTGGGGCATGCTGGCTGCCAGCCTAGGTCTAGGTTCCATGAGATAATCTGTCTCAGGGTACAAGGAGGACATAGATTGGGATACTCTATAGTTTTCCTTCCTTGGCCTCTGCATTCACACACCCCCATACATATAACTATACAACACATATGCACACACTCCACACAGATACACTGCATAAATACATACACACCAACAATACATAAATAAACCCCTCCAAGTCCAGAGTGATCTCTAGACTAAGCCATGGGCAGCATCCCAAGTTCAGTACCCATGAGGAGCTAGTGCTGAGAAAGGAAGGTGCATGGCCTCTGATGTCCACAGAAGTGTTCCAGCACTTGCATTTTTTCCTCTACACCCACAGATCTCCCAAATGTTCTTTTTCCACAGTGTACCCCCACCCCCAATTTTATACATAGCAGATGGTGTTCAAACAAGTCAAGGAGCAGAAGCTGCAAAAGGCTTACAGGGAAAAAAAAGACAGTGAAACTCATATATTTCTTCAAACGATAAGATGAACTACAGATGTTTGAAGACTGGTGATGGTGCCGCCTGCGACTACAGCCCCACTTAAAAGAAGAGTCCGCTTATGTTTAGCGTTGGACAAGCCCGGTAGCTGTCACGGCATGATTTACAGAGGTTGTTTGTGGGACTTTATGTTACTGAGGACCTGGCAATGAAAACCCCATTCCTTCTGCCTGTAGGCATCATCTCCTGGAGTCCATGGTGGAATCGTGGGGTGAAGTTGGCACTCCACAGCCAGCCTGTGGTCCCCTGGCTTCCCCTCCATCCCAGGCACCTGAAAACTGACCCCTCTGTGGGGGTCCTGGCCCTTGGAAGTGTCCCATTCTTACCTGACACCTGCAGTCAGATTACTCTCAAATTAAGCTTGACAAAGTCGCTAAAGGCGAAACAGTTGTGTGGCAGAATCCAGCTGCATATAGAAAACAGCTGCCTCCAGGATTTCTTTTCTTTTTTCTTTTTTTAAGGACAAAAAGAATCTCCACAGGGAGTCTAAAATGTGAACACAGAGCTTATCTTAGAAAGGCCAGCAGAGATCTGAGATCAGCACAGTGCTGTCTAGCCAGGGTTCTAGTTTGGGGTGAATTGTTACTCATTCATAAATATTTATTTCCAATGAAACCAGGGACCCAAGATTTTCTCTGTAGATTTCCCTTCTTACCTATGCCTTCCATGGCTTTCTTTCTTTTCTACATTCATTTGTTTACTTACTTGTGTGTTTCTGTTGTGAGTTCACATGCATGAACAGGCAGGCCAGTGTGCACGTATACGTGAGGTCAGAGGAACTTGAAGGAGATGGTTGTTTTCTTCCACAGTACCAATCTGGGAATGGGACTCAGCTCATCAGGCTTGAAACCCAGCAATTCTCCGCCCCAAGGCTACTTTTTGAGACAGTGTTTCTTTGTGCAGTCTTGGAACTCACTATGTAAACCAGGATGGCCTCAAACTCACAGAGATTCACCTGCCTCTGCCTCCTGAGTGCGGAGATTAAAAGCCTGCATCACCACAGCTAGGCTGCCTAAGGCTTTTTTAAAGAAAGCTGAAAGCATTGTATCTTTTGGACATTCATGCCTATTCCCAAATATAACTAATGTGAACAGCTGTGAACTCAGATACCTATGCTTATTAGAACATGTCCACAGAGCCCTTCCCCCAAGTGACCATGGAATGGATTTGAGCACAGGCAGGAGGATCCTCCAGTCATCTCTGGCCTCTGGAGCTGAAATGTGTGCAGCCTTTGAAGTTACCACAACTCAGGTGCCAGCCTTTCCCAGCAGCCTACGAGAAGGAAGTCATTTGTTTTTCAAATGGAGGAGGAAATTCCTTGGGATCCGGATGCTTCCATTAAGCAAATTCTTGAAAAGTTATTTTCTAGAGGATGAGAGGCGGGAGAAGTATGATGGAGTGCAGTATGAAAGATGCAAATTAGGTAGGAGGCAGCATGTGGGGGCCAAGAAGGACCTCAGGAGGGAGCCAGGAAGGCAGTAGACAGCTTTCAAGTCAGCATTGCTGGGCAGGATGAGATAACTCACTGGGAAAAAAATACTTGCTATTTAACTCAAGGACCCAGATTCTATTTTAGAACTTGGTTGGTATCTCTAAGCCCTGTCTCAAACTCAGGGTGGAATGAAATCAGTGATAGTATGGATATGCTGTGCAGAGACAGAAGTAAAGAGAGACTATGCCTCAAAAATAGATCAGAAGGAAAAGCTACTCCTGGATATTCATTCTTTGACCTTCCCATATGATGCATGCGTATGCCACTAACCCCCCAAATAAATAAAAAAAACAATCTTAAAGAGATTCACATCTCTGTGTTCTGAGGCAGGAGGATGGGAAGTAGGACTTCTTTCGATCTGGCCTGCTTTTATGATGAACATAGCCATAACCCCTGGCTTTTCACTTTGACTCTGGGTTTGCTGGCCAGGAGCCACAGAAATCCAAGTTGGACTCGTCCTCTGGGGTCTTTGTCCCCACCCCACCCCTCATTTACACAAAGTCCCATCGGAACGCTCCCATGGCCGACTCCTCCTTAAAGGCTTAAAGTTACATCAGAGCACATGTTGTGTTTTTACTTTTATGTCTTCAATTTCTCATGTTTCCATTTTCGTTTGAGACAGGGTCTCGTGCAACTCAGGCTGACTTCGAACTCGTTCTAGCTGAACTTCTGATGCTCACGACTTCACTTCTGAAGTGTCAGGATGAGAGGTGTGCACTATGATGCTCAGTTCATGCAGTGGCTGCAATGCATGACTTGGTGCATGCTGGGTAAGCACTCCCACCGAAGCTGTGCCCTCAGCTCTTATTTATCTCTTTCCTCTTTGTGGGAATTTCCTACCTTAAAAGTGAAAGTGGTGGTCGTGTCAAGGAAGGGGCAAAACTGCTCTTGTGTCTTTTTGTAACTGACCCATCAGGCCACCGACTCTCTGCTTCCCTCCTCCTGTGTGGACTGAGACTTTCTCTCTGAACCTCATCTGCCTCATTGCCAAGGACCAGGGGACATTACAGGATAATTGACATGACCAGAGAACACGGGAGACAGTGCTGGCTCTATGCCCCTTGTCCAGCAGATGCCACTCACAGGGAAACCAAGGCGAAAGAAAAGACAGACTGAGGTGGGTACACATGACTAGACTGGGGTACTGCATCATGGCATCCACCAACTCTGCTCTTAAATGGTACATGCATAAGGTGGTGTTTAGTCCCAATTACCAGTTTGGTATGATTTAGAATCACCCATGAGCCAAACCTCCGGGTACACCAGTTTGAGCTTATCTACAGGCCTGCCTTGGAGGGGCTCTCTTGATTAGGTTAATTAAAGTGGGAGGTCCCATCCTAAGTTTGTATGGCACTTGCCTGGATGCAGAGTCCAAGGGAAAAGCTTTTATTTTTTGTCTTTGTCTCCTGGTGAGTGCTGCTGTGGCTGCTGCCATCATGACCGTCCTCCCCTGGACATCAGAAGGAAGTGTCTTTGGACTTCTAACCAGACTGAAGATCAGTGAGTATCCAAGAATCTTCATGCTTTTGGTACCAGATTGGGATGGCTGAGACATGCAGCTTTGTGGACTGAGCCGCTACTGACCTCTCACTCTCTACAATGTGAAGACAGCCATCCTTGGACTATTTGGCTTTTATTGTGTAATCCACCTGAATAAAGTCCTTTATAATATACATACATTTTATTGGTTTGTTCCTCTGGAGAAGCCTGACTAATATACATACATTTCAAATAGCAGCCTCATCCCACAATGATCCTGTTCTCACAGCCTGACTGGTATCTGGGAAAAGGGATGTCAAAATTTCTCTATCCAGGCTCCCATCTCCACATCCATCTCTTTCCTTCTTTGCTCCTTACCTCATAAAAATAGACACACATTGCCCCTCTTTATGCCCTTTCCCTGCCCAGGCTGGGCTAATCCTAGCCCAGTCACAGCTCTTACAAGACTTCATTGCTTTACCAAGTTGGATTTTGTTGGGACTGTTACTTTGGTCTGTTATTAGTTCATTATTTAGGGTGAGTAGAAATTCGTTCATGTATCCCAAAGAATAGTGTCACACCCCATCCCACTTACTCTCAACTCTGGTTCATGACCTTCACATCACTCACTGGTTTCTTTGATTGACATGTGGGCCATGCTCAATACTATTTGCTGAATGGATCAATGACAGAGACTTGAATGTCTTGGGAGTTCTTGTAGGCCACATTGGCTTCCATCTCCTTCCACAGGCTGTCTTCCTTGAGCATCTATGTCCTGCTTTAAACTGGATTCTCCAGTACACATTCCTGTGAATTTGCTATGTGCTCAGTGTGCACTGGTCTCTATTCTCACTAGCTGGTAAGATTGGGTACTGCCCTTGCTCTGTGTGCCATTCACTCCTGGTGGTGATTTGGAAGAAGGGAATTCAGCCACCATGTTTACCCACGGGCAGCTGCTCTCCAGTTCTGCCCATCCCTATAGGGCAGGGAGGGCTTAGATTCAAGCTGGGCCAGAGGAATGGTTTCTCACAAGACTCCTCTCTGAAGAAGATCCAAGCTCCATAAATATATGTTGTGCCTAAGGACAAACTAACTCAAGAATAAGTAGCTGGTATGGCAGTTAGCTATATTGGATTAACAAACTAGGGAAGCACACCTCTGGGTGTGGCTGCGATGATATTTCCAGAGATGAGCAGTAGATCATGAAGAGTCTGATCTAATGAGTGGCTGAACCTCCTGATGAATCCGTAATATGACAGCATTATTGGGAGGTGCTGAAAGGTCAGAGGTGGGGCCCGGTTGGAAGAAGTAGGTCACAGGAAGCTTATCCTTGGAGGGTATATTTGTCCTGTCCACTTACTGTACCCTGTTTCCTCTGCTTCCTGTTCCTCCATGATACGAGCCCTCCTCCCCTGACCTCTCCCTGTTGTGATAGCATGAAACAATGAGATACAACAAACATTTCTTGCTTTAAGTCCCCTCCCCCAGGTGTTTGGATGCAGTGACTCAAAAGTCTGACTAATAGAGTTGGTCCATAAATAATTTCTGCTCTGCCCAAATAGGCTCCTTGCTTGTCTAGGGAGGGAGCTCTGTGCCTTTTGGGGTAGTTGACATCCATGTTGTGGAGGAGGAGTTGGAATGCCAAGCTCCTGACATGTGCACTTGATGACTGACAAACTGAGCCAAGCTGTTGGGATGGGAGGGGTCCTAACTCTTCCCAGGGGTATCTCTGAGACGATAGTGATGAAGGTAATGAAGATGATGGTGGTAATGATGGTAGTTGTACTGGCTGGTTTTGTGTGTCAGCTTGACACAAGCTAGAGTCATTAGAAAGGCAGTACCCTTACTTGCCTCCTATGAGATCCAGCTGTAAGACATTTTCTTAATTAGACCTGGGTTAGTGGTCTTGGATTCTATAAAAAAGCAGGCTGAGCAAGCCAGAAGAAGAAAACGAGTAAGCAGCACCCCTCCATGACTTCTGCATCAGCTCCTGCCTCTAGGATCTTACCCTGTTTGAGTTATTATCCTGACTTCCTTCAGTAGTGAACAGCAATATGGAATTTAAGCCAAATAAACCCTTTCCTCCCCAACTTACTTTTTGGTCAATGTTTTTTATTGCAGCTATAGAAACCCTAACTTGGACAGTAGTGATGGTGGTAGTGATGAGACAATGATGATAAGAGTGGTGGTGATGCTGATAATGACAATGGCGGTGATGAAGAGGATGATGATGAGGATACCCTGCGGCTAACCTGTCTTGAAGAGCTGCAGCTCCACTATAACTAGTAAAGTTACCAGTAACTAGTTACTAGTTACATTAACAAACTAGTAATGAACACATTTGGGTGTGTCTGTGATGATGGTTCCAGAGATGAGTAGTGACCTTCACATACTTACCAAATGTATATGAATGTGTTCTCACTCTAGCTTAAGACTCAGACCTCACAGATAACTGTTCCAGGTGCATCAGTACAGCATTGTGAGGAAGGCCAAGAAGGAGCACAACCCACAAAGATGTTCTTTGTCCTTTATGGGTCCCAGGCCTTCCCCTGCATTGGGTCCTAGTGAAAGACCAAGGCCTGCATCATGGCAGGTATGACCACTAGAAAGACCAAGGCCTGCATCATGGCAGGTATGACCACTAGAAAGACCAAGGCCTGCATCATGGCAGGTATGACCACTAGAAAGACCAAGGCCTGCATCATGGCAGGTATGACCACTAGAAATCCAAAATATGGCCCTGTAAGGTTCTACTCCAATGACATGATAGGTATTTATGGTCTTTGTGTCTTGATCAGGAAAATTCCATTTTGAAGGTTCTGCTTGGGCTTGGCTTGCTGATGTCGGCAATGCAATTATTATTTAATTGATTAATAGGCATGGATGACTAGTAATTAAGGTATTATCTGTTAGCTGAGGAAAAAAATCTCACAAAACCAGCCCGTTGTTATTAGGCTATTGATGTGCTTCTGGGGATCATAGAGTCAGTGCCCCTTTGCAGTGTGAGTTATAAAGAAAATAAATGACACCCATTAACCTATTTCTTGGAATCCACAGATCACTCTTTTTGTCACTGTAAAAAGTGGGCTTTGTCCTTAATCTCTGATCTGAAGGTGACCTGTCCGGGAGCCAGCCTTCCTGGAGGCTGGCTAAGGTAGTCTACATCAGCTGCTTTCACCATCTAAAGCCCTGGTCTCCCATTGCTTCCTTCCTTCTCTGACTGTAGAAAACTTCCCTCTGTGCCTAACACCAAGGAACAATGTAACATATAACTTCTAATTAAACTTTTCAATATGTGGCAAAATTGTACCGAATGAATAAGTAAAGGCTGCATAATGGAAGCCTATTAGCCAAGTGAATATACCCTTTTAAGTCAAATTTCTATACCACTTTTGTATTATCTCCCATCAGAAGAGAACGCGCAATTACCAATTTTTATCTTATCTGGGATTATTATGAAAAAGTAGTAAAGGAAATTTCATTCCAGGAGCCATAATGTGATTTTTGATTAATAGGGGATCTTATGTGACAAGAATATTTCTCTCAGACAGTGTGCATTTGGCTTTCATGTGTGAACTGGCTTGGAAGCTACACCTCAGAGGAATGATTACTTGATAATTGAACATATGTGTCTACATAGAGGTTTGATTTGCAAGGCACTCTAAAGTTTGAACAAGGCAGTATTCTAGTTAACATTGACTGACAGCTTAACAGTCTGAAACCACCAGGAAAGAAAGTCTTAGTTGAGTATTTGTCTTTATCGGGTTTGTCTGTGGGGGGTTGTCTTGATGGTTAGTTGATGTAGAAGGGCTCAGTCAACTGTGAAGAGTATCACTCCATGGTGGTCTTGGGCTGTATATATATATGTATATAAACTAGATAAGCATGGTCTTGTGAGCAAGCCACCAAGCAGCATTCCTCCATGGCTTTTGATCCATGTTCACTTCTCTCAGTGATGAACTATCTGTAAGTGTAAGCCATAGAAATCGTTCCCTTTAATAAGTCACGTTTGGTCAGAGTGTTCTCTCACAATAGAAAGGGAACCTAGAACAGCAGGCAAAGTCTGTTAGGGTTTCATAGACACCAGTATTTTTAAAAAATCAAACACATTTGGTCTCAAGTGCATGTGTGCATGCATGCATGTATGCATGTGTAGGCACATATGGACCATAACTCAACTGTGGAGGACAGAGGACAACATCAAGTGTCAGTCTATCTTCTGTGTTGTTTGGGTCAGGGTCTCTTATTCTTTTCTAGCTTGTCTGCAGATGTCTGAGGATTCTCTTGTCTCTGCCCCATAAAAGTGCTAGGATTACAGATGGGAACTACTGTGAGCTTTACATGGGTTCTGAGGATCTAAACTCAGGTCCTCTTGCTTGAGTGACTTGTGAATCATCTCTAATAACCACTAGTTTTTATTAATTGGAGTATAGCATGTCCAACATAACATGGATGCATGTATAAGTGGTAAAAAAAAAAAAAGTACAGAAAGCTCCAGGTCTTGCAGTGCTTACTGGAAGCCTCAGCCTGGAAGGTCCTCCACTGCTCTCTTATTTAAACCAAGTCACATTCTCCTTTTACATTTAAAAATATTCATCATATTTTATAAGTGTTTCCCCTACATCCATGTATGTATACCATGTGAATGCCAGGTATCTGTGATGGTCAAAAGAAGGTGTTAGACTTCCTAGGACTGTAGTTATAGACAGTTGTGAGCTACTATGTGAGTGCGGGGAACTGGGACCTTCTGCAATAAGAAGCGTTCTTAACTGATGAGGCATCTATCGATCTCCCAGAACACATTCTTCATGTGTAACTGATACTTAAGGCACTGGCTGCTTTTCCAGATCACTGGAGTTTAGCTTAGATCCTAGTACAACTGCTTCTAAATTCAGCTTCAGGAGATCCAATGCCCTTTTCGGGCCTCTGAAGGCACCTGAATATATGCAACACACACACACAAACACACATACTCATACACTTTCAGAACTCTCACACACCCTCACACCCTCACGCTCTTTCATACAAATGTCACTCATATAAACATGCATATATATTCACAGGTATACACTCTCTCACACATACACATTCATATCAAATTCACTCCCACACACACATGTAAATAGAAATAAATCAAATTAAAAAAATAGAACTTTGAGAAAAAGTAATAGGGGCTGGGGATGTGATTCAATTGTCTAGGCTGCATGAATCCCCGGGATGTATTCTCAGAATGTGTAAACTGGGCATAATGGTATACACCTGTAATTCCAGCAGGTGGGGGCAGGGAGGTCAAAAGTTTGAGAGCATCCTGCGAACGACAAAAAATCCCCATTAAAGCAGAGTGAAGAGGGAACGTCAGGGGTCTTGAGATCCTTATTTTTATTTCATTTTATTTTTTGAGCTGGGAAAAGAATGCAGGATGGTAACCATTCTCTCCACTGGGAATGTTTCTTAGACCCTTCGGTTTTCTTAGGCTGGATAGCCACATCATGCTACCCAGGGTGGCTTTTTCCTGACTGTCCTGGAACTGTTTTGTAGACCAGGCTGGCTTCAAACTCACAGAGATCCACTTACTTTTGCCTCTTGAGTGCTAGGATTAAAGGCATGCACCGCCAAGCCCAGCATGCCTTTACCTTTTCGGTATACCTGGTGTGCCCAGAAACTAAACGGAATTTAGAGGCACGTCCAGTGCCACCACTTTTGCTTCCGGACAAGTCCACTTCCGGCCTGCACAGGAAGAAACTCTCTGCTCCGCCCAGTCACTATGTCGGGGAGACACAAACCAGTGAGTCACTGTCATGTCCGGTGCACTCATGGTCCAGGCAACTCTTAATGGGTTGGGGAAAACAGAGACACTTGGAGGTAAGAGGCCCGGCAAGGCCCTGCAGCCAGGGTTGAGCCCAAGGTGGGGCCAGGGACTTCTTCCTGTGAACCTGGCCTCTTACCAGCTCAGCCACAGAATTGAGGGAAATAAGATGGACGCCTGGGCTCACCACAAAGGGCAAAGGGTGGGCCCAGGCAGGCCTGGCTCCTGCCTTAGGTAGGGTGGCACCAGCTTCTGCCCACTGCAGACCAGGACGTGGAAGGAGGAGGGTAAATTACCCAGAGAGGCAGGGTAATTGGCTTCTTCCTCGGGAGTGTTTCCTTTTTGAGGCAGAATGCTATAACTGGAAGGCCACAAACACTGGCTGGCTGGAGATAAAGCCACCCAAAAGAGGGCATTTTGGGGCCCCAGGTGTTGAGCCTTGTCATTAGACCCAGGGCTGTGGTTTGGCCATGCTTCCTAAGACTTGTTCTGAACAGAGTACCAGGACACTGGCAAGCTCAAGACCAACCTATAGTTCCTCTTTATGAGGTGAGGTCTGAGTTGTCTGCCCTGTAACTTGACCTCAGCTGGCCTGCGGCCTGGCCCATCCTCCCAGCCTGTTGCTCCCACCTCTCCCAAAGCCACTTAGAATTAGCATCCAAAAGGAAGAACAAAGCAATAAATGTGCCAAGCTATTTTTCCATGTTATTTATGATACCCCAAATAAAACCTCATCTCTTCTAATTGTGAGCCCATGTTAAAAAATAAAATTTTTATCATATTTTTTTTGTGTGTGCATGTAGTCACGTGTTTGCGTGAGTAAACATGCAAGTATGTGCCCCTCTGTGCAGTGTCTTTTTCAATTTTTCATCTTGTGTTGACAGGCTTTCTCACTTTTACATGGAACTCACTGATTTGGCTAGACTGTCCAAGAATCCTCCTGTCTCCACCCCTCAGAGCTGGCTTCACAAGTACGGACTGCCATGTCATGTGTATGTGTGTGTGGAGTGCATGCTTGAATGTATACATATATCTGTATGCGTGTATCTATGGAGTCCCATGGGTGGGTGGCAAGTATCTTTCTGGACTGCTGTTCACATTTATATTGAGGCATAATCTTGTACTTGAACCTGTAGCATCCAGATTCACATAGTCTAGCTAGCAAGTTTGCTTCCGGGATCCCCTGTCTGTGCCTTCTGACTGGGACAGATGTGCTGCCAGGCTATTCAGCATTTAAGCAAATTCTGGTATTTCAGTCTCAGTTCTTCATGCTTGTATGGCAGGTACTTTACCTATTAAGCCGTCTCCTCAGCTCTATTTTTTATATTTTAAACAGATAATTTATTTGCATAGCTCAAAGTAGAAAGCAAAAAGAAACTGGTCCAAATAGAATTCAGTGGAAGCCCATCCTCCATTGGAGACTCCAGAGATACCCTCTGTGTCCCCTGCTCCATTGATGACCAGTGATGAATTTCATCAGGACACAGAGACACCAGTCTTGAGTTACAGAGATTTGTGTCTGTCCCCAGGGCAGACGAACAAGGTCCTGCTGTGTGCCCTATGTTACACTCTACATTACTATTATTTTTATTATTGTTATTATTTTGTGTAACAAATAAAACTGGTAGGTAAATTTCTCCCTACTCATCAATAAGATTTAGTTATTTTCTTTTTATTGAGTCTAGAACTCTTTTGAACCATCAATGGATTATGCTTTCTAGAGTTTGGCCCCTAGGATAGGCATTTAGGTGATTTCCAGTCCTTTGCTCTTGCAAACTGGGCTCCAGTGAATAACTGACTCTCCAGTCCACTTCCCAAAATTCCATGTGGGTGAAAATATCTGTAGGATAAGTTCCTGGAAGAGGAATCTCTTGGTGACAGCCCTAATGTTTCTAATTGTGATATATATAATCATGCTGCTCTTTATGAACTCTGTGATAACTGACATCCCCACAACAATGTTAAATTTGGCTAGCTACCGTCCATCCTTGGCCTTCTGTGTGAGCCCCACAAAATGTGACTGCAGGATAAGTTTGCTCATAGGGTACAAATTAGTAAACTATTTCAGTTTCTGTCCAAACTGTGACAAACAAATGACTTTGGCCTCAGCATGTCTACCCTCAGGGAATCACCTTTGATTCCTAGGTTCACATCCTTCCTTTCCATCTGATATGGGCCTATGGACATTCTTGACCACAGAGAAGATGATTAGTCTGAAGTTCTATCATTGTCAGTTGAGCTGGACCTTGTGTGTGTGTGTATGTGTGTGTGTGTTTGAGACACAATCTTTCCTTGGTCTTGAGCTTGCCAAGTAAGGTAGGCATAGTGGGCAGTGAATCCTAAGGATCTGCCTCTCCTAGCTCCTCAGTCCTAGGATAATAAGCACATGCCACCTTACTTGCATTTTTTCCCCTGTGGATTCTGACAGGCTCTCGTGTTTGTGAGGTAAGTTCTTTACTATGAGTTATCTCCACAGCTCTTCTGGGTCACTTATTAGATTAACCAGTCATTATTCTGAAGTTCCCATTTGTATGGATAATATAGGCCTGGGACTTAAGGGGACACTTGTACTCTAATGACCCTTTTGAAAAGGGTTTAATTGAAACACAGCTGAGAAGTGCAGAGAAGGCAGTGTCCTGGGCATAGCCTCAGAACTCCTGTATCCAGCTACCTCAAGGTACCAGTCTGAATTTCCAGGTGACTAGATATGTGTTCCCATGACTTTTATCTGTGCCACTTCTTTCCTCTTCTTAATTACTTAAATAACTTTTTTTTTGGGTTTAATATAAAATTTGAACCAAGATCACCTGTAGTCCAGGCTAGTCTCAACTCACTATGTAGCCAAGGATGACCTTGAACTCCTGATCCTTCTGCCTCCACTTCCCAAGGGCTGAGATTTCAGGTGTGAGCCACCACATCAATTCTGGCAGTGCTGAGGATGGAACCCAGGGCTTTGCATGCTAGGCAAACACCCTATCAACTGAGTCACATGACTTCCTTTCATCTTTTTTATGTACAGAGACACTCCCTGAGTTATAAAGCATTCATGTGCACAGAATGCACCTTTTGAAAGTGATTCCATATGGGAGAAGAAATCACATGTGCCTGAATATACCTCTCCCCTGTTTATCTCTGGGAAAATGTGGATTCTCAGAGCATCTGCTGATGTTCCTTCCAGAGCCTCTGTGTTCAGCTCTTCTGTTGAGTTCTCATAATGACCTGAAAACATCCTTCAGGCAAAGCCGGAAGTTGGCTTGTTCATGACAAAATAGGAACTGAATCTGCTACACATCTGGAATGTTCTATCAGGAACATTTGTCCTTAGATTCAACATCAGAGCAGTGTCAAACCTCCTGTGCTAAGGAAAAGGGACAGAAACATGGACTGATACATTTCGCTTTGTTTCAACTACATGCAGCTGCCAGCATTCTTTGATTTTTGACCTACACAATAATAATTTATGTAAGCCAGGCAATGTCTCTTTGTACTTAAGGCTGAAGTAAATTAGATAATGGCCTGAAGTTTTGGCACAATATTTTGTTTGAAGTAGATTCTGAGGCTTGAAAAATATATGAAAATCACTCTTTTTTGGTAGTCCTCTTTAAGTTTAGAACATTGTCTTCTCCTCCCAAACTCTGTCAGGCCCATGCTCCCTGGAGGCTGATCCAGCAATCACAGCAGTCCAGCAGAGGGGTCTGAGAACTAACTGGCCTTCCAGAGGTGGTCCGAGATTGTCCCACCTACAGAGCCCCACAGCCAGCTTTCTGACTTTATCCTTGAATCTGGCCTCAGACTCCCTTAGGTAGTTGTTCATCCAGGTATTCTTGGACATATAGACCCTTTGTTCTTTGGAAGCTGTGATCAGGCCAAGTTTTTAGCCCAAACTGTGTCACATAGAGCTGTACTAAAAATTGTGTTCAAATAAGGTCCTCTGGAAAGTCAACACTATTTTGGAGATTTTTTTAAAAATTTAATTATTTGTATGTGTGGATGTATATGCAAATGTATGCCACATGTATGCAAGGTCCTGTGGATGACAGAAGAGCCATTAGATCCCCTGGGCCCAGAGGGACAGGTGGTTATAAACTGCCCAGCATAGATTCTGTGGACAGAACTTAGGTCCCCTGGAAAAGCTTCCTCACACTCCAGCCACCCTGCCTCTCACCCTGAAGGGCCATGCCCTAGAACTTTTCTTTAATTTGTGTCTTCTCAGGTATTCTGTAACAGCAATGATTAAAGAAATTCCTATACCAGCCAAGCAGTTTGTTGGTTTCAAGGTCACCAACTCCAAATGCAGAGAAAGCAGAAATTGTCTCTAGCCCCACGTGGAATCTACTAGAAGAGTATGAGATATAGGGAGCACAGATGTGTGGATGGATTAGGATTAGGACCACAACCCTCCAGTTGGGGAAACCACTTTGCAGTTAAAGTGTTTGATGCACAAGCATGGGGAGTTTGGATCCCTAGGACCTGGGTAAAAACAGTGGGTGTTGGTTCACTTGTAATACCAGCCTTAGAAGGTGGAGATGGTATCTCAGGGTGAACTGGCTAAAGAAAAGCTATATTGGTAAGCTCTGGGTTTGACTGAAAAGCTACCTCAATGAATAATACAATGAGCAATAGGGAAAGATTCCCAATGTCAAGGTTGGGCCTCCATAGACATGATCACATAGGCATACATGTGTATAAACATGCATATATGTATGGATACATGACACATACAAAGACACATGAAAAAAATCAACAGGATTACAGGTGCCAAATCCTGAGTGACAGGTCAATGATGAAAAAAGAACACTGGTCTCAAGGTCACAGCGGCTGGAAAGAAATGGCCCATCTAGGGTTATGGTGAGGGAGGGGGAACGTAACCAGGAGGAGGATGCTCATTCAGTCAACTCGGCTAGGTACCTGCAAACATGGTACCTCTCTCCTTGAATGCTTGCAGACAGAGCGTGCCTCCTTTTGGAAGGCTCTGCGGGAGACGCTGTGCTGTGATTAAAATCTTTTAATTAAGGAAGAGTTTGCACAGGATGCAGCATGTGGCTGAAGGAGAGTTTGCTTAAATTGGATTTTTTTTTCCCAGTTAACTAGAAAAATAATAAGACGAACTGTGCTTTGTGCAATTAAGAAGGGCATGTTCTGAAGGGGGCCTCATGAGCTACCCAAGAATGCGTTTGTCTGCCCTTTTTTTCATTCTCTCCTGGTTCTGACTTAATGTCACTCCTTACTATGACAAAACACCCAACAAAAGCCGCTTGAGGATGGAAAGGTTTCTTTGGCTCACAGCATAGTGTACAGCCTTGTTTCTGCTGCTGTGATATACTAATCTGACAAAATCATCTTAGGGAAGAGAAGGGTTATTCTAGCACACACTTCCGGGCTATGATCTATCATGGCAGGGAAGTCAAGGCAGCTGGAACCTAAAGCAGCAGTCACATCACATCCATAGTCAAGAGCAGAAAGAAGCAGAAAGAAATGAATGCATGCCAGTTAGTTCTTAGCTAGCTTTCTCAACTCGTGTACAGCTTGGTTCCCTAAACCAAGGAATGGTAGCCCCAAATTGCAGACTGAGCTTTTGATCATCTAAGCAGTCCCTCACAGGTCAGCCCGATCTAGATAATTTCTCATATTCTCTTCTCAGGTGAGTCTGGGTTGTGTCAGACTGACAATTAAAATTAACCATCACACAGTCCATCATGACAGGAAGGCATGGAGGCAGGGGCATGAGGCATCTGGTCACATGGCATCCACAGGAAGTAGAGAGATGGATGCCAGTACTCAGCTCACTTTCTCCTTTTTATTTAGTTCAAGAGCCAAGCCCATGGGATAATGTCACCCACACTTCCTATGTCAATGAACCTAGTCTGGAAAATCTCTTCACAATCTTCTAGGTGATTCTAGATTCTGCCAAATTGATGTCTAGCTTAGCCACCACAGTACTGTAACTCCTGACCATGTAGACTGAGGCTCATTGTCTAGCCATTGTGCGAGCTGTTTACCCAGTCCTTTACTTTCACTGCACAAACCTGAGAATATGTACAGGGTTTCTTTCCCTTCCTAGAGATAAAGCCACAGCTCTGTGGTAGGAACACTTTACTTTTTCCTCAGAAAGTTCATCTGGATAAGCAAGAAAAAGAGTTGAATCTTAAAATAATTTTATTTCTGTGTTGCTGTTAACATTTCTACTTTGCATTGGTAGAACACCAACATGGTGTTTTCAACTGTGTGTATCTGTCCTAAGTTCCCTGTTCTACCTCACTTGCCCTCAGAGGCAGATTACAAGATACGCAGCCGTCCTCTGGCTTTGAGTCCTGAACCTGTGCAGGCAAGGCTATGCTTAAAGGGACCCCATCCCTTCTTGATGCAGCTGCACATCTGGATGAGGCTTCTCCCACTGGGCTCTACCTCCTAAAGGTTCTACTTCCACATTCCAGTAGTGTCACAGTCCGGTAACCAATCCTTCAACATGTGGGCCTTTGGATACCTTTATCCAAATCATAATGTGCCCTGGTAAGTCTGAACCCAGTGCTCACACTGGATGGAGGTGTGACTCAGAAGTTCCAGCTGCATGCTGCACTTGCAGAGGACCAGGGTTTGGTTCCCAGTGCTGTGTCCACTAGCTCACAGCCCCATGCCACTTTACTTCCAAAAAAGGATCTAACATCTTCTGTGGCTTCTGTGGGTACCTGCACACATGTTGTATACATAAACGCATGAATGCACACCCCACACCCCCCCACATACATATACCCTATAAAAGAGGACACAATTATGACTTTTTCTGAATGAGATTCTTTATGCTTAATATCCAAAATTTGGGCAGGAGATACATCAGGAAACACAGGGCTGAGGGGAATGGGAGAAACACACGAGGCTATTTTTTTCTTTAAACTTATTTATTTATCCCTGTGTGTGTGCATATGAAATTGGTGTGTGGCTCAGGAGTGCAGGCTCTACACCTTGACAGAGCAGCACAGTAGAGTTAATCCTGTTAGTATAGGTATGGGTGATACAGCCTTGAAGACGTGTGCCTGAGAGAGCTGCCCATTTCTTATCCATTTTGTGGTGGCATGGGTGGGGAGAAGAAGCCCCCCTCAATGCCTGAGGCAGGTGGGAGAGCTGGCCCTCCGTATGGTCATAAGAGTGAGAGAGCTATTTCTAATCCACACCAGCAGCAGGCCCTATACCCAGCCAGGGCAGCACAACAGGTCTAACCCTATTAGCAGAGATAGGAATCAGCCAGCCTTGACTTCATGAGCATGAGACAGTTGTTTCCATTTGCCATCTATTAAACTAACCCTACAGCTTCCTAGGGTGATGACTTGCCCTGACCCTATATCCACTCAATCTATGATCTGCTGGATTGACATGAAGGGGTGTGACCCAAAGGCTAAAAGCTGCAGGATTTCCATAGCACAGGGCACCAGTGGGATAACCAGGATGAGTCCTAGTGGGAGGCCAGCATCAAACATGTAGTAGAGACCAGGGGCCTTGAACCAGACCATGCAATGAACACTGGCAAGTAGAGATGTATGGACCAAGGGATATACAGCATGCCTTGTTGGGTCACACTACAGCTTCTATGATGAGATTTTTAATTCCCCCTTTTTCTCATTTTATTTTCCTAATTTTTCTCTTGAATTTTGTTTTATTGAGGGGGGATGCAGAGGCAGAGTGGATGAAAAGGGAGGGGATTAAATGAGATCAAGATACTTGATGTGAAAAACATATAGAATAAATAATTTTTTAAAGCTCAGTAAGGGCTTGGAGCTGAGACAGTGAGGTGAAGCTCAGGGTGTCTTGTCTGTGTTCTGCAAGGCTGCTCCGAGGGATTAGCAACCATCCCCTGAAAGAATACTTCGCTTCCAATTCCATATCATCATCTTTCACTGTCCTGCAGACTGTAACTGCTGAGGGGCTCAACAGCCATGTACTAATCAGCCTGAGACTGGTATCTGAAAATACCTAGATAAGAAGGTATTTATTAGGTGAGTATTTATCCTAGTATATATCACTCATAATCTATATGGATATAATGTTCAAGGTGAACTTTCGTTTTAGTAGGATTCATAAATACAAACTTTGGAGGGTTTGGTCATTAGAACTGATTGGGCTATAACTATCATGGCTCCCCAAGTCATTTAGGCTTTTATTTACTAGTGACTGGATAAATTGATACTGGTATCAGATTGTCTATATGGGACTTAGTTGAGATGGGGATGAATATAATGAATGAATAATATTTATTTCTACATCTTATCTAGAAATTGTCATTCACCAAAGACTATTCCATCTGTTCTAAATAAATTCTCGAGAGTTCATTTAATATAAAAAAATACATGTGTGTGGGCATGCATGTCCATGTGTGCATGTGACGGTCAGAGGGCAAAGTGGAGTTGAGTCCCAGGTATCAAACTCATGTTGTCAGCCATGTCATGCAAGTGAAGGTACTCTACTCTACCTTGCTGACCATCCTGCCAGAACCTGTGCTTGATGATTTAAATTCTCCTTTACCCAGGGTCTCACATGCCAGGCAAGTGCTCTACAAACTGACCTACATCCTCAACTATACTTTTATAGTCAAAAGGTAGTCTACTACTGTGTACAGAATCATTTTTTTAAAAGAACATTTTCAAGGGTCAGGAGTGTAGTTCAATTTGTGGAGTGCTTACTTAGTACACAGATAATCCTGGGTTTGCTTCTCAGCATAGCATATGCCTAAAACCTCAGCATAGTGGTGTATATTAGTAATTCCATTTGCTAGAAGGAGGCTCTCAAATGGCCCTCCTCAAGGGCCAGACAAAACTATCTTTGGAAGTGACAGGTCCTTAGTCCCTGTGTCTACCAATGCTTTTGATGTTTATTTCCTTTATGTTCTTTGGTTGGAGTTAAACAGTCAGTGGGGTACATGCTTTTAGAATCCTGCTCTAGACTCCTCAACTTGCATAGCTGGGTGTGTGTGTTCTGGTAGAATTGATTTGGCAATCTGATTTCAGGGATAGTAGAGCTCAGGAAACTGAGCTTCAGGAAGGGGTGTGTGTGTGTGTGTGTGTGTGTGTGTGTGTGTGTGTGTGTGTGTGTTAGTCTATCATGCATGTCAGAGAAGACACATGAGTACAGCTCAGTTTATTTAGTAGGAAAGCATGGGGACAACTCCTTACTTTATGAAAGATTAGGATATACATAAATATAACCTTCAGAGGACTTCCTCCCTGACCTATTTCAGTCAGCTACGATGTTGGGTGTGTCCAGATTCTCTATCTGGAGTTAATTGAGATTAATTACTGTTAATTCTACTGTCTCATTTATGTTGGCTAGACTCATTAATAGCTTGAAAATGTTTTAAAGATGAAAGGTTGCCAATTATAGAAGTGAGTCCCAAGCTATTTTGCTAAACCACCGCCTCCATCCGCAGTTATACCCTGGGATCACCAGGAAGTCTTTGGAGACTTTGGCCCTTGGTGTGATTGTTAGTTAATACGGACTCTCAACAAGACTAGAATCACCAAAGAGACAAACATCTAGGAGTGCCTGTGAGTTAACTGGTGTGGGAAGACCCACCTTAACTGTGAGCAGCAGCACTGGACCATAGACTTGGTACAGTGAGCTGAGTACCAGCATCCCACGCTGAGGATGTGAGGAGGTCAGAGAAAAACCTGAAAGAGTCAGCTCTCTCCTCCATCATAGGGGTCCCAGAGATTGAATGCACGTCTTCCATCTAGAGGGGCAAGCATTGCTACCTGCTGAGCTATCTTTCTATTCTTTTCATGACCCAAAAGATTCCAAGAGATGCATTATCAAACTTGGTATACTCTGGAACTCCCTGGAAACAGGGTGAAGTCTGTGGATCCCCATAGCAGTATGTTTTTAAATGCAAGAAACAAAATGCCCACTGCTTCAAAAGACAGAATTTTGTTGATGTGCTTGGATCACTATTACAGAATGCTGTGGTTTGGATGATTTAAACAACAGAAAAATTTCCTCACAGCTCTACATGCTGCAGTTCAAGCCTGAGACTGGAGTATCTGTGTGGTTGAGTCCTGGAGAGACAGCTCTTGTCTTATGTTATTGGTTGATAGGAAGCTGCTTCTTGGCTATGTAATGCTGTTACATGGCCAACTGCTTGGTGTGACTCTAGGCAGAAAGATTTCTGTCCCCTCCTCTTTCTACAAGAGCATAGCTCCAGTTACTTTTGCATCGTCATGACTGTAGCACTGACAGAAATGATTTAAAGATTAACAGTTTTAAACCTCAGGACTAAGTGCTTGCTTTGCGAGCATGAAGAGCTGAGTTCAATCCCCAGAACTCACCTGGTGGTGGGGTTTACTTGTAATGCCAGTGCTGGGGAGACAGAAACAAGTGAATTCCTGGGGCTGGTCAGCAGTCTATTTAAGTCAGTGAACACCAGGCCAATGAGAGACCCTACTTAAAAAAACAAGGTAGATGGTGCCTGAAGAATGATACCTGAGAGTGACCTCTGACCTCTGTATGCACACATATGCATCCACTCTTTCATAGACCTCACATACCTATGTATGCACACATAACCACACAAGTGTTCACACACACAATACTTTTTAAAAGAAACAATAGGGTCTATCTGTAACATAACAATCACAGAAGAAAGCAAGGAAGAATTTCAGGAAGTCTGGCTGGCAAGAGGACTTGGAGGTCCTGGGAAAGCTCCATCATCTTGCTGTGCTAGGCTCAGCTTCTCAGCCTCCCTCTATGTGACTCCTTCTTTTCTACAAAGGTGATGTAATGCTTGTAGCTTAAGCCTGGCTCTGGCCACTGATGGATGCTGGGGCTTTGGAAAGAAGCCCTGTAAATCAGAGCTACAGGGAGAAGATGGAGAAGTCAAAAAAGGCTATGATTCAGAGGACAAAAGGGGATGCATGCATTTATTGGGACACATGGCTAAGGGGACACAAAGGGTCTGAAGGGTGAGGTAGCAGGTATTAACCTCACCTGGGCAGCTTCAGGCTTGCCACCTGCTATTGTGACAGTCAGAATGAAGCCATGAATGTATAGGATGTTTTCTAGGCAATGGTGGATGTTTATAGACCATCTTTTGTTTCAAATTATCTATTGCCCATGTCTCATTTATTAATATATATGACTGGGAGTTGAGGGACTCTAAGAACACTATGGGTCACCCAAGTTATTAACCACCCACTGTATATGAGAATTACACAATGTGTGATACAAAATCAATAATTAAAGTCATATAAAATTTCAAAGTTTGTAGAAACAAACTCATGTTAGTAAAACTCAGCTCTGATCTCAAAAGGAACAAGAAGGAGTTTATTCTGGAGCCAAATATGAGTGACCATGACCTAAGAAACCAGATTTGGGTTACTGTCAGTTCTGTGTTCTAACATGGTAAAAGTTTCATGGAGGGTTTGCTGTTGTTTATTTGTATTTATTTATTTATTTTTGTAGAAACAGAACAGGGGCTGGAGGGATAGCTCATCAGTCAGCTTGCTGTTTTTGTGGAAGACCCAGCTTTGGTTACCAGCTAGCCATATTGAGGAAATTGCAACAATCTGTAACTCCAGATCCAAGAGATCCAACTCCCTTTTTTGGCCTTTATGGGCACCTTCACTCACACAGGCTCCTTCATATACAAATAAATTTAAAAATTATAACAGTAAAAGATCAAGAAAAAAAATAAGTAAAAGCACTTTTTTTTTTTTTTTTTTTTTTTAAATAAAGAGGTGAGGACATTAGATAGGTGGGCCCAGGAAAGTAGAGAAATGTATTATCGGTCTTAGTAGCTGCCTGATGGCATTCTTTACCTTTTGGTTGGTGGAACTTCATGATCTTGTTAGTACAGGGCAATAGAATTTACTTAGTAATACGAGGATATTAGGTCACACAAAGAATGGGCAATAAATGGCTATTGTAGGCAATGAATAGCTATTCTTAAGGAGTCTAGGATAGCTGATATAATTTGGCTGTGGACCTTAAATGTCCTGTCTTTTCATAATCATAGAAGTTCTATACTGTCCAGCAGCCTTGCATAATCCTTAACATAGGTGCAGCTTGTTTGTTTGAAGACTCCATTTCCTATCATTACACCCAGACAAACATTATGAGGGAGTCACTGGACTAACTACTTGGTTGAGTGATTGACCAGTTCATTCATCCAGGCAAAATCCTGATGGAATACCTTCCATGTGCCTCAGTTCATTAATCCAGGCAAAATCCTGATGGAATACCTTCCATGTGTCAGGTACTCTGGGAAGCTGGTAAGAAACAAAGTCTGCTAATATTAAAGCTATGCTTTAGGCAGGAGGTGGAACAGAATAGCTAAGCCAGTAGTGACTGGGTGGTTTCCAATGAGTGCAATGGTTAATCTTGACAGTCAGCTTGGCAGGATCTAGAATTGCCAAAGAGACAAGCCTTTGGGCATGCATGTTAGAAGTTTTCTAGGTTGGATTAATTAAGGTAGAAAAACTTATCCATGTGTGGGTATCACCACTTTGTAAGCTGGGGTATTGGACTGAATAATAAGAAACGACGCTGAACACCGGCATTTATCTCTCTGCTTCCTGACAGTGGGAACATTGTGAGCAAGCTGCTTACACCCCTGTGGCCATGACTCCCCACTATGATGTACTGTATGCCCATGAGCTGTGAGCTAGAATGATCCCTTCTTTCTCTAAGCTGTTTTGGTTGGACATCTTGTCATAACAATGAGGAAAGTAACTGATACATTCAGGAAGTGATGGGTACTCTGAACAGCCCTGGAGTGAGTGGGCCAGAAGTGGGAGACAGGACAGGGTTGTTTTGGTGCAGGGCAGACTGGCTACTGTGAGAGACTCTGGCTCTTAAGGGAAGGACAGAATGATGGTTCTGGACTCTTAGCTAAAATTTCAGCCTCAGATAAATAAAATGACTTTCACAGAACCACAGGGCCAGATGGCTACACAGTCTCAAAATTGTAATCCTGCCTTCCAGTTTTATAACTAATGATCTAAGCTGTATTTGTAGCTTGTTTGGTAGAATGTTAGCCTTGTTTACAAACACCAGACTCCATCTGTAATCATAGCTCTTGGTAAATAGAGGCGGGAGGGCCAGAAGCTCAAGGTCATTTTGTGCCACATATAAGTTGGGGCCAACCGGGGTTACATGAAACTGACTTTAAAAAAAAGTCTCTTAAGGAACCTTAAAGCTTAGGCATGAAATACAGCCCAGAACCTGGGAATGTGTACAGGAAGAATCCCCCAGCAAGCAAAGCACTGTGTAGGTCTTTGCTTTCAAGACACAGGCAGCACAGAGCTGGGTAGGAGGAGGAATGGAGACTGTAGACCTGTTATTGTTCCTTTCCTGAGAAGAATCAGTTATAGCTGAGCTCCCAGCATGGAAACTGAGTCACGAGAGCGAAATCAACTATTGAAAGCATTCATTAAAGAGAATGTTCCTCATCTACAAATGCTTTTAAAAAGAATTCTTTAATATATATGTATTTGCAAGGAGTCAGAGGCAGGTGATTCTTTGAGTTCTAGGCCTGCCTGGTCTATAGAGCCAGCCCAGGACAGCTAGTGCTATACAACAACAACAACAAAAAACTGTCTCAAAAAAGACACAAAATATTTTATTTTATGTGTATGTGTGTATGTGTGTGTGTGTGTGTGTGTGTGTGTGTGTGTGTGTGTGTGCAGGGAAACTGAAGTTCAGTTAGGAGGAGAGCAGAGTGGGTCAGGCTCCATCCAGCACCAAAGAAGAAACCCAGGTGATCCATGGGCATGGCCCCGGCCACATGGAAAAACAGATGACTAGAAATGGGTTGAATTAAGATGGAAGAGCTAGCTATGTGCCTGAGACATAGGCCAAACAGGATGAAATTAATGTAAGTGTCTGAGTCATTTTTTTGGGAAAAGCAGCCATGTGTGGGTCGGACCTCTGGCCCAGATGGGGTCAGAAACTTAGTACAGCAGTATTCTATGACTGCAGCAGATTCTTCTAAATGGATATACAGTTCTATGGCCAGTAAGCACATGGAAGATGCTGGTGGTCAATAGGGACATTAAAATTCAATGTATTGAAAGATACCACATCATAATCATCAAGATGGCTGCTATAAAAAACAAACAAAAACAGAAAACAACTGATGTTTACAGATGCAGAAGAATTGGAATGCTCATGCATAGCTGGTGGGAATAGAATATGGTGCAACTATTGTAGAAAACAGTGGCGGTTCATTTAAAAATTAGAATAGCGACTGGGGGTGCTGGCCAAACTATTAACATGCTCACCACACAATGATGAGGACCTGAGTGTTTATCTCTACAAATCCATATTAATGCCCAGTGGGTGTGGCAGCCTGCCTGTAATTCTAGCGTCAGAAAGCAGAGAAAGGGATTATCCAGATCAAGCTGATAGCAAGACTTGCCATGTCATGAGCTCTGGGTGTGATTGGGAGTCCCTACCTCAGTGAATGGTAAAGAGGATATTGAGGATGATTCCTGACATCAGCCTCAGCCTTTACATGTACATGTGTCCATATTCACAATTCTCCCACATATGCATCCATACACATGCAAAACATATACATGCATGCACACCACATATATCCTGAAAATGGAAAAAAATCTAAATAGTGTTAACATATGCTTCAACAATTCCATCTCTGAGAGTGTATCTAAAAGAATTCAAAACAGAGGACCAACAGATCTTTGTAAAGCATGTTCTTAACAAACGTGAAAAGGACCCAGGTGTTCATGGAAAAACAAGTGGGTAAAGAAATGTAGCATAGACACACAGTGAAGTATTACACAGTCATAGGAAGGAAGACTAATCTGACATGTATGACAGCAAAGAAGAAGCATGTGACATCATACGATGTAACATAACCAGTCACAAGAAAGGGCAGCTAATGTGTAACCCCAGAAAATATTCATTTATGGAAACAAAAATGTGGAAGAATATTTTTCAGGTGCTGGGAGGGGAGGAAAGGATAGGCATGTGATGTAATGTGTTAAATCTGCAGCCCATAGGCCATGCATGGCCCAGAGCAGCCATGAATGCAGTTAGTCCCATAAAAATTATCAACTTTTACTTAAACTATTATCAGACTTTTATGGTTTGGAATGTGAACTCTATAGATGACAATAGCACGTTGGGATGGTAGAAGGTCAGTCAAACATGGATGGGTTCTACTAATTTGAGAAGATGAGAGAAAGCTCTGGAAATGGACAGTAGGGATAGCTGGAGAACAATGTCCATATATCTATTAGCAATGAGCCCCACATTTCAAATGGTTAGAGTGGTAAATTTCATGCTACCTATTTCTAAATACAAAACTACTCATTTATTCCTATTTATGTGTATATTGTGATCCTTTGAGTTTGTGTGCACCATATACCTGAAGGAGCCCAAAGAGGCCAGGAGAGGGCAGCAGATCCTCTGGAACTGGAATTACAGTTGATTGTGAGCCACCTTGTGGGTGCTGGGAACCTAATTTACGAATCCTGCAAGACCAGTGAGAATTCGTATCCCCTAAGCCGCCTTTCCACCTCCCAAATAATCTCTCTGTTTCTGTCTATCTGTCTCTCTCTCTCCTCCATATGTTGTGTGTGAATGCACACATGGGGATCAGAGGACAGCCTTGGTTGTGGGTCCTTATGTGACAGTCTCTTTACTGCTCACTGCTGCACACTCCAGGTGAGCTGGCCTGAGAGCTTCCCCAGTGAGGTTCCCCTGTCTCTGTTTCCCATCTTGCTGTGTGAATGCTGAGATTACAGATGTGAACCACTGCATTTGGCTTTTATGTGGGCTCTGAGGATTTGAACTCAGGTCCTCACACTTGCACAAGTGCTTTTCTTAGACCCAATTAAAACAATTTAAAGAAATGGCCCCTCAACGAAAAACTACAACCACCACAAAATAACAACAGAAAACCCAAAGCCAAACAGTCCAAATTCCCAGATCCTTGATTTTCTCAAAAAAGCCTTATTTATGCTGCTCTCCTCATCTTACCTATGCCTATTCATGTGTGTGTGTGTGTGTGTGTGTGTGTGTGTGTGTGTGTGTGTGTGTGTGTGTATACATATTCCTAAGTGGAAATCTTTGTCTATAGTACTTCTCTGTCCCTAAATTTCAGATAAAACTCTAATTAAAATTCCCCAGCCTGGACTCCCTGGGTCCAAAATTGTGACTGCCTTAACCACATTTAGGTCAAATTAACAAATGTTCCCTACTCCTCAGCTCCCAGCCCTTCACAGTGAGTAGATGTTATTTCCCGCAAATACCCTTCAATTGCATTCCCAGCCTACAGAGCATGGTGGCCTGTTCACTGCCGCCACCCATGCTGTCTTAAGCACACCCATCCAATAGAGAAAGTTGTGGGGTGTTTTTATCCTGGCAGTCAGCTTCAGGTCTTCCGGAAAGGAGTTAGAGGGCTGAACTGCAGGTGCCAGAGGAGAGTGATGGGCAGGAGTGAAGTCCCCAGAGAGAGGCTGAGGATAGAGAAAGATCTACCACTGGTCTGCAGTCATGTGTGTCAGCATCGATGCCCCAGCTAGAAGTTGTGAGTGGGGCTCAAGGAAACTGGAGCCTTGGAATTTCTGAGACAAGGAGGGGGAAGAAGACTTGGCATGACAGAGGCAGAAAGCTGAGTGGGTAAGAGTGGGTTTGGAACCCTCCCTTTGTTTATGAACAAGAGTCTTCCAGATATACAATTCGAGCTGGGGAACCCTGGAGTGTGGAGGGGCTTGTCCAACATCTTGATTTACTTTCCTAAACTTTTTGGAAAGAGAAAATCCCCCAGCCCCAGTGCCAAGCCACCCCCACCTCTCTATTTGTAAAAATCCATCTGCAGTTCAAGGGAAATCAGATTCATGTGTTTTCAATTCATTTACACTTAACGTATTAAAATATTGCTTTGTAAGAGCTATTTGATGTCCAGGAAGCCATTTGAGTCTCTTAAATAAATCTTTAAAGTCTCTTTTTCTTAGAAACAGGAAATTGCATTTTGCCAAATGCAAATTAACTTGCACCTCATAAAGTTCAAGTTGAGCTCAGAACATACACCGAGTGAAGGTCGGGTGGGTTTCAGACTTGGCAAGCTAGTTCAGGGTTTAATCTAAACCAAAAGACAGCAATTGGAGCTCCATGGACATTCCAAAGGATGGTATTATTGGATTCCTTCAGTGAAAGTCAACTTTGCATCCGTCTACACTTCCAGTTATTCAGCCCCTGATCATCCGAACTTCCTCCCTAATCTGTCTCTTCTCTCAGTTTTTAGCCATAAGGCCAGTAAACAAACTCAAGGTCCACGTGGACCAAAGGACTATGCATTTTGAAGGTTTTTCTCTGAATTTATTTGTGCTCTACCAAGGTGACCCTGCTGCCTCACACAGAGTATCAGCTCAAAACCCACAGGTCCCTTCTATCCTTTTCAAATGTTTGTGTGAGGTAGAGAAGGTTTCCATAAAGAGCTTTCATCAACACCAGAGAAAGAGAGCCAGCGAGCTAATATCTCACTCAGTAAATTGCGTGCTGTGTAAAAACGATGATTTGGGAACTAAGTTAAATCCCCAGAACCCACATAAAAGGGCAGGGGATTGGTGGTCAGTGCTTGTGTTTCAGAGATCCTTGGAGCTCACTGGCAGCGCTTAGACCCAGTGGTGCTTTGAAGAACAAATAGTCCCCGTAGACTCATAGGGAGTATCATTGAAAGAGTGGCCTTGTTGGAGGAAGTGTGTCATTGCAGTTGGTCCCTAAGGTTTCAGAAGCTGACGCCAGGCCCAGTGTCACACTCTCTCGGGTTGTCTGCTGATCCAAATGTAGAGTTTTTAGGTATCTTTCCAGCATTGCGTCTGCCAGGTGGCTGACATGCTTCCCTGCATGATGATACTAGACTAAATCTTTGAACTATAAACCATCCCTGGTTAAATGCTTTCTTTTGTAAGAATTATCATAGTCATGGTGTCTCTTCACAGCAATAGAAACTTTAAATAAGACAGAAATTGGTATCAGGAGTGGGGTACCACTGTGACAGGCCTGACCATGTGTTTGAAGGAATAGAGGACACTTTGGGACTTTGGACTAGAAAAACAACTGGACAGTTAAAGTGGCCTTAATGTGCCCTACTTGTAGCATCCTGGAAGATAGTAGTGGTGAGGGTGATTTGAACTGTGGAGGTCAGCTCAAGAGGTTTCAGAGAAGAAAAAAATATTAAAATGTGGCCTAGAGATCATTCTTGTAACATTATGGTGAAGAATGTGACTGCTTTTTGCTTTTGTCCAAAAATCTGCCTGAGGATAAATTAATAAGTTATGAATTAATAGCTTTGGCAGGGACATTTCTAAACAACCCAGCACTGACTGTGTTATGTGACTATTTGTGGCCAGTTTTTTGCAGATATATAATAAAAAAGCAAGTTGTGCAAGGAAAAATACAAAGCATATAGTTGGAGGAGAAAAGATGCACCAGGCAGTGTGAACGGGTTGAAGAAAAGCCTAGTGCTAAGTGGATTACTTGTCCCATAAATGTTGGCCTATGGTGTACATCGTTCTGAAATTTTCCCTTTTTACTTAAATTTTCATCTGCTGTAATATTTGCATTTTGGTGGTCTGCTGGTCCTTCGCTGTATTCTCTGCTGGAGTTTCACAGCCATGCATCTGCTGAACACCAAGTTTTCCTAAGTTTAACGAAGGTGTTGAATTATTCACAACCAGTAATAACCATTCTGACTCAGTTTGCAGAGGAAAAAAAATGAGTGAGTTTTTCCTCTCTTTGACTTTCTGCCAAGACTTTCATTGAAAGTGTTGGCTCCATTGCCATATGGACACACTAGACTTTAACCAAAAGAGACTGCTAAGTTACTACAGAGTTATCTTTAGTTATCAACAAATAAATCTGTCAAAATCTTACAGAGTCTGGTAAGATCGCTTGGGCTTGCAGATCACACCTCTTTCATACTTTGGGCATCTTAATAAGATGGAGTGTTTAACTGCATTCATACTGTGGACTTGAACCAGCTGTCAGAGAGTGCATGTGAATCCAGAGGAAGAACAAGGTGGCTGGTAGAACCTTGAGGCACTAGGGGATTACAAAATTCTGTTGGGGGATCATTCCACAGTGGAATGTAGGGAGAATGGGGACATCTCACAATCTGGAGTGTAGATGGGGTACAGGAGTCAGGTATGCAGCGGTTGTGGGGAGGGGAGCTCTGGAAAGCAGCAACATTCTCCAGTCCAGCTCAGGGAACTTTCTATGTAGTTAAGAAGGACCTTGAACTCATTCCATTATCTCCAGCCCCTGAGTGATGGATTGATTACAGGCATGCAGTACCACACCCGGTTATGTGGTGCTGGTGATGGAACCCAGGGATTTATGTATGCTAAGCAAGCATTCTACCAACTGAGCTCTATCCTTAGTCTTTCAGGGAGCCTCTTTAGGGCAGCAGACATCAGAGACCCAGGAAGTGTGTTTGTGTTGGAATCTTAGAAGACTGATCCTCTGAGTCAAATGACCTCCATCTCTAGAAGTTCAGCTGTGTTTGTTTGCAAAAGATCATCCCAGCTGCGCTTATTGACCCCTTACATTTTTCCATATCGGGGCAGGAAGTGCCTGAACATCCTTCCCTTACCTCTCCTGGGCTTTACACCCAATCTCTGCATCAGTCACCGCTGCCAGGGAGGGGAGAACATTCATCCACTATGTACTGATCCTGTGTTTCTCTCTTGGATGCTGGTTACCCCATGATTTCAAACTGGCATTCTGTGAAGGATGATCCCTCTAGGAAAATATATATAAGAGCGCAACAGAATCCCCAATAAGCTTGTTCTTCAATATCTGAGAAACTCTTAGAGAAAAGAAAATGGGGGCAGAGATGGGATTGAGTTGATAGAGCACTTGCCTAGCATGGACAAAGACTGCTGGTTCATCCCGGCACCACACACGCTGGGTGTATAGTGCACACTGTAGTCTGTGTGTGGGAGGTAGAGGAAGGAGGATCAGGGTTTCAGGGTCAATCCTCAGTGATGTCTGGAGTTGGAGGCTAAACTGAGTTACATCAGGTTCTAGTTCAAACCACCACCACCACCACCACAACAAACGAGCAAAAAATGAGGGAAGGGAAAGGTGACCTCTATCACATAGAGCATGCCAGGTCATGCCCCAAGTGAGAGGCTTAGTATCTCCTTCCAGAGGAAACTATTGGTCAAAATAACTGGTAATCACCTAACAGGTTTTACGAAAATATAGGGTCATTTGTCTTTCACCAAAGACAAAATAGGGGTAAATGGAAAGGTTAGGAAATGGCCAGTTTTGAAATTTTACATATGAATACATAATTAATTACAATAAATTTACATACATTAATTTATTATTGTTTTTGCGTGTATGTATGTTTGTGTATATGTGAGGATGCATGTGTATTCAGGTGCATGTATACTTGTGTGTGCTCAAGGCTGAAGCTGGGAGTCTTTCTGGATTTCTTTCCATCTTACTCACTAAACCCAGAGCTTGCCAGCACTAACTAGTCTTGCCAGACAGCTTGCTCTGGGGATACTTCGTCTTTGCTTTCTGAACTCTAGAATTACGAGCCGGTTGCCATGCCCACCCTGCATTTACTTGGCTTCTGGGAATTACAACTCCTGCCCTCATGTTTGCTGCTTGTACAGAAAGCTCTTTAACTGTTGAGCCATGTCCTCAGTCCAACAGTGCAATTTGAGGTGTGAAGAACGGTGGGAAATACTTGAAAGGTGGCTGATTCCTGTGTGTGTGTGTGTTCTTGAGCACATGCACATACATGTACATGTGTACAATGGTAAGCTGTTTAGATCAGTGTAAAGGTATTTCTGATGAACAGAGAGAAAAGTAGTCATGCAACTATCTCTTTTTTTCTTTCATTTTTAAAAATTAGCTTACAAAGTCACAGGTTTCCTACATACTTAGTTTCGATTGAGCCTACTGTCCATTCCCTTCCAGCCTCCATCTCCCTGTAACTCTCCATTTTTGTCACATATGCTCTGTGCATGTGTATCCATTCATATGTGCAAGCATGTGAGGAGGTGGACATGCATGCATAAGCACATGCATGTGGAGCCCGGAGGTTGACTCTGGATGTTTTTCTCAGTCACTGTGCACCCTGATTTTGTGACCGTGTCTCTCACTGGCCTGGAGCTCAGCAAGTAGACATGGCTATTTGGTCAAGACCAAGGGGTTCACCTTGTCTATTACAAGTACTGCCTGGCCTGGCTTTTGCGTTTCTAATTAATCTGCATCTTCAGTCCCCTGTTTTGATATAAAGATCTGAGATGGCCAGAGCCTTTCTCTCTGCCCTAAGTGGGGTCACTGATTTGATGGACTTTGCATTTTCTACAAGCCTGACCACCTACTCTGTCTCAATCTCCTGCCTCAGTCAGCCTCCCAGAACCTGTGGATCTCTTGGGGCTCCCTTAACAACAGAAGTAAAGGAATAGGGTTGGTCTATGTCTTCATAGCTTTTTGCTGTCCTCAGGTCTTGGTCTGGGATTGAGAAGGAGTTGAGTATAGAGAAGATGAAGGGATGGAGGATGAGAAGAGGTGTGTGTGTGTGTGTACACAAGTGCGTGCACACCTCTCTGTACAGAATAGTCTAGAGGTGTTGGCTAGAGTTTAGGTGATCCTGGATATCTGAAATTGCTGCTCTCTGACTGGCTGAGGTTGGCATCTGCCTATGTGCTGATCCTATCTTGAACATCCCAGCGGAGTTGCTAGATGAAGGCCCGTCTGAACAGCGTGTGGTGGGGACAGCAGCACACAGGCCCTTCGTCCCATCTGGAGGCCTCCTCTCATCTGCCCAGGGGTTGGTTTCCCCAGGAGGCTGTGGAAGATATCAGACACAGCTCTCCTGAGGGGAAATGAGACACCACTGAGCGGTAACAGGCTCGCTCGTCATCTGTCTCCTATCTTCCTCCTCCGCTCCCTCTCACCCCCTTCCTTTCTGTCTGTCTCTAATCCTCTCTTGTTCTCGTCTCTCTCTGTATGTACTTTTTACTCCCTCCTTGCTTGTCATTTTCTCATCCCCCTTGTCTCTATCTCTCTCGTGTTTCTTCCCGTCTGCATTTCTCATTTCCTCTTTCTTGCTCTCTTCTTCCCCGCCTCTGATTGTCCCATTTCTCCTCATCTCTGTCTCGTTCTCCTCCATCCCTCTCCTCCCGCATCCTTTCCTGTTGCCCTCATCTCCGACTTTCTTTCAGTCTGTCTCTTCTTCCCTCTCTCTTTCTCTGCCTCTAATTTTGCTGAGATAGCCTTTTTCACTGCTTCTGCTCCTCCTCTCTTTCATCTCTCTAACTCTCTCCTCTCTTCTCCCCTGTCTTTGCTCACCCTCATCTGTCTCTGTCTCTCTTTCACACACACCCCTGAAACCTCTGTGTTAAATTACTGTTGAATGGCTCCGAGCTCAGCACCAGGATCACATGACACAGCACGCTGATTTGCTTTTAAATCTCGCCCAAGAGACAGAAACGAAAATGACTTGCAGGATTTTGACACAATGATCAGACACAATTTTTTTTTATCCCCCACCCTTGAATAAATAGGAACTTGTCAGATGTCATTATGATATCACACAGATCAGAATTTGTCTCAGTTTTTTTCCACTTTTTTTTTTGGTGGTCCTAAAAGTAATAAAGAGTTATAACTGCATTCCAAGTTATCTTTGGATCGTTGACGGTTCCATAACCAAAGATTTGTCTGTCCTGAAGGAGGATGGAGTTTGAGCTGATTTATCCCCTGGAGTTTGAGGCCTGACGGCTGCTCATAGAGTCATAAACTGCCGCAGTGAGTTCTGGCTCTGATCGACATGCTCCAGCCATTGTGCTCTGGTTTTCTTTTCTTTAAAAAAAACTATTTAAAAATATTTGTATATGGGTAATTTGTGCATGATGTTTGTAATTAATGTGTGTGTATAATGCATGAATGTTATATTGTGTGTGTAATGTATGTGTGGGTGGGTGTGATGTATGTGTGTATAATGTATGTGTGTTTGTGTATCTGATAAGTGATCTGTGGCATGTATGTTGTTTGTATACATGCCCATTTGTGTGTGTGAGTGGGGGTGTTATTGTATGATTGTTTGCATGTGGTGATCAGAGAACAATGTTGGGTTGCCTTCCATCTTTTTTGAGGAAGGATTACATATTGTTCATCCCTGTACACCAGGCTAGCCGACTAGCACTCACAGCATTCTCCCATCTCTGCCTCTGGTCTTGTATGACAGCTGGGTTAGAGATGTGGCCATTCCATCCAGACCCATACGGGTTCTGGGACTCTGAACTCGGGTCCTCATGCCTACAGGGCAAGGGCTTTGCTGACTGAGCCACCTTCCACACTCATTTGAGACAATGTCTCAAGTAGATCAGGCTGCCCTCAAGCTTTCTCTATAGCTGAGACTGACCTTGTGTTTGTGATCTTTCTGGCTCCACCATCTGCTTGATGGGATTTCAGACACATTACCACACCCAGTTTATGGGGCCTCAGTTTTTGATATGAGAATCTCTTTGGACAAACACTAGAGATTCAGAGAGGTGGTAGTGGGGTATGATTGGATCCTTGTTTCTGTTTGTTTAGAGGGAAGAAACATCTGTTCTAATAAAGACCTCTTCTGGGCCAAGCGATGTTCAGAAATTGTTCCTTACCATCATTGCTACAGCCAACAAGCAAACTGCTGCTGTCTTTGACTCTTCCTCAGAACACCGACAGATTTCAAACAAGTGACTTCGGTTTAAAGTCCTGGGTGGGTTCTCTTGGTTGGGTGGCCTTGATGATCCAGGCAAACCAAAGGTGGAATTCCTTCATCTTCAAGTGAAGGTAGAGACTGGCTGTCCTGCACCCAAGTCTCCACCAGGCACCCCATTGGCTTATTTCTAATGAAGACAGATGCCAGGCAGCTCTGGTTTATCCAGCTACTCAAAGGTGTAACTGACTTCCCAATTTATTAACAATGGTGATTCATTACCATGACAATTGGGAAGAAACTGATTACCTTTGAATATCTGATGAGGTAATCCTCCTCTGAGCCCGGGTAATGAATCACCATCCTCCCTCCCTCCTTTGACCTAATTTTCCAAACCATGTACCTGTATAAAATATTGTGTAGAGGGGGGAGCACCTATTTATCTTACAGTGATTCTCTCCTTCTGAATTCAAGAGAAAAGACAACCCCGACACCCAGGAGAGAAGATTCATGAATGTTCTGGGTCTGGATCTCACTAAAGCCCAATCTTCCACACAGTCAATCTATGGGATGACAAGACTAGGGACAGCCATTCTCCTCCTGTGGGCGGGGGCTGTAGAGTCTGTACCGCAGAGTGGCAGACTCTTGGGAAATCTCAAAAGTCAGTGGGAGTCCATTTTGCCCCATGAGAGGAGGGGGTCCATGCCTTAATCTTAGTTCCATCTTGCTTGCTTATGTGTTTATTTATTTATTTATTTGTGTAGGGTGGTGCATGTAGAGATCAGAGAACAATTTGCAGAGGTCAATTCTCTCTTTCCAGGAGTCAATTCTCTCTTTCCATTGTGTGGGTTTCATGAATCAGCCACAGGGGGTCAGGTTTGGCTGCAAGTGCTCTTGCTGCCTGGGTTTTTTTTTTTTTTTTTTTTTTTTTTTTTTTTTTTTTTTTTTTTTTTTTTTTTTGTGTGTGTGTGTGTGTGTGTGTGTGTACACTAGTATGTGTGCGTGTTTGTAGAGGCCAGAGGTCAACCTTGGGTGGCATTATTTTTCTGGGGCCATTCATCTTCATTTTTGTTTGTCTTGGTTTTTGAGGCAGGGTCTCTCACTGGCCTGGAACTCACTAAGTAGGTGAATTAGGGTGCCTGAGCATCAGTGATCCACCTGTCTCCACCTCCTCAGTTGTGGAGTTACAAGTACATACTATCATTCCTGGTTTTCCATTTTTTACATGAGCTCAAAGGATTGAATTCAGGTCTTCATGCTGACCTAGCAAATGCTCTATTTTATTTGTCTTTCTAGCCCAATCCTTTCTTTTTCCTTTTTAAAACCTTCCTACTGTCTTAACCGGGAAGATGTGAGAGTCTCTCAGTTGCTAGGTGAGATACATGGTACCATTGGTTACTTGTGGGTCTGACTCTCAGCATTCTATAGGTTGATATTTGCACACTGCCAGTCAGGTGAGCACAGAGATTCCTAGACATGAAAATCTGTTCCCTGGTGGAAATGTTCTTGACTAAACACTCTACTTTTTCAAGGTACCATGGAAGAGAAGACACTTTCTCTTGGTGGTGTGTGTAAGTGCAGGAACACACACATGCACAGCATTGCTGAGGGACAGATAGATACATTCTCACTGTTTTTATTTGTCCAGGTTCTTAGTCTCAAAAAACTTAGAATTTGAATCATAAATGTACACAAAACTTTTCATCCCAGACATGGAATTCATGACTGACCAAAATAAATAAATAAATAAATACCCCCCAAACAAAGCCAAAGCCAAGTTAGTGAATTCAAGTTTTTTTGGGTTGCTGATAGCATCAGGGATGACTCAGAGAGCTGCATCACTGAAAAGCCTACCCCAACCTAAGTGATGACTGAGGAGACCTACATCCCTGCGGTTCTCTCTACAACTTGGAGGCAGCTCCACAGTTGTGTGTTCTCACAGCAGCTCTACTGCTTAGGTCTCCTGTCCTGGACTTGTTAACTGTGTGGAGAGAGGCCTCAGAATTCTTCTCTATTCAGCTTTCTCAGACATGTGACCTTTGTTTGCTTCTTGAGTCTCAAGCCTTCCTGCCAGATGGACTGTCTCAACATGGTGAAATTTGTTATGTAGCATCTCATAGCCAGGAGGAAAAGGAAGGGGCTGGGATCCCACAGTTTCCTTAAATGGCACATTCCTTATAGAGTAGACCCAAGGACAAGGCCTTTGCTGGAGGGAAGAAAGTCTGGGGACATGTAGTATCATGGCAGGAGAGGAGGTCCAATGGTGCACTTGTTGCAAAGGACTTGAATTCAGTTCTCAGCACCTACAATGGTGGTTACTCCTGCCTGACATTCCATCTCCAGGAGATCCGATGCTGTCTTCGGGGCTCATCCGATGCTGTCTTCCAGGCTCTGAGAGCTCTTGCACTCTCATGCACATCCCCCCACATATATGTAATTAAAATAAAACAATGAGAACTATCGTAATCTTTCTCTTCTCCTTCGCTTCTACCTCGGCAGACATAGATGCAATGTTGCTTTCCTCAGTTGCCCACAAAGCCTCATTACCAAGGCCCTGCTGGTCTTTTTTTGTAGTGGTATAAGGGCTGGAGAGATGACTCAGAGGTTAAGAGCACTGACTGTTCTTCCAGAGGTCCTGAGTTCAATTCCCAGCAACCACATGGTGGCTCACAACTGTCTGTAGTTCCAGTTCCAGGCAAACACCAAGGCAAATAAATAAAAATAAATAAAGTGTTAAAAAAAAAAAAAGAGTCTACAACGTCCTGCCTCTGAGATGTTCATACTTGTCCACTAGACTAGGGCTGTTTTTCCATTTTCTTGCTTTTTATTAAGTTTGCCTGTGGAAAGACTGTATTTCTAGAATGAATTCAAGACCTCAGGGTTTCGTGTTACCTGTTAGCACCCCTTCTGTGGTTATCCCCCATGTTTCGATGAACCTCAGAACTGAACGGTGTTTTGGCCCCAAGAAGTCTGACTTGGGCCCTATATTAACCTTTTCTGAGCAGCTTGCTTTCTCCTTTTCATTCAGTCAAGTTTCCAGTCTGTGGAATGATGCTATTCACATTTAGGACGGTCCTCTTACATAAATAAACTCAGTCTGGAAACTCCCTCACAGGCATCTCCAGAAGCTGATAAAGCCACAGGAAATACAGGTCACACATGTTTGGAGCAAACCCAGGTATAGGTCCATTTGTGGCCTGGAAGGCCGAACTTTCATTTCTTCAGACTGAGGACAGGTTCAGGAACCCAGGAAGTCTGAGGGAGAGAAATTAAGGGCATATCTCCAGACCCACTTCCACTGTGAAATGTTAGGTGCAGATGAGACCCTGATATGTGAAGAGTCATCCTGGGTCACAGAGAATCCTGGGTCAGAAACTGTGGGCACATCAGTCTAGAGGATTTGCTGCAGAGGAGGGTGGAAAATGGCCTCCTAGAGGATTTGCTGCAGAGGAGGATGGAAAATGGCCTCCTGAGCAGTCTTCTTATCAGGTAGAGAGGAAAGAAGAAGAGCTGAGACCAAATGAAAGTGCTTCTCATTCCAGCTACCACGTTGTCAACGAAAAACTGTTTCTAGAGCTTTCTCGTCAGACTTCCAGAGTTAGCTGCTCATCTAGGGCTGGAGTCACAGATGGAAATGCCTGCAGGTTCTGGCAGATGCTGTGTAAGAGTGAGGGTCATGCTCTACCAGGTATGGCCAAATGCAAGGCCAGCAGGCAGCAATGCATCCCAGATCTCCTCCTTCCCCATTCCCTGCCCCGCTTCTCCATAGTACTCTTTTCACATCAAAGTTTCGCAAAAAAACAAGAACAACAAAATGGCAACATCCTGAACCTGCTAAATGTACGAGCCCAATATTCTTGTTCTTGGACAGGCAATCCGACCATCTTAATATTATATAAGATGAACATTCAGTGACCATTTACACCTTCAGAGCCAACATGGGGAGTTGTTGAAGGTGTAGGTGCCAGTGAAAAGCCTCATTCGATTTTTTGTATCCAGACAGAGCAGAGATGACCCTTGTTCTCACAGGACTGAGTTTAGTGGAGAAAGTATGCATCACACAGCAGTCGCTCCACAGAAGCTAGAGAGGTGAGTGTTGGCAGGAGAGGTCTATGGGTCTGCTGGGGATAGAATCAATGAGGTCCACTTGGGAGGTGAGGAGGATGCAGAGAAGGGAGGACCACAGAGCTTTGTTGTAGGCGTGAGGCTCCCAGTAGGATGAATGATAATGACAGAGATAAGTTCACACTGAAGTGGAGCCCTTAATACTTTCTAGTAGATAGAAGAGAGGGCGGCTATGGGACACTGACTGCGATTGCAGTCTTAGACCATTTGCTTCCTTCCACAGCTGCAAGTGATCTTGGGAGCTGCTAGTGTATATAGGAGGTGAAAGGTTAGCTGAATGGGGAACTCCATGGGGCAGCTTCTTTGAGGTCATTGTCCATGATGGGGTATCACCACTTTGTGGTGATGTAACTGTTTTGGGTTTATACATGTTCCTGTAAGGATCCCTTCACTTACACTCCCTTAAATAACCCCAATAAACTAATAGGACCACCAAGTTATACTTTAGTAGAATTGTTACAGTGCCTTACCTGGAGTTAGTATCTCCCCAGGAAAATTTCATGCAATTGACATGTATGAGGACAGAGCAGGAGCCCAATGACTGCTGAGGAGGGAAAAGAGGACCAAGGGATACTGATGGTGGCCGGCACTGTTGACTTCGGCCACCCCGGGTGCAGCAGGTGCTTGGTAGGAAGGAAGGTGGCCTCAGCGCCACCTGTAGGGCAGGAGGAAGAGGCTCAGCTCTCTACTGTTGGTCTCTCAGGTGAATCTCTCCATCTTCAATGTCTGCTCTTCTCCTACAGCTTCAAAATACAGTTGCATGGGGTCGGATTTGATGTGTGTTTCTGAGTTGGAGGGTTTGATTAGAGTTGAGGTAGCTGCATTCCCGCCCTTCCTAGCCCCCGTCTCCCCTTGCTCAAGTCAAGTGAAACCAGATGTTTAACAAGGTCTTGGCACCAGAAGGCTCATTTAAACCAGGATCAAGGGCTGGAGTGATGGGGGGGAGGGCTGGGGAGTTTGAAGTGTTGGCCACATGAGCTGATGTTTAGAAACCGCCTTGGAAGCCTCGCTGAGCAGCCTAACAGCAAGGCTCCTCCTCTGGCCTTATCTTTGTTATGACTGCAGTAGCCACAGCAGTAGCAGAGGCCCAGGGAGGCAGGGACCAAAGGGCTGATTCCCGGAGACATCATGTCCCGCTGCTGGTGGTCACAGGCCACCTGGGAACAGTACTGGACATGAGGCAACAATGGAGAGCTCTTGGTGCTGAGCTTGGGGGGAGGTGAAGAAGAGCATGTATGCCTGCTCCTAAGGGCTGTGATGGAGGGTATATCTTACATGAGCAACAGAAACCAGGCCAGGGCCCATCTCCACTGATGTGTAAGTCTACCTCTCAATGATGTCACAAGTACCTGGCAGAGGAGCCAGGAGGATGGCTCAGTGGTTAAGCATCTCTACATTGCCTGAAGTAATAATGCTATGTAAGAGGTTATATATTTAGGGTATTGTAACAAGAAAAAAAATCTGAACAAATTCTTTATTAGCTGCATTATTTCCAAATAATTTTGACTCATGATTGGGTCAACCCAAGAGTGCAGGAGCCTTACTCAGGGAGGAGTGAACTCCGAGGACTTTTGGGGATGTCACCAAGCTTGCTACCCATTCCTGCTCAAACACAATCATGAGGACTAGATGATAGAGGCAGATAAAAGATAGATGGTAGATAGATCAATGATAGGAAGTCATATGACAGATATTTGAAGGTAGATAGAGAAGCGAATAGATGATAGATAAGGATAGACAGATCTTTAGGATCTATGAAAAAAGCTATTCAGTAGTGCACATGTATGTAACTCCAGCACTCCTGTGGTGAGGTGGGAGGCAGAAACAAGAAAATTCCTGTAAGCTCCTGGGCTAACCAGCCTGGTATTCTCTGCTGAAAACAAGAGACCCTGTCTCCAACAAGATGGGGGGGTGGCTGACACCTGAGACTGTCCTCTGACCTGCATATGTGAGCCACAGTTTATATACACCTGTATTTGTACACACACACACACACACACACACACACACACACACACACACCATGTAAAATACAGTGGAGGTGAGTAGATTCTATGCCAAGACCACAGCAATTCTACAAGAATGAAAGTATGCCTTGACATCTGTGCAGTGTTCTAGAAGCTGTCCTTGAAGACACCAGCGGACTCTGCTTCCCCCAATTTAGATACATCTGTGAAAGAGGGAAGGCACCAAGGTGCCAGGAAGTGGATGGAGAGGGGAGCGGCCACCAGTGAGGAGTCCACCACAGTCCTGGACTCTCTCTGGCTTCAGTGTATAGAATTATAGGCTGGGGAATGTGTCCAGCACACCTTGGTGCTACATGAACCAAGCGAATTTTTAAAAGCTACTTGAGCTTAGGGATTCATCCGCAGAGAAAAGCAGCAACAGATATGCTCGCAGAGGAAAAAGCAGTCCGAGTCAGGATTCTGGGGTCCTAGGATCCCAGACTGACTCAGATGCTAAGCTGCTGTGCATCCTCCTGACCCCCTCTGCATTTCTGCTCTGCACTGCTAGAGGTCCCCATGGGCCCCAGGCCCGCTCCTCTCCTTTCCTTTTATATCCACCAAAGTCTCCCCTGGGAGCAGGTAAAGAAGTGGGTTGCCGAATGAGTAATGCAACCCTCTCCTCCTGGTGCTCTGGGCCTCACTCCTCCTGTCCTTCTGCTCGGCTACCACTGATAGCAGCCTGATATTGAGAGGCTCCTTTGTCCTGCAGAATTCAACACAGGCAGTCCCAGTTCTTGGCACTCAATGGCCTGGGAATCCCTGAATGCAGCTGCCTCATCCTGTATCAGAAGCCCCTGCGATCTTCTCTCTTTGTTCCTCTGACTCCTGTTTAAAGGCTCTAAGTTATCCCACCTACACACACATGTCCCTCTGGGATCCATTCCCCCACTGGACCTTGGGCTTTGTTGGGAGCAACCTGTTGGCTTTTTCCAGGAAGGCAATGCATTGTCCTGGCTGCCCCACTACCTCCCTTACTCTGTGGGTCCCCTGCTTTTGCAGCCTGTGTGCTGTGCTGATTCCCTGGTGGGCTCTTTCATTTCATGCTGCTGGGCCTAGTCCCTGGTGGGCATGTGCCCAAAGACTCCTGTTCTTGGCACACTTCCTCTTCTGCTGGCTTCTCCTTTGTTAGGTACTCATGCAAGCGGCAGGCCTTCATAAGTTGTGCAGACTTCTATGCTGTATACAAGGCTCCAAGCAATAGCATTATGCTACTCTGTCTGTCACCCTTTCTATCCCTCTGTGTGTGTGTGTGTGTTTGTGTGTGTGTAAGAGAAAGATAGTGTATTAGTTACTTTTCTATTGCTGTCACAAAACACCATGACCACGATAGCTTCCAGAGGGAAGCATTGTTTGTGCTGATGGTTCCAGAGGGATGGGAGTTCACCACCATCACTGCAGGGAAGCACAGCGGCACGCAGGCATGGTGACTGGGACAGCAGCCGAGGGCTCACATCTCAAACTAGGAGGATGAGGCAGAGAGCACACTGGGCATAGTATGAGGTCTTTTACACCCCAAATCCTCCCTCCTGTGATATACTTCCTCCAGCAAGGCCATTCTTTCTAATGCCCCCCACATATCTATACCAACTATATATTAAGAAATCTAGGTTTCTGGGGAGCATTCTCAATCAAACCACAAAAGACTGGAAGTCTCCGAACTCTATGTGCTAAGAACCACAACTGTGGAGGTTTAAAGGCTTAAGCTAGGTGTCTGGCTTGAAAGAGGCACAGTGGAGACAGGGGAGCTCCCAGACCTCAGCCTCTGAACCCCTTTCATTAGTAACCTCTCTGTTCTCTCGACAGAAAATAAGTTAGGGAAGGAAAGAGCTTGCTTTGCTTTATAGTTCCAGAGGGATAGAGCCCATAATGGTGTGAAAAGCAGGTCAGCAGGGGCAGGAAGAATGGAGGGGGCTGGGAGAGAAAGGAAGAGAAGGGGAGGGAGAGAGGCAGAGACAGACAGAGGGAGGGAAAGAGAGGAAGACAGACAGACACACAGACACACAGAGTACAAGAAGTGAGGCCAGCCTACAAATCCTTCAAGGACCACTCCCAATGACATACTTCCTCCAGTAAGGCTCCACCTTCTAAATGCTCCATAACCTCTCCGAGTGTCCAAACCCATGAGCCTTTGGGGGCCATTTCTCACCAGCACCACCCCTCTAAAAACATCTAAGGAGCTAAGAAATCAAAGTTCTGGGAGACAAAGAGAATGAGAGCAGGCAGACAGCACATGCCAGATGCCAGTGGAGCTTTGAAGATGAAAGGTGACAGACCAACAGAAACGGCCTTAGTGAGGAGAGAAGGCCAAACCTGGAGTGCCTGCTGGAGACAGACCCAGACTCGGAGGAAGTAGCCTCTTCCCATAGAAAAAGCTGGAAGCTTTGGGACCTAGGAAGGCCTTGGATAGGAGCTGGAACACTAAAGCAGTCCAAACAAACCCTTCATGTCTCTTTCCTCTTTGCATCCCCTTCAGTCTGACCCAGAGCAAAGGAAGTCATCCCTGGAAGGGTTGGTGGGATTATAAGAACCCAGACCTTATAATCAAAGCACTATGCTATAAGTTAGAGCCCTGGGCAGAAGGACCAGGACATCATAGAGGCCTGTATCTCTGTATCTCGTATAGGCTAGTTTTATGTCAACTTTACATAAGCTGGAGTCATCAGAGAAGAGAGAGCCTCAGTTGAGAAAATGCCTCCATGAGATCTGGCTGTAGGAAATTTTCTTAGTGATTGATGGAGGAGGACCAGCCCATGGTGGACAGTACCATTCCTGGGCTGGTGGTACTGGGCTTTATAAGAAAGCAGGTTGAGCAAGCCGGTAAGCAGCACTCTTCCATGGTTTCTGAATCAGCTCCTGCCTCCAGGTTTCTGCTCTGTGTGAGTTCTTGACCTCATTGCTTTTGATGATGAACTGTTCTATGGAAGTGTGAGTGAAATAAACCCTTTCCTCCACAAGCTGCTTTTGGTCCTGGTGTTTCATCACAGCTATAGTAACCCTAACTAAGACAAGAATCCTATAGATTTGGGGGGGGCCCTTCCTCTCCCTCCCTGATTTTTTCCTTCCTTCTTTCTGTCTTCCTTCCTTCCTTCTATGGATCCTTCCCCCTTTTTTCCTTCTTCTCTTTTTTGCTTTAGTGACATCTACCTCATTATGCTACAGAAACTGACCCGGAATTTCTGCCTCCTCCTCCAGAGTGTGGGGTTCTCAGGCCATCAGCCATTGTACCTGGTCTATTCAGTTTTAGAGATAGAACCCTGTGCAATGGCAAGCTAGAGAGCACTCTACCCACTGAACTGCACCCATAGGCTCTCTTCTCATTCCAGAAGAAAAGCAGGCATGTGCCACTTGGTGGATTTACACATAGGATTTCAAGCCTCCTGTAGTCTGGTGGGTTTTTAAAAATGTAATTTTGTTTGGTTCTGCACAGGAATACTTGAACTTGGAACAATCATCCTGCCTTAGCACAACAGTTCTGGGTTTTCAGGCATGAGTTACAACACCTGGCCCCTTGCCTTAGGTACATCTGATGATAATGCTCCTTTAGAACAGAGGAGTCCAAAGGTGGAGGAATATAGAATTGTTCTCCTGTAGGACTCATGTTCACCCATGAGCACATGGTGCAAAGACCTTGTGAAAGAGGGCTGGTTTCCAGAACAGCACAGAGATGCCAGAGGGGCAGTATGTGCTCCTCACTCCTCACTCTGTGGCAGGGTCAAGCTGTTTCCTCCCTTTCTGTGGAGCGCCTTTGAAACTGTAAATTTATTATACGTTATTAATGTTTGTGTGTGAGTGTGGTATATGCTAGTAGTGTGTGTGTGTGTGTGTGTGTGTGTGTGTGTGTGTGTGCATGAACAGAAGCCAAAGGAGGACACTTTAAAACCTTATTAATAATATATTATTAATAATATAAATAGTCCTTCTCTATCACTCTCCAATTATTCACCCAAGAGAAGCTCACAGAGCCTAGACTGAGGCTGGCAGTGAACACTCTTTGGTGGTCTTCCTGCTTCTGGGCCATACAGCTCTGAGATTACAGGCTCACATGTAACCATGCCTGGCCTTTTACATGAAACCTCAGAATTTGAACTTAGGTCCTCACGTATGTGCAACAAGTGGCCTTATCCTCTGCACCATCTCCGCAGCTCTCCACATGAATTCTTAACCGTTCTGTATGAGTTTGGGCAATGTGTTCGGTGGATGGTGACCTTTGATCCTTCCCCTACACATCTTTGAAAGGAGCTTTAATGAATGAAGGAGTCTGTCTTGACATTTGGACCAAGGCAGCCATGCACCTGCCGTGCAGATGCCTGGCACCAGCTTCGCTGTGTCGGTGAGGCCTTCTGAAGTCACCCCAGCTGGTTCCCCCCCTTCTATTTCAGACCTTCTTCCCCTTAGCTATGAAATGCAGAGCCCAGGAGAGACACGCCAGCTGCAAGGTGACTTGTTAGATGAGTAACTGCAAGGGACAGAAACATCTGTTGGCACTCGGTGTCACTGATCACTCTCACGGTTTCCATCCTGGCTGCTGACATCTGCAGCTGAGCTCAGAACTCTGGGATCTGATGTGGGAGGTTGGTGTCAGCTTAGCTTGGTAAAATGTCACTTAAACTGCTTCTGAGAGAACTCTGCCATGTGGCCTGGCCTCAAAGCAGGGAAGCAGGCAGGTGACCATGGCTGGAGCAGCAAGGAGATGGGCACCACATACTCTCTGGGTTTAACATGAAACACAGGGGCATCTTCTGATAGTATATTCTTGCTGACAACTTGTACTCTGACATGTTGTATAAGGTAATAAGGTTTTAAAGATGTCACTGGAAGTTTAGTCATAGCCAATGTGCTGACACTCAGTACAAGAGAGGTAAGATAGAAAGTGAAGAGATTGTGTGAGTCAATAACAAATTTCAGTTGAATAAATCTGACAAGGAATTAGCCTTCATATATAAAAAGTACTTACAAATCAATATAAGCTATACTACAATAGCTATACAAACTGAAGACAAAAAAGCTTCTTGAAAGTAGTGCTGTAAATGAACAGAGCACTATGGGCAGAGAAAAGTGGTTGGGTTTGTTAGCAATATATTTACACATCAAAATTAGAAAATCTTATTTTAACTATTCAGCAGTCATTTTTTAAATGAGCTTACAGAGATGGCCCAGTTGGTAAAGTGCTTGCTGCATAAGCATGAGGACCTGAGTTCAGATTGTCAGCACACTTCTGTAACCCTAGTTCTGGGAGGTAGAGATGGACAGATCTCTAGGGCTTGCTGACCAGCCAGTCTAAGCATCCAATCAGCTCTGAGCTCAGTAAGAGACACCATCTCAAAAACAAATAAGCAAACAAACAAATAAACCAACTGAAAGAAAGATAGCTAGAGGAAGAAACCCAAGAAACCTCTGGCCACTATACATACATACAGGTGAACACACTGAGGTCATGTACTGACACAAGACACACACACACACACACACACACACACACACACACACTATAAGCAGACAAACAACCCTGGAAAAACCAGCATTTTATCTGACTTGATTACTGAGGGAGCTAGGAAGTAAACTGCAAAAAATAATGAATTGGTTCACTTTCAGAATAGATTCCAGTGCATGCTGGTGCTTTCCAGACCCCTGCCTCAGTCTTCCTCAGGGCCAAGGCCCATTTGCCCTGCATGGGAAGTCTTGGCCTCCACTGGAGATGAGAGACCAGTGATTTATTCTCAGTCCATCAAGGTGTTAGGGAGACATCTGGGGTAGCAGGAAGGGCAAACTGTTTTGTTTTCCTACTGCTATGGCAGGCCTGGCAGTTTCCCCAGCTGGCCAGGCTCCCAGCAGGTGGCCAGAGACTCCTACCCTCAGCAAATCTTTATCTGGCCCTCCAAGGACCATGAAATCCAGCCAGACCCTGCAAAGGTGACCCTACAGCCCGAGTGCCCTCTGAAGCACTCAGCCAGGCTGGCTTCCATTTTAGGTCCAGCGTGGCCACTGAGGAATGCCAAACATCTGGTGCTTGGCAGTCACAAGGTCACCAGGTGTTTGAGATCTCTTTCCTCGGACCTTGGAGGGAACTCTCCAAGCCATCTCTCCAATTCTAGTTTGGCCACCCTAAATCCGGGCACAGCACTAGCTCTTTGTCGGGGAGAGCCGCAGAGTCCCATTGCCCCGAGACCAGCATTTCATAGGAAAATGGTCAGGCTAATTGGACCCAGGTGTCCTCAGGTGCTAACACGCATGCTCCCACTGGAAAAGTGGGTGAGAAGTGAAACCACATGGGCTACTTACAAATAAGTGAGGTGTGAGCTTCGGCCCACGCTTTCTCCTCCCCTCCCCCGCCACCTGCCTTTGCCCTGTGGGCTCAAGAGGAAGGCCCCCACACTCACACATCACACGGTATGGTCATGGTTTCCTGCCCAGTGCTTTCCTAGGCAGGGAAGTCACAGGAACAAAGTCTGCTCTTGACCTGCAGGCCTTGTATGGGCCTGGAAACTGGGAATCAGGCTGATGGGAGGTTGTGAGCATCTGCACCTGGCCTGCCTGGAGGGGCAACCCAGAGGGAAGGTGAGCACGGTCAGAAAGAAGGTTCTCAGTGTTGGGGACCAATGAACCTGGGCTTTGGCTTCTGGAAGCCCGAGGACCCGGTGAACACCTTTTATTACTCTCTTTGTGAGACAGGGTCTCAGGTATCCCAGGTTTGCCCTGAACTCAATATGCTCTGAGGATGTCCTTCAACTTCTGATGCTCTTACCTCCGGCATTTGTTTCCTGAGTGCTGGGATTATGAGCATCATCATGCTGCCTGCTGTATGCAGTGCTGGGGACCAAACTCGGGGCTTTACGAATGCTAGGCAGACATTGTATTGACCCAGCCACACCTAGAGCCTTCTATGCATTAGCTAATGAATACTCATTACACCAAGACCAGAGACATTTCCTCCCATTTTACAGATCTGCAAACTGAAGTTCAAAGACTATTGGTCAGAGATTTTCAGTAAGTTTTTATCCAAGGTTCCCTGGCTCATAAGCAACAAAGTGGGGGCTGGCTCTGAAGTCTGTAAATTAGGGCTTGCTTTCTATTATCTAGGCTTTGGATTTGCAAGGGGCTGACCAGCCCTGGAAACAGGAATATCAGAGTCATAGAATGTCCCCAGCAGACCAAAGCTCCAACTCCATCTGTCCAGTCCCTCTATATCAGAGAGTTTTCATTCAAACTTCACTAGCAACTATATATCACTCATTTTTTTTTCAAGAAAGATGTTTAATTACAGTTAAAGGTTTTTTAAGGTTTTAAGTGTGCACACCATGGGATCCCTGTGGAAGTCAGAGGGCACTGAAGGTGGGGTCACTTCTCTTCAGCCATGTGGTCTTGGGGAAGAAGCTTAGGTTGTCAGGGTTGGTGTCAGGTGTCTACCAACTAGGCTACCTGGCCACCCCCAGCCTCTGCAGCACTTATTTAGACCATCATATAACAATCTGAGACAAATAGCTGTGTAAAGATTTAGTTTCTAGGGATTCTACAAGGCCCTGTTCAACACTAACTCAGCACTCTTCAGGCTTCACTCTGGGAACAGCAAACTTGTTCATCAGTCACTTGCATGGGGTAAATAGGCCTGGGAACCCCAGACTTGCCTACACCTGTAGCTGATAACTCTGATTCCAAAGCACAGAACTATGTATGCAGGCTCTGGTTTGGTGCTCAGCAATGAAGTTCAATTTTTATTAAAATTACCTTTTATTTATGTTTAAAAATTAGTGTGTGTGTGTGTGTGTGTGTGTGTGTGTGTGTGTGTGTGTGTGTGTGTGTAGATTCCACAGTGCACGTGTGGAGGTCAGGGGAAAGCTTGTGGGGGTCAGTTCTCTTCATTATGTGAGGCTAAGTTTATCACAGCAACCCAAATAAAATCAGCCCAGTAGTATTCTGGAGATCCCTGACTCATTTTGTTGTGTGAGTCAGTTGGGGGAGGAGCCTAGTAACAGATCTGTGCATGACCCCAGTCTCTAGGCCACACTCTTGCTTTTCTGAGTTCATGCAGTAGCCATGATCTTCATGGGGTCTCTGTCCTTCAATGGGCAGAATTCTGTCCCACCAACCCGTACTGATTTGTACCTACTTACACTGTTTTACTTTGTCAGCCTTTCCTCTTGACCAAGGTCGAGTTCAGTCTAGTCTAACTCATCCGAACAGCTTTGCCACGGACCTGTTTTGTGCCTGATACTGTATAATTATAATCACTTTTAAATTGGGCTGGAGAGATGGCTCAGTGGTTAAGAGCATTGTTGCCCTGGCATTTCTCAGCACTTACATTAGACAACCCACAACTAATTGCAACTCCAGTTCCAGGGGATCTGAATTTTTCTTCTGGACACTACACATACATATTATGTTGTGAAAATTACCTCTTACATTCTATAGAAGATCAAACACATGCTAAGAACCATTTCTCTGGTAAGGAGTCTGTAGATGTGGGGCCAGAGTCTCAGGCAATAAATTACATAATCAGATTGAAAGATACTTCAGATGAAGGAGCAGCCAGCTCTATCCTCTTGAAGGACCCACTTTGATGGCCTGGTGACACATAGAGAGAAAGAATTAGAACAGATACTTAGCTCCAACAGTGCCCGGACAAAGTCGTCTGTCTGACCCAGAGCACTGCTGCCTTCTTTCTTTGTATCTATGTTCTGTTCTAAAAAAAAAAAAAAAAAAGGAGTTTTATTTTTTTCTTTAAATTAAATTTTACTTATTATTAGTGCATATTCATGTGGCTGATGAGTGGTCACATGAGCATACCTGTGGAGCTCAGGGGACAGTCTTCAGGAGCTGCCTTTTCACCCGTCATATGAATCCCAGAGACTGAGTCAGATCACCAGGGTCGCACAGCAAGTGCTTTTGGCTCCCCTGAGCTGTCTTGCCCACTACCTTGGATTTTCATTGTTGTTGAGATGGAGTATTATGTCTCCAAGGCTAGTCATGAACTCCTTATGTAGTCATGGATGACCTTGACCTTCTGGTGTTCCTGCTTCTACCTCCCAAGTGCTGGGATTACAGGCTTGTGTCATCAAATCTGATTATTGCATTGAACCTAGGGCTTAATACATGCTAGATAAATGCTCTACCACCTGAACCACAGGAACAGCCCAAACCATGACATTTCAACTTCACACAGCATTCCAGAAAGTAAACCAAGTGTCCTGGTGGAGAATCTGCCCCAGGAAGAGAGGGTTCTTATGGTCTAGACACTGGTTCAATGATGTCGTCAATAGAGAAGAAACACCCTGCCAAGAGTCATTCACCAGAGAGGGCAGCAGTCCAGGAACGGACTCACCCAGACTGTGTCATCATCTACAGAATGAGCTCTCAATTTCTTTGTCAACACGGGTCACACCTTGCTTGAGAAGTCTGAGAACAGCCATTATGGTTGGCTGTGTCCTTCCCTATGAAGCCATAGGTGTGTCTCATGACTGGGACTGAGTCTCTGCTGGGAACATCCAGGCTTCTACACATCAGTGCAGTTGGTAGCCTGCTGCAGTTTACAGTGTGCCCCAAGAAGACATGGAAGGACTAGCTGAAGGCAGGACAGAAGGCATCTATGTATTTTCTTTTAGCTCCTGTGTTCTGACCCCACATCTTACTTTGCTCCTCTGAGTCCAGCCTGGAAAATCATCACCAGGCTACTGCTACACTTTGGGGAGAGAAAGCAATCATGTGGAAGCCTGTTTCTAACATAGCTCTGCTGGCTTCGAGACAGAAACACTGTTAGCTAGGGAGTAGTAACTCAGAGCATGTGTGGAAAGGCATAGCTGATGACCCACCTGGGTGAACAGTGCATCTTTAACATTTTAAAATTTTATTTATATTTTTGTGTTTGTGTGGAGTGCACGTTCATGCATATGTATGCATATGTGTGCCAGTGCATGTGCAAGTTTGTGGGAATACACATGAAAGACAACTGTCATTTTTCCAGATGTTGCCCACCTTGCTCCTCACTGGCCTGGAACTCGTCAAGTAGGGTAGGCTGCTGCCCATCCAGGTGGAGGAGTCCACCAGTCTCTGCTTCTCCATCACTGGGATTATAAGCATGCACTGTGACACCTGGACTTTTATTTTTCTTTCTTAATGTGGATTCTGAAGATCATACTCAGATCCCTATGTTCACACAGCAGGTTCTTTGCAAACTGAGACATCTCTGTGGCCCCTAGAATACTAAATATCTTGCTCAAAGATAGAAATCAGGACACAAACACTTGGCTATTTAGTTCCAAAGCCTGTCTAATCTTGTACCCTGACTGAGGATGATGGTTCAGAAACATGGTCTCTTGGCCATTCCTTTAGCCCTCCAAGGTTGAAGTGGTGGGTGTTAATTGTAGGCTGTTAAAGACATGCACGGTAGACAGAAAGTGACAATAATTGTTTTGTAACACTGGTGTTTATTTTTCATTTGTAGTCCTTATGTGTGTATTGGAAATGTCTTTCAGGCCTGAAGATGAGCCAAAAGACCAAATTCTTGCACAGAATCACCTCTAAAATACACTGTTCAAAAAGAATGACATTTACATTATAAGTTTGCGACTCTTTTCTTTAAAGTTTCCCAGGAAGAGCACAGAGCAATTACAGCTGTGTTCTGATTGACTAGACGGGACAGAGGTGAGTCTGGAGGCAGCACTGGCCCTTTGTTAACATTGTCTCAGCTAATTTCAAAAATTGCAAAACACATTTGTAATCCTGGCTCAGGCAGGATGACATGGCTGCTGTTAGTGCTGGGCTCATGTTTTTCCCAGCAAAGAACACATGTTACCCTGATGGGTTCTGGGACAAACCCTCACCTGCTAAGATTTACTTTAGAGCAATTATGTAGTTAGTAGTCTGTCAGAAACAGTGTTTTTCATCCTCTGAATTAAAATGATAGCATGTGCGTGTGCGCGCGCACACACACACACACACACACACACACACACACACACACTTTAGAATGTCAATAAATATGCCACCTGTCAAGCCATAAGGATAGATTGTTCAATTGAAAGTAGCAATTATTTGAAAAATAGGTCACAACCACATCCATCAAAATTAGCCTGTTTTTTGAGAAGACTGAAATCCCTAAGGCAGCAATTACTCACAAAATCCATAAATATAGAAGAATTAGTGACAAAATATAGTAATAACAGCATATGTAGACAGTGCTTTCAGTGTAGTGGGCATTAGTCTAAATGTGTGTGTGTGTCCTGTTGTATGTGTGGTATGTGAGTGTGCTTTGTGCTGTATGTATGCATTGTATGACTGCTATGTGTGTGTTGTGTGGTGTATGTTGTATGTTGGCCATATGGGTGGCTGTACCCACTGATGCACTCAGAGGCCAGATGAGGTCATTGCATGCTGTTCTGTTACTCTCTGCCTTGCCCCTTTGAGGCAGGGTCTCGCACTGAACCTGGAACTCCTCCATTTTCAGCAAGGCTGGTGGTGATCGACTGGAGGGATTCTCCTGTCTCCCCCATTCCCTTAGTATTGTGTTTACGAGAGTCCAGCCATGTCCATCTTTATCTGGGTGCTAGGGATTGAAGCTCAGACTTCATGTTTTTGCAGCATTATCTCTCAAGCTCTAGTGCACATGCTTTGCATGGGTCAACTGGATTAATTTTACACAGTTTTTGAACCACCTTGTTGAGTAGATGCTGTCTAAGAGAGCCCCTTTTACAGATGTGGGATAGAGGCAAGAGAGATTAAGGAACATCCTGGATGATAAATAGCTATGCAACCCAAGACACCCAGTTATCTTCACATTGCTCTGTTGGCATATTCTCTGGAAGGAGATAATGCAATTCTTGGTTAAAGCAGACAGAATCATCTAAGGATTTAGCTCAGTTCACTATGCATGATGCCCTGGGTTCAGTTTTCAGTAGTGAATATACCAGGTATTCAGGAAGTAGAAACAGGGGAATCAGAAGTTCAAGGTCATCACCTGAAGTTAGCTTGTGTGACATGATATTCTGTTTGTAAAAAACAAAACAAATGAGAATACATGATTACCAAGAAAGTGATGCAGTAAGCCCCCACTTCCCAGGATCTCTATCATTAGCTCAGCTTCCTCTGGTTTTATCAGTGAGCTAAGGACAATGGGGCAGCACATGGCTATGTCTAGGCTCCTGTCTGGCCTGTGGCTGGGTTTCTCTGCTAAGCTGCATCTCTACCCTTGTCTCCTCCTTGTGAATGTTTTAAATTCTGCCCTGCTTGCATTTCGATACTGGGTGGCAGAATTCACACTGGTGTCTTACTTGGGGACTCAGGATTGCTGTTCACAACATACACTCTGAAGGTCTCCTGGGCCTAGAGCCAGAGTGGTACAGCAGGTAAACCTGGAAATCTGAGTTTGATTCCCAGAATCTAAGTAATGATGGAGGAGAGAACCAGCTCTATCCAGCTGTCTGCTAGCCTCCACATGCATGTTGTGACATGTGTCCGGCATACCATGCACCCATACACAAATGTACTAATAAATGAGAATTTAAAGAAAGATATTCTGTACTAATAAATGAGAATTTAAAGAAAGAATTTAAAGAAAGGTAGCAAATCAGCGGTCACTCCAAGGGGCAGAGAGACTGTCGAGCTCAAAGTAGAGAAGAGATAAAGGAGAAGGAAGAGAAAAATGAGGAGAGAGGAGAGAAGGGGAGGGGAGGGGAGGGGAGAGAAGGGGAGGGGGGAGGGGAGAGGAGAGAAAGTAGGTATAGGAGAGAGAGAAGGAGAAAGGAAAGAGAAGAGAGAGCCAGACACGTAGATACATATTAGCAGACAGTCTGCAGATTGATTAGCCCCAACAGCCTGGAACGTTCCTCCTAGGCCCACACCTTAAAGCCCTGACACATTCCTAGTAATACCGAGGATCTGGACTTCCCCCAAAGCCCCACATGTTTAAGGCTTAGCCCTAGCTTGACACTTTTGGGAGAGTTGGAAACTACAGTTGTGTCTACTTTTTGGTTGTTGGGACAGGTATTGTCATCTACAGAGTTTATGACTAAGAACCAAGCAATGGAATTACATAACAAAGCCATAAAACACCCTTGAAGTTTTAAGTAAGTTCTTATTTGTGGTTGGGCTGAATTTATAATTGTCCTTGGTCACATGTGGTCCAAAGGCATTGAGTTGGCCACACCTGAAAGGTGGGCCTAATGAAGGTTTTCAGGACTGGGGACTGTGTCCTTGAAGGTTAGTAGAATCCTAGACTCTTTTTCTTTGGCTGTTTCACATGCTAGCCATGAGATAAAGTGTTTTCTCCATCACATATTCATTCCTGAGCTGATGTGTTGCTTGGTAACAGACCCTAAAGCAATGGATCCAGCTGAACATGGATAGATACTCCTGAAAACCTGTGCCCAAATAAAGATTTTATTTAAAAAAAATTATTTATTTTTAAAATTATGTGTATGTGTGTAGTTATGTATGTAGCTATTTGCACATGAATACTGTACCTGTGAAGGCCAAAATCATCAGACTCCCCTGGAGCTGAGGTTATAGGCAGGCGTGAGCTGCCTAATGTAGGTACAAGAACAGTATGTACTCTGGTCCACTGGGCCATCTCTCCAGCCCCAAATCTGTTTTTTTTTTTTTTTCCTGTAAGCCTCAGGTGTTTTGCTACAGTTATGGAAAACTGACCAACGAAAGTACAAGTGAGTGGAGGAAGGTAACCTGCCTATCAGACATGTGATCAACAATGGGGGTCAGAGTTCAGAAAAGAACACAGCAGGAACAGTCCAGCTCCGGCCCACAATGACTTCAGAGCCAAAGGAATCATGTTTTGAATAGCATTTTAGCTCTCCTGCTGGTATGCTATCTGGTCATGATGGAGTCCTGTGAGACCGTTGGTCAGAATGCTATGTGTGATCTTGGTCTCACATTCCTTCCTGCGGGGCCCCTTGGAAACTAAAATGGGGTGCAGTCTGTGGGAGATCAGCCTTCTAGAACACAGCTTGAAAATGTAGATGACAAGGTAGTAGTGTGTGTATGTATGTGAGCGTAGCTGTCAGCCTGAGAAGATGGCTCAGTTCGTAAAGCAATTGCCTTTTCTGTGTAGTGACCCACGTTCGAATCCTCCATCCAGAGCCCACATATAATGGGGTTTCATCCCCCGGCAGTTCCAGTGATGGGGAGGTGGAGGGTGAGACAGGCTGGAAGCCGAAGGCAAGTCAGCCTTGGCCTATTTGACATAGTGCCAGGCTAGACTGACCCTGTTTTAAATAAAAGATGGAAGGCCCCTGAGAACAGAGATCCATAACTATTCTCTGATCTCCACAGGTGCTCTGTACACATGTGCACACATAAGCACATTTGGACATGTGCGAGCACACACACTACATATTTGTACTGAATACCTATGCAATACAGCTTGAAGAGGTAAAGTCTGGGGCTCCTGTGCTCCAGACGGGGCTCATTGACCTCATAGCAGGCAGCTGCATTTCACGACTACACAGGTAAATGGGATGCTCCCACCAAGCCCTCTGGCGCCAGGCCTAAAGGATGTCCCAAATTGCCCTGCAGCTGCTTCCCTGAAACATTTCCGACACTCATCAGTCCTAACAAGCTCCCTGCACCAACTTGCCCTCCCCAACGCGCGGTTTCTCATTGCCAAGTGTAATTAATGTGAGGCATTGACTTAGGGCACAGCTAACAAGCACATATTAATTCTGAAAAGTCAGGCTCTCTCCCTGGAAATGAGTTGCTGACGATCAACTACCACAGGAGTTTAAAAGTGCAGGAAAGGGAGTCGGTAATTATGGGCTGGCCTGGCCTTGTTGGCCTGTGCTTCTACCCCCTGGAAGGGCCCGATAGTGAGTGATGGTTCCCTGCCTCCAAGAGGGGTGCTGAGAGTCTCCCCCGTACTGTCTCCTCCCTCCCCAGAGGGCATCTGCATTTGTCCTGTCTCTCTGCGATGCATCTTCCTCTGGATCTTGAAGGATGCTCTACCTTATTGCTTCCCCATTGGGTATTTATGAGTCCACTTCAGATGCTTCAAGGTCACTCACTGGGCAGCCTTGGGCAAATGGATGCCAGACCCGCATCTGCCCTTTCTTTGTTCTATCTCCGGAATGCCTTTCCTTCAGAACTGTTTCCAGAAGCCCAGTCCTTCAGTGAGCCCCCTTCATGTCTGTCTCCCAGTGGGAAGGGAAAACCCTTTACAGTCCCACACTGTAGAATGGACATAGAAAAGTAGCTTTCTCCATCATGATGGTGGGTTGGCATGGGGTTGCCTATCTTGTGGGGGCTCCCTTCCACCTACCACCCTCTTCTGTGGCCTAGATAACCTAAGAGAGAATCAGAGGTGGATTATGGACAGTCACCTCTGGTTCTCTCTGTTTCCTTTCAAACTTTTATTTAGTATTATCATATTTGTGTGAACGCCTGTCTGGCTGTGTGTCTGTGTCTGTGTGTGGGAGTGTATATCATGCCTGATGATAGCTTGTGGGTGTCAGTTCTCTTTTCCTACCTGCTGTGCATCCTGCCTGGGGGTTTGAACTGGGATCATCACACTTGCCCTGCTCGACTGTCTTGCCATCTTGCCAGTGATCCTGTTGGTGGAGCTGGGCTCAGGCCCTGCTTTGGTTCTTTTTTAACTATGTTAAGTTTGGACAAGTCACACTAGCTTGGTAATTCCCAGTAACTCACTGGCAACTTGGGGTTATAACCCTTTCTCCCCTGAATTACAGGGGACGGGTGTGCTAACAGGCACACAGAACTTCCCGTTGCAGCCAAAACGAATATAGCAATTTCTGACACCCCTCCCCATCCCCGCACTCCCCAGCTTCCTGTTTGAGCCCACTGCTTCATGTGCTTCTGTGCACCCTAGGAGCACATAGGGCCACCCAACACTTAAGCTTCTTGGGATATGCAAGGAAAGCAACACACACCTTTATTTAAAACTCATTTTGTGGTTTTTCCTGTTATTTATAGAATCCAGATACCCTCTTCCCTACCTCCTTTCTCTTTGCATCATTTCCCAGCAAGTCCCTCACCTTTACCATCTCTGGCTACAGACCACCACCCTCAGAGGATGTCCAGTACCACATTCCAGAACCTGTGGGCTTCTGTGAGTCCCCTTATGCTGACAGACCTGGATAAGACCCTGTGTGGCCTCATCTGCTGGAACATCCCCTTCAGCTGGGGGAAAGGACAGGTGTCTCTACAGTCACCTCATTCTTAAGCTCTCCCCAGCCACTCTCCAAAATGGTTGTTTGAATTGAGTGTTGCTACCATGGTTTCCAATGAATCAATGTCCAGATTCTTTATGCTTCAAATATGGATTGGATAAGACACAGATAATTAGTGAAAGCATGAAAGCATATATTTAGTTTTGTGTATATACATGTCTTGATAAAAGTATGCTGTGTGTGTGCACATGCTCCCTGAGACATTAGATACTCTCAGAGCTGAGGCAACAGGTGCTGGTGAGCTGCCTGATGGGTGTGTGTGTGTGTGTGTGTGTGTGTGTGTGTGTGTGTACTTAACTTGGTCTTCTATAAAAGCAGTGCATGCTCTTAAGTGAAGAGCCATCTCTCCAGCCCCAAAGTGTAAATTTACTGAAAGCAAGAATAAAAACAGATACGCTCCACAGGGCAAGAGCAGTCTTGAGCACACATGTCTCTAGAGCCCTGTCTTTCCTAATGCAGAAGTTTTTGGTTACAAATGGCACGATGGTTAATATTATAAACTTGTGGATCTAGAATCACTAAGTTAAGACTCACACAGGTGTATCTTTGAGGGATTATCTCAGCTGAACTAACTAAAGTAGGAGATTCACCCTGTGTGGGCAACACTGTTCTAGGAGCTGGGTTTTTGCGCTGACCAAAGTGAGCCGAGCCCAGCATTCATCTCTCTGCTTCCTGACTGTGGATGCTCTGTGAGCATCTCCTGACTCCTCTGTTGTGCTGGGCTATACCTTAAAACAGTAAGCCAGAAACAAGCCATTCCTTCCTGAAGTGGTTGATGTCAGGCACTTTGTCATAGCAATGAGAAAAGAAGCTAGTTCTTCAGGGAGGGGATGAGTTTCCCGGAAGGTGTGGGCCACTCTTTGGCTGTTATAGGAAACTGTTGTTGTTGGGGGCTGGGTCTCTACAATCATTTGGGTAGTTGGAGCAGTCTAAGGAAGTTTTGTGTGTCAGGGGTGGGATGTGCTGGATTCTAATTAACTTTCTTATGATTCATAGCTGTGCATGTTTAGACCCTCTCTCTCCTGGCCTCAGCCAGAAAAAGCCCAGTCAGGTGATTGATCATTGACTTTCTTTCCATGAAGAGCTCTGAAAGTTTCTTGGGGAGGGCATTTTGTTGTTACTATCACTCAGGTATACCCACTTTTTCACTCTCTGCAGCTTCCTGCTCCTAACCAGACCAATCGCACTTTCCGTGGACATCCTGACAATCCACATTGACAGCTCTTAAGGTGATTACTTGGCCCCCTATAGTCCTGACCATTGGTGGACTCACCATTAAAGCTAGGTTTAAACACTTGGGAGAGAGCTCAGTCAATAAAGTTCCTGCCTTTCAAATACAAGGACCTGAGATTAATTCTCAGAGGCCATGTTAAAATAAAAAGCCAGGCTTGGGGGTGCATACTTGTATTCCTAGCCACAGCAAGATGGGAGCATAGAGACAAGCAGATCCCCAGGGCTCCCTGGACAGCTAGCCCAAGCTAGTTGGAGACCTCATATCCAACCAGAAAGTGTAGAGCACCTGAAGACTCACACCCTCAAGGTTGTCCTCTGACCTTCACACACATGTGTGCACATCTACACAGCACCCCCACCCCAAGCTAAGTTCAAGTTCAAGACAAAATTCACAGTCTCCTGAAGAAAGAAGTTGTACACACTCTCTCCAAACTGATAGCCTTGGAGCTTGGGTCTGGGATCCCAGCCAAGGCTAGACAGGGGTCTCCCTCAGAGCAGCCCTGGAGTCCCGTAGGCCCTGGGACTTCAGCTGCATGTATGTGTTTGAAGCAAGGATGCTTCTCCAATTTTCTTTTCACCCTTACATCAGTTCTGAGGTTGCTTGGAATGAGAATCTGATGGATCATTCATTTAGCTCTCTTGCTTTAATAACCATCAGATGGAAACGTTGGTTCCTTTATTAAACGAAGCTGAATGTCACTCTGATAACTGCAGGCCACATGGTGGAAACTTCTGTCCGGGATTCAGCTTCTGTGCTCAACTGCTTCTCTCTGTCTCTGATCCAGGTTGAATGGGGTGTTCTCAGGAAAGATGCCTCTCCAACATCCCTTCAAATCCACCAATAACTAACTTGATACAGAAAGCTTCTTGAGTTCTAATTTGAAATTTGGAGAATGGCTCAGACCAAGCCTTCGGGAAACTAGATTTCACGAATTATTTTGAAAAGTAAGTAGGCACAGTGTTGAAGTGAGCAAACCAAGACTGTAGTCTGTTTGTCAACAGGCTCCCATTCCCATGTCTTGAAAGATGCCAGTCTGCCAGTTTTATCTTTCTTTTCCTGGGACAACTCAAGTCTCACCTCTTGGCTGAAGAAATTACAGAACCATGGCTATTACCCTGTGACACTTGGCCCTTTGTTGGTCTCCAGAGAGCATCAGTACACTGGCGATGGCTCAAGGGTGAGGCTATTTCTCCCTGACAACATCAGGACCATTTGGAGGGAACCAAATGTGGTAGTTACTGTTCTCATTGCTATAACCAAATGCCTGATAGGAAGCAAGTGAAGTAGCAATGAGTTTATCTTGGCCCACAATTAGAAAGGATACAGTGCACCATGGTGGGGAAAGCATGGTAGCAGGAGACTGGGACAGTTCCTCACATTTTGTCTGCAGTCAGGAAGCAGAGAGATAAATGTTGGTGCCTAACTCCCTTTGTCATTTTTACTCAGCTCTGGACTTCGGCCTATGGGATGGTGCCACTCACATTCAGAGCGGATCTTCCTATTTTAATTAATCTAATCTACAAAAATTTTCACATATATGCCCAGAGATTTGTTTCCATAAAGGAGAAATCATATCAAGTAAACACTCCATATGAGCACACCAAGTCTCAAGTATGCCCTGGGGACCAGCCACAATGGGAGATGTCCTGAGCCTCCCATCTCATGTAGAAAAACCTTTGTGATGGCATAGCAGTTAAGAGTGCAGGCTGCTCTTGCCAAGGACCTGAGTTGGTTCCCAGCATACACTTTGGATGTTTTACACCTTTTACAACTCCAGCTCCAGGAGATCTGACATCTGCTAGCCTCCAAGGGCACCTGCACACACTCACAAAACTTTTAAAAAGTAAAAAACAAAAACAGAAACAAAGAACACTGTTGTTTGGACCTTTTAGATGATGGCCAAGGCTCTGTGAAGGTCTCTGTGTGGGCTTCTGTGGTACCAACTTTCACTAGAGATCAGCATCTCTAGAAATAAAGGAGTAGAAATGAGACAAGACAAGGGAATCAGACAATTTTTATGCATGTCCAACAAAGTTTTGGCCAAACTAAGAAGATTTTTCTCATGAGGAAATCCAAAGCTGCATTGCAGTGACCAAGACTATCTCTACCTTTCATTCCAAAGCCATTGCTCCAGAAAGGGTGTCCCCCTACACATACTTCTTTAAAGTGGAGTCTTGGTGGAGCCAGTCTTAATTTATCACACAAAGATGGGGTTTAAGTGATATTTTATTTTAGTGTTTATTTATGCATATGCGTGTGTGTGTGTGTGTGTGTGTGTGTGTGTGTGTGTGTGTGTGTGTACCTGCGTATGGAGAGCAGAGGATAGCCTTGAATGTCCTTCCACTGGTACCATTCAACTTCTCCTTTGAGACAGAATCTCTTACTAGGACCTGAAACTTGTAACTATGCTGGCTGTTTATCCAGCCCCTGGGATTTGCTCGACTCTGCTTCCTCAGTGCTAGGATTAGGCACCACCATCCCTGGCTTTTTGTTTACTTATATTACGTGTGTTCTGGGCATCAAACTCAGGCAAGCACTTTATCAACTGAAACATCTCTCAGCCCTCAACCAGTATTTTAAATGCCAGGCCCACAATTCACAGTAGGCTCTGATTATCTGAGACAGGCTCTGTCTACTCTATAGGACATTGAGTCTCCTGGGGGTGTAGAGTGAAGCTTCCCACTGGTGGAGAACTATGTCTCAGGATGACTTGTGCTTTTATTTCTTTTGTACCCTAGGTGAGAAGACAGCCCAGATCAATTTGGGTTATCCTGACAGGACTGAAGAGGGCATTTCAAGGTTAAAAGTGCCTATTGGCCAACTGTGCTGGTTAACTTTAGTGCCAACTTCATACAACCTAGAATCACTTACCAAGAGAGTCTCAAAAAGGCCTGATTTATATTGATTTGACCCGTTGGCATGTCTTTGAATTAATTAAGTTAACTGGTGTGAGAAGACCCAGCCTACTGTGGGTGGTGCTATTCCCCAGAAAGGTAGACCTGAACTGTTCGGGAGAAATTGAACTGACCACCAGCAGGTAGGCATCCATGCATTCACTTCTCTCTGCTCTGGATTATGAATGTCACTAGGTGTTTGACTTTCCTGCCTTGACTTCCCCATAATGATGGATGGTGACTTGGAATTATGAGCTGAAATAAACCCCATTATCTTTCAAAATGCTTTTGGTGAGGGTGTTTTTATCACAATGACAGAAATAAAGTTAGGACAGCAGGACCTCATTGTCAGGAGCTGAGGACCTTCCAGTCTTTTCCATTTGACAAGTCCTGTACTCCAGTCTCTCTAATTCCAGGCCACTGTAACCCTGTACTCGCACCACACGGAGCATTCCTGTAAATGCCCACCAGTCATCTTGCCTCTTCCCGCCCTGCCTTCATTGCTACTGTCTCTCTTTCTCAAACTTTCTCCTTTTCAGAAAGACACCTGTTGTGACCAACTCCATGTGTGTTGTTATTTAACTACAATGTTTCTGTAAAGACCCCTTTCTTCCGATATGTGTGGTGGAACACACCTGTAATTGCTGCACTTGAGAGGCTAGGGTAGGAGGATCTAAGTTCAGATTGGACAACAGAGTGAGACTGCCTACAAACAGAGTTTTAAAGAGAGCTGTGTGTGTAGTTTGGGGTTGGCAATTGCCCAGCATGTGTGAGGTCCTGAACTCAGACCTTAGCATCATAACAAACAAGCAGATAGGCAATCCCTTTGTTAATGAGGTTGTAGTCTGAGATACTAGGAGGTAGAGCAACAAGATTTCAGCATACACACACACACACCACCTACACATGTACACACACACACACACACAGCCTATTGTGGTGATAGGCTCTTAGGATCTCAACATTGGGAATTTCAGTACTAAGACAGGAGGATTCTTGGAGCTACATGCCTTCCTGGACTAGCCTGCTAGTAAGTTCCAAGCCTATAAGAAACTTTGTCTTAAAAAGATAATAAAAAAATTAGCAAAATTGATGGCAGGTACCAGGAATGACAGAAGAGATTGTCCTCTGGCTTCCACATCAGGTACTCACACATACACATGTACTTGGGCACAAAAAGACATGCTCAGATAATTGTGTGTGTGTGTGTGTATGTGTGTGTGTATGTGTGTGTATTTGTGTATTCCATGGCTATGAATGCTTGTGTGCATGTGTGTGTGTGTGTATTTGTGTATTCTGTGGGTATGAATGCTTGTGTGCATGTGTGTGTGTGTGTGTGTATTTGTGTATTCCGTGGGTACGAATGCTTGTGTGCATGTGTGTGTGTATATGTGTGTGTGTGTATGTGTGTGTGTGTATTTGTGTATTCCGTGGGTATGAATGCTTGCGTGCATGTGTATGTAGAAGGTAAAGCATAACCTCAGGTCAAGGCAAGGTACACCTTGCCTTCTCTTCTGAGACAGGGTGGTCTTCCTGGCAACTGCCACCAGGGATCTTCCAGGGTTCATCTTCCCAACACCGAGATTACAACTAGATGCCAACATGACTGGCTTCATTTTTTTGTTTGTGTGTTTATTTTTTTAAACATGCATGTGATACTTATAGTTTGACAAGATCAGGAGAGCAGTCTCCAGGCATACCTGAGGTATTTAACCTCTTAACATGCCTGTGAGATTATGCTAATTAGGTTAACAGGGGTGGGAAGACCCACACTGAGAGCAGTGGAACGTTCTCTGGGCTGAGCTCCCAGACTATGGAAGAAGGAGAACCGGAGCTGAACGGCATTCATTGCTCGCTGCTGCTTCCGGACTGTGTGTCTATGACGTGGCCAGCTGCCCAAAGCTCTTGCTGTCTGCCATGCCCTTGAGCTGTGGGCTGAAATGAACCCTTTTCCCTCTGAGTCGCTCCTCTAATGCGTTTGATGGACAGCCTTTTGTGTGTGTTCACCTGGACATCCCGAAATGGCAATGGAGACTAAGACAGTGGGTCCTGTGGGTTATACTCGGGACGCTGTACAGGCTTTCACGGCCAGTCCTTTGCCATAGGAAGTCTTTCATCCCTCATTCACCTCTTTGTGCACACCCTGCCCTCCCCTCCTCCAGTGGAGGACTGAGAAGTTCTCAGCATCTGAGGCTAAGGCCACCACCACCACGCCCAGGAGGCTCACAAGAATGGAGGGAGGAGACTTCTCATCCTTTCTGAAAGCTCTCAGAGGTCAATACAAACCACTTTTGGTCACTGTCCAAACTAAAGAACATTCTTGCTTCTTCCAGATCATTATTAAGAATTTTATATGATCATACGCAACCCTCTGCCTCACATACCGACCTAAAGTTCCAGAGAAAAACTCATCTCTGAGTATTGGGCCATAAATTATATGAGGTACATTTCATTATAAAGTATGATTCTTTCGTCCTTTATGAATGTTCTGCAATTTCCCCTGGGGGTTGTAATGTACACTGACATCTTACTTTCTTCCAAGAAACATTCGCCTATATTGTTTAGTATGTGGGGCCTTTTGGGGCAAACAGATCCTTCTCTGGAAGATGAAGGCAGTTGGCTGGGATTTAATGGGCATACAATCATACATCTATGCCTGGGCTCCAGGGAGCTCACATACAATCTTTAGAAAAACCAGGGAAGTAAACATAGATTGGTAAGGGGGCTTCTTAAACAGCACAAACACATAATTGCTAAGGCTTGAAAAAACTCAGAAGGCAAATGATACTACAGGCAGAGAGAGAATGCATACTTTATAACAAGCCGGGCCTCATTATGTCTGTTTAACTTCCCATGCCTTCCTGGGTTGGTCCATCACTCCCTGGCACCATCAACCCTTCCTATGGTAATTCATTTTCTCTAAAGTGAAGAAGGGGCTGGAGAGATGGCTGAGTTGGCAGTAAAGTGCTTGCTTTGTAAGCATGAATTTCTGAGCTGGATCTCCAGGACCCAAGCAAACAGCTGGGGTGTTGGGGCATGCATTTGTGATCCCAGTACTGGAGAGGCATGGACAAGGAGGTTTGCTGGCCAGCCAGCCTAGCTGAGTTGGCAAACCCCAGGTCCCATTGAGAGATCGTACCTCAAAAAACAAGGTTAAGAGGCAACAGAAATGTGAAGAAAATAATTCTTAAAATAAAGTCAAATGTGTCTGAGAAATGACACTCAGAGTTAGCCTGTGGTCTCCCATATACACACTTGCATAATCACATGCATAAGAGCACATGCTCCTTTTCATGCTCGCGCGCACGCGCGTGCGCACACACACACACACACACACACACACACACACAGGGGCAAGAATAGGAGAGGAGTCAAGCAAATCAGAGAAAGCCATGAGGCCCCTCTGCCTTTTCTTCAATTAACAAAGCCAGCTGTAGCAGCCGCAGCTGGACCTTGGAGTACTTGGCTTCTTAAAGTGCTTCACTTTACCTTGAGGAGATCAGAAGCCTCAGCTCATCAAATTGAACTCAGCTGAGGACCGCTCCCCGTCTTTGGAGTGCTACTAAACAATCTGCCAATTATTTAAATTAAACCCAAACCGGGCCCCTTCCACATCTGCACGCAAAATGCTTAAATTCCAAGCGCAACTTTACTGGCATAAGAAAATAATAAGGGGAGTTCAATTTGTGTCAGCATGGCTCAGGAAAATAAGATATCATGTCTGCTGTCTGCTTGATGTCAGTTTCTCAGATGCAAGCCCTAATGTCTCATCCTAGACTGTCCACACCAGGGCCTGCCAAACCCTGCAGTTCAGCCAGAGTTCACCGGGCTACTACCAAATAGCTTTCCTTTCTCCTTTCTCAGTCCTTAGGAACCCTCTGCTTTATATTGTGCACACGTGATGCATTTACCTCTTAAAACATATATAACTCTATTATCTGCCTCTGTTCTTGGGAGCCCTGTAAAATCCCTTCCTGTGACTAGCTGATTCCACTGCTCATAGTTACTCTGCTTCCTGACTTCCATTGCAGACAACTGGGTTCTGTCTGGAATGCGCGTGATCAGTACACAGATAAAATTTGCAATATTTAAAAGAATTCGAACAACAGCAGAAATGTCCTTCCTCTTAAAACAAATATGGTAGAGAGGAAATAACACAGGCACTGGTCATTTACTCACCAGGATGGTTTCTAAAACACTTTCTGAAGCCAGAAGAGGTAGCACAAGCCTTTAATGCCAGCAACTTGGGATGCAGAGTCGGGTGGATCCCTCTGGGTTTGAGGCCAGCCTGGCCAACATACAAAGTTTCAGGACAGTCATGGCTACATAGTGAGACCTTGTCTAAGACAAACAATCACCCAAACAACAACAACAAATCTGCCAAGTATTTTCTCAGTTCTGCTTCACATCCAAGCCTGAGGCTTGCTTAGGATGGGCCCAGAGAACCTGCCCTAAGATTGGGACCCGGCCCTTGGAAGTCCGGTGGGAGAGAGGCAGCAGGTCTCGGGCTGGAAGCTCGTTATGTTCTTCCCTTAATAGAAAAGTGGAGATTTTCAGGAGTGCCATTTGTGCCATTTTCCTCCTAGTCTTCATTCTTTAGTGCTAATCGACCTTACGTGGTGCTGTCATTCCCCGCCCCCCCCCCCAATCGTATCCCCGCACTTGGACTCCGGCAGGATCACTGTTACAGTGCCACAAGATGATGTATCAATTTAGAGTCCTGGCATGGTCAGAGAGCTAGAATTTCACTCCCCAGCAGACGTGCAGCTTTAGTAGGTGTGTGAAGACTGAAGACGAGTGTACTGAAGCCTTTGATCGAGTGCACAGTCTCTAAGATGCCTTTCCCGAGTGCCGTTTAATTGGGGCCACCTTCAGCATTTTTCTCCCAAACCTAAGCCTTCCTCTCCTCTCACATCCATTTCTTTCTCTTCCTCCATCTTTATCCTCCCCTCCCATTCCTTTTCCACCTCTTCTCTTTCTCGTTCCCTTGTTTGTTTATTTATTTTGAGGTGCCGGTTTCACTATGTTGCCCACGCTAGCCTGAACTGCTGGGCTCAAGAACTAATTATCCTCCTTCAGACCATGTAGCTGGAGCTGCTCAGACACTTGGTGTTCTTAAGAGTGTCCACGAGGAAGGAAACAGAAGCATCCTTTACATGATGGAGGTTGAGATGGTGTGGGAAAGCTCCACTCAATGAGAGACTAAAGTCTTCAGAACTTTAGTGGCCTTCTTACCCTCATGATTTGAAACAATGAAAACTAGTGAGATCGTCCCTTCTGAGATAGCTACAGCTAATTATATGAACTATTTTAAAAGTGTGTGTAAGTATATGTGTGTATATGTCTACATGTGTTTATGGGAGCCAAAGGTTGATGCTGGGTGTCTTTTTCAATCTCTCTCCACCATTTTATTTTTTATTTTTATTTCTTTTGAGTCTGTCTCTCACTAGGGCTCACTGATTGACTGGTCAGCAAGCTCCCATCCCTGCCTCCCTAGGGCTGGGCTTTCAGGTACCTACTGCTACCCACTGATTTTTTTTTTTTTTTTTTTTTATCAATGCCAGGGATTCAAATTTGGGTCTTCAGCAAGCACTTTGTCTACTGAGCCATCTGTCCAACTTGGTAATAATAATAACAATAATAATTGTTAAAAAGCAAGCTATATATCCAGTGTCAATTCAGAAGTTCTTGCTGTTTCTGAGACTGAATCTTACTATGTCCCAGATTTTGCTTCTCTTCCTTCAGGCTCCTAAATCCTGGGCTTACAGGCGTGTGCCATCACTTGTGGCCCAGGAAACTTGCAAACACCTTTCAGTACTTGGCCTCTAATACTTGAGTTTGGTCTAATTAAGTAATCAGATGAGCTATCACAGATAAGCCAAGTCTGAACACAAGCAGCTAAAGAAAGAAATTCTGAGACTCAGCCATTCCTGTCAGATTCTGATCACTATCATCTTGGTGCATTTTTATCTTTAATATCGTAAAATAATTCATCTTAAACATTGCACTTAAAGGAACTGACTGCTGATTCATATTTGAGTTAATCTGGTATCAATTACTGGCTTGGGTTTGGAAAATTCAATGTCTGAGCAGATGAAATACTTTAATACCTTAGATAGAGTTCGTTTCTGGATCTAGCCTGCAATGGCACGGTCAGAAAAGTTTAAAATATTTCTGCCAGATTCAAAGACGAGCAAGATTAAAAATTCCCAAATGTGCATCCTGGATCCCCTCCAAAAACATTCCATCTTTATTCATTATTGGATATTGTCTTGATTAAAATTCCTGTTGGTTTGTCCTTGGTTAAGTAGTAATCTTGTAGCCTAGCATTTGGAATGTATTCGGATCATGTGACGCGTGTGAGCCCAAATGAATATAGAGAGATCTCTTTCACAAGTCAGCAAGGACGATGAAACCAGTTCAGATTTCAGCAGGGCAGCTTCAGGCTGGGGGAGGGGATGGGGCTATCCGGCCTGCACATTCTTTGCCAACCTGGGAGTCAGAAAGAGCTGTTCAAAGCAGAATGACTTTTCCCCAGAACACCAAAGTCCCGAATCAAGGCAGATTTCTCTAGAGAAAACGAGATCCTCCCCCTCCCTTCTCTCCCCTTTATCTCTCTGTTCTATTTCTAGCAGTTGCTAACTTCACCCAGTAACATGTGAAAAATGCAGTCCACAATGGGAAGCAGATGGCTGGGCCACCATCCTCTGAGTCACCCTCTGTCCTCTGCATTCCTCTCAAGACTGGAGATTGATTCCGAGGAGGAACTGAAGGGAAATCCAAAGGGAACATGGCCCCCTCCCCCTCCTGCAGCCATGAAAATGCTTGTGTGTGTGTGTGTGTGTGTGTGTGTGTGCACGTGTGTGTGTGTGTGTGTGTGTGTGTGTGTGTATGATTATGTAGCAGCCAGGGGACAACCTCAGCTGCCCTTTCCTCTCAAGTGCTGTCCACCTTGTTTCTTTGAGCCTGGGTTTCTCACTGACTTGCAGCTCTCTGATTTGGTTAGGCTGGCTGTCCAGGGGCTCCAGGGACCTGCCTGCCTCTGCCTCCCTAGCGCTGCGGTTTATAAGCATATGCTACCACACCTAGCCTTTTACAAGGGTGCTGGAGACCTAAACAGGGGTTCTTATGAGAGAACCATCCCTCTAGCCTTCATACAAATGCCTCCATCATTCCCACAACCTGCTTGGCATTAGTTCTCAGAGACTCCAGTCTAGGCCTTGATGCCCGTGGAAGACCGAGAAGAGGGTGGGAAGCTGTGAAACTGTGGAAGGCCCAGCTGGCCTTTTGTTTTGTTTTATATTAATGGGCTCAAGAAACGAAGTCTGTCTCAGAGAGGGGAGGGGCAGAATGTTGTCAAAGGTCTAAGTCTCCAAAGATGACAAAAGCTGTCGACACCTCTCTTGTGCTGGAAACATATCTGTCAGCTAGAAAACGTCATGAGGTGGAGTTGGAGCCAAGCTTTTTGGGATAGACTCAACTTTTGGGCAAGCTGTCTAGGAGGAGTCGGTCCATCTAAGTGCACTTCCTAGTATGGCCAGGGAGGCTATCACATGGGACTGGAGGAGACTATACCTCCATTGTCTCTAGTAACAGAATCGGGATCCTCTGGGAAAAGCATCAGGAGGCAGTAATGGTTAGAAAGAAGCCTATAGTCCGTGCTTCATATAGTGTGTGTGTGTGTGTGTGTGTGTGTGTGTGTGTGTGTGTGTATGTGTGTGTCTGTCTGTGTAGGCTACAGGTCAATGCCTGACAATTTCTCTTATTGGCTAAGACAGGGTTTCTCCCCGTACGTAGAGCTCAGAGATTTGTCTAGACTGGCTGACAGGGAGACCCAGGGATCTTCTTGTCTCCTCCTACCAAATGCTGGGAACTCAAGCACATACCTCCAAGCCAAACTTTTTATATGGGTGAGGGGATTTGAATGCAGGCCCTCATGCTAGCATGATGCCAAGCACCTTACAAACTAGGTTATCTCATCAGCCTGACACTTCCTAGCATTGCATGCCCCAGAGAGCCCAACTCCTGTGAATCTGGTCTGCCAGTCACGCAAATGAATGGATCAAATAACTTCCCATGAGCCCTAGGTGAGCCTTCTTGGGTTTACAGTGAACTTGCTCTCTGTCTCTCATTCATGTGCAGAAACACCAGTCCAGCCAGGACTCTGTGTAGGTAATAATGGGAGAGCTTATTACCTACAGGGTGAGGGAGATTTCATCTGCTTTCTTCAGAGCTGCATGACTACTACCCAGAACAGTAACCACACATACATAATTTAAAATAAGTGACTGAATAAATGAATGATATCAGAGAATGTGAGTCAGAATCGATAATGCAATAGTCAAATGGTTTTTGAGCACATGAGCCGACAAATACACTCAGTATTTTAACACTTACATATTATAGAAAGTAATACCTTAACCCACCGATCCTCCCTCCCTCCTCCCCTTTGCTTTTCCCTTCTCTCTCCCCTTCCTCCCTCTCTTCTCTTCAAGGTTTTATTATGTAGTCCAGGCTAGCCCTAAATAACCCACAGCCACAGTCTCCAGAGTGCTAGGATCACAAGTGTGCACCAACACACAGGGCTGAACACATTGTTTCAACAAATGGAATCTGGGGGCAATGGGGAGTAAGAAAAAGCTCAGCCAACACTTGTTCATTACCTACTTTGCAATGATAAGCAAACACCGGTCCATTTACCGGATGAGGAAATGGTCACTTTGGAAGGTTAAGTCATTTACCTAGGGTGTCAGAGAATGAAAACTAGAATGTGCTTTTCAGACATGAGGCTCCCACACTGGAACTGTCTTAAAGATGGAGTTACTGGTCACTTCATTATGGCAACCCCCTGCATCAGTATTTGGGGATTTTGGACAGCTTACACACAATGCTGGTAAAGAGTTAGAATGATTTCTTTTTAAGGGAAGATTTTCAAATTTTGAGATTCAAATCAGATTAAGTGGGTGAAAGTGCTTTTTCAGGCTACTTGGCTTGGTGCTTAAAAAAAAAAATTGTCTTGAGTCCAAATCCCATAAAAATGTATTAACTTTTTCTAGCCAAAAGCTCATAGAAGCAAGGAATAAATCACCATGCCTCTGTAGATCACCACATGCCTCTACACAGGGAGGTGACCAGGAAGAGTGAGCAGGGTGTTTGATGAGGTCTCAGAGGACTCTTGCTTTTCTTCCAGTGACACAGTGCATGGCTGTGTGCTCTTGGGTAACTCACGTCATCTCTCCTGATACCACTTTACTGATGTTCCAATTAAGATTTCTTTAAGAGAGTATTTATCTTATTTGTTTGTGTTTGTGTATATGCATGTGTGTATGGAGGTCACAAGGGGAGTTGGATCCCTTGGTGTTGGAATTACAGGGTGAGTCATACCATGTGGGTTCTAGAAACTGAACTCCAGTCCTCTGCAAGAGCAGCAAATGCTTTGAACTGCTGAGCATCTCTCCAGCCCCTCTATAAGATCTTAACACCACCCGCCTTGCTTACTCCTCCTATAACATCAGCATCAGGAGAAGCCTTGGAATTTAAAATACTGCAAAATTTGTACCATCCAATTATAAAAATCTTTGCATTGGTGATAGATGGTCCTATATCCCATGATTATTGAATTTGACCTCCTGCTATTACCTAATTATCCTAATTAATTTAATTCACACCTTTAGGGGAAAACACACTTTTCTCTCCTTTAGAATTCTCTTCTCCCTTGAAACAGGGTCACATGTGGCTCAACTTGGCCTTGAACTCAGACTGTAGTTGAAAATGGTCTTGAACCTCTGTTCCTCCTGATCTACTTTCTGAGTGATGATATGATGGTGTGCTCCCCATACCCAATTGTACATGGTGCTGTTGCTGTGGATGAAAATCATGAGATGATGGTGTGCACTCCATACCCAATTGTACATGGTGCTGGTGCTGTGGATGAAAATCATGATATGATGGTGTGTGCCCCCATACCCAATTGTACATGGTGATGTTTCTGTGGATGAAAATCATGATATGATAGTGTGTGCCCCCCATACCCAATTGTACATGGTGCTGTTGCTGTGGATGAAAATCATGATATGATGGTGTGTGCCCCCCATACCCAATTGTACATGGTGCTGTTGCTGTGGATGAAAATCATGATATGATGGTGTGTGCCCCCCATACCCAATTGTACATGGTGCTGTTTCTGTGGATGGAAATCATGAGATGATGGTGTGCACTCCATACCCAGTTGTACATGGTGCTGTTGCTGTGGATGAAAATCAGGGCTTGCAGCTTGCAAGGAAATTACTTCCCCTGAGCTACACCCCTAGCCCATCACCTTTAGAACTTTGGTTAAATTTTCCTTACATTCAATAGAATTTTACCTTTATCATTGTGGAATTTTTTTTCCCTCCCTCCCTTTCTATTTAACATTAGCTCTGTAAAGACGACTCTTTTTTTTCCCCTCTGAGGTGGCAAGTCTTTGCATACAGATTTACCTCAGAGAGCACAAAGAGTTGAGACATCTCCCCGTGTTCCTCAGTTTTTAGGGCTGGCCCCAGTTATAAAGTGTAATTATGGTGCTTTCTTGACTGATGCCAAACAAGTCTGAGGCGGCCTCTCGGACATTCCTGTACATTCCATGGGCCTGTGAGGAACTGCTGTGCTCGTGATGATCGTGTCCTTGAGAAGGTCTCTGCTTCTGGGATTGTGATTTCTGTACTGCCTACATAACCCATGAATTTAATTACCACCACTTTGGTGCCTGACAAATAAGCTTCACTTATAAAACTTATATTTATGTTTGGATAGGACCGGAGGCTGTGTGTGTTATAACCGCTACACTCCAGACATTTGTGAAAACAGCCCTCTGAACTCACATTGCGCATTTGGTTTAATGACCCATAGCCTGTGATATTCTTTTCTTGGTTGGGAAACTATTTTTCAAGTTCTGTTCTCTGCAACCCCTTTCTTCTCCCTTCCTGTCTCTCTTGAAATTTTATAATGCTGTGTTTCCTCTAGAAGGATTAGGTAAGAGAGAACACGTGTGTGAAGTCCTGGCTGACTCCCATGTGGGGTAAACTGGTGAGACAGGCCAAAGGGCAAATGACTTCAGCACCTGACAAGGGTGTGGATCTCATTATAGCTGCAGGGTCTGGGGAGGAAATGGGTGGCTGAATAGGCCATTGGCTTGCTGGATGCCTGGTTGACATTGGGTGTGAAAGCAGGTCCCCAGCATGGCCAGTAAGCCATTCAAAACTACTTTTGTCTCAGCAGAAAGCCTTCCACCCACCTCACACAGTGATGTGTGGACTTTGAAGGCTATTTGAGACAATCTTGCTTGGTCTCTTTATTTTATATCGGATATCTTATTATTACTTCCCTCATTGCTGTGAGGAGTAGAGGATAAATGTACCTTAGGGATCAAAGGGTTTATTTTGGTTCATAGTTTGAAGGCCCAGCCCATCATGGTGAGGAAGGTGTGGAGAAGGCCCAGCCCCTCATGGTGAGGAAGGTGTAAACATGAGGCAGCTGAAGTCAGGAACCAGAGAACTGGAGGCTGGGGATCAACTCACTTTCTCCTTTTTACTCATCCAGGACCCAGCCCATGGTATAGTGCTGCCCAAATTTAGAGTGGAGTTTGATGCCTCAGTTAACGTAGTAAGTTCCTCACAAACGTGCCTAGCCTTCATCTCTCCTCTGTGGTTCTGGATCCTGTCACACTGATAATTGGCATTAACCACCACAGGGTACTTGAAGAGCTTCCTTCCCTAGACCTCAGAATGGCCAAGGTACTGCAGTTCATGCTTATGCTCATGGATTGAGTGTCTCAGACACAGGTCTGTGTTTTGTGGGACACTGTTTGGTCTTTAAGCTATAGTGTGGCCTTAAAGAATATGTTGGAAACTGGAGATTTGAGGCTCACATGGGCAAACACTTGTGTAGTTTCTGTCAGCTTACCATGCTGTCAAGAGACAGAGCCCTGCCCTATGGTGTGAGAGTGTGCAAAGCCTAAGGCTAGTCTGCTCAAAGGACAAGGAAGATGTAGAAGTGGGCTCTAGGGGATTGTAAGGGAGGGAACACTCATTTGAAGTTCAGACCTTCAAGCAACAGAACACAGATGAGAAGAACATAACTATACAGTCCATGCTAGAAGGTATGAGAATGAATTTGACCACACAGAGCAGGAACACAATGCACCTGTGCCAGCCTCACGTGACTGCTTCTTTGCCAGGGGATGGAGATGTACTGAAGATTTTGAATTAGACAAGGAAGATAAAACAGTGAAGATACGGTTTGGACAAAGGTATCATTGGAGATAGCATCAGGTTAGACCTTTCTGAAAAGGTTCTCAGCGTAGGTGACACAGGAGATCCCAGGGGAACATTTCCTGAGTGAAGCTTCGAGAATGCCGACTGTCTCTGCTTTCCATCATCTTGAGAGCTTTGCTCCAATTGTTCATTGCAGCAGGAGAGTCAAGGAGAGCTAGGGTTCTCCCTGTTTAAACAGGAAATTCGGAGGTAAGGAAAGAAAGACAGCCACCCCTAAGACCAGAACCCATCAAATGAGTGACAAAATCCTGCAGGCGGCCTCTAACCTGACCTCACTAATTTCAGGGTTCACGTGGATGTTCCAGGTTGTGAAGCTAGCTAAACTTTGTAGGTCCAGGAAGGTCTGCTTAGCTGCATCCCAGCTTATGTGAGGGTCCGACAGCATACAGGGTGGGGACACTTATCCTTCTACCTTCTAAGTTGTCACCTGCTTCTGACTTGCCATTTGGAACCTCCTTTGGGTTGTTTGTTCATTTTTTGTTATGTCTTCTTCCATTTAAGGAGGAGAAATACTATGGGCTTGAGGAGGGTCCTGTTGAGCTGATTACCATGAGCCGCCCTAAACCAGAACTGATCGAACTCTGCTGGCAGCATCTTTAGAACTTGGGTGGCCCCATTCGAAGCTGAAAAAAAAAAAAAGATCAACAAAATGGGAGGGGTGGGGAATTTCATGCACATCCTTGAATAAAGGGGTGATGGTTTTCAAACTCTATTTGTGATATATTTTCTAAATTTTGATGACAACTCTGGCTTCAGCCGTGGAAGTTTGTGACATTCTCTGATCAGCGTTTCCTTTGGAGATTGGCTTGATTATGGGTTTGGGTCTTGAGTGATTTTTAAACATAAGAAATCAGCTCATCTAGTTCTCAATAAAACCCCCCTTTCAAAGGAGGGCCTCGTGCTGGAAGCCGTTATGGTTTGGAGCAAGAGAATAGGGTACTGTACTTAGGGAAACTCGAGGTTTATGGAGGCACAAAATAACTCAGAACTTGTTCTTTTTAAACAAAAGTATTCATTTCCCTCACTGGACCTATGATATCTCCAGCCATGGGATTTTGACCAGCTTTACAGTAGCAGATGTGGATTCTTTCCTGTGGAATGGGCCTTGAATTCAGTCTGAGAACAGTGGGTGGCCTTCCTAGCCATTCTGTCACCTTTGCACACGTGGGCATGTATTGTCTGGCAGAGTGTGTCATAGTTGGCAAGCACCTGGTCTAGAGGGTTAGGAATATGGACATGTGGATAGAAAGGAGATTTACCGAGTTCTTGCAATGGTTCAGACCTTGCTTTGATTTTGTCTTTTCTGGCCCTTATGGCTTTTTCTGGAAAGCTATCAGAATCCAGTAAAGACAGAGGTACAACTTTGGTAGTTCATCCTAGTTGCCACACAGAGGACTAAATTGAACCTGAGGAGGTTAAAGGTCAGTTGACCAATTGTGGAAAAAATGGAAGCCTCCTGAGCTTGGCAGGGACAGTGGAAAAAAACCAGCTTTCTGGAGAACAACTCTCTTAACTAACTGTTGTTCCCTCTGTCCTTAGAATCCAGTGATCCAGTGTTCATGAGATGTTCACCTTCTTTCTGGAAGATGCTCCTCTATCTATCACATACGCACAATACACTCTAAGTGTGTCACCTGTATCCTATTCAGAGACACAGATGGGTCTACAGCTGTACTGATTTGAATGCACTTACTCTCGTCACAGATCTAACTCAAATTTCAGCCTTAAAGATGTTTATCATACCATGAGTTTTATTTGTAAAATCATGGAAAACATTTATATGTCAAAATCAGGGAAGTCTCTCGGTTTGGGTGGAATGTTTGGAATCTGGAAAATCATGTTTAAGTGTCTATTTGATGACAAAGTAAATTCTATTAACATAATGAGTACACACGTAACACACATGGATGCACACAGCCATGCCCCTGTTCCCTTGCAGAAGCACCCACACGAAGGAAAAGGGGGGCACTCGGGGACAGCTCATGGGCTCCGTGGGCTATAAGATGTGAGAACATTGCCATTTCCTTACATCCACAGTATTTTCCCAAGTATTTTACTGTGGAGAAGTAAAAGTTTTCAAATCAGAAGACTGAAAGAATTACTGTGGGAAAGGACACAGACATCCCAAGATCCCACTTCCAAGAGCCCAGTGCTGCCACCTGACTGTGGGAAGCCTCATAGCCTGTGCTCACAGCTTTTTCATCTGTGAAATGGGTGCAATATAATGTTTTCTGGTTAATGATGTCCTGTTATAAATGACAAACATGATAAGTGACATGGATGTGCTCTGTGCCTTCAGGAGCACATGCCATTCTGTTGTGACTCTATCCCTTCCACACACTGTACCTGGAAGTGGCTGCTATAGTCTCCTGGGTGAACCTCAGTAGACAGAAGCCTAGTTTGGAGAAGGGGGAGTGTTTTTTCAACTTCCTGTCTTATGATAAAATCCCCAAGAAAATCAATGGAGGGGAAGATGCCTTTAGTTTTTTTAGTTTCAGCCCATGGGAGGTTGATTGTTAATTTTGGCCTCTGATGAGGAATGTTTTCATTTCCTGTTTCACAGGAAGTAAGGAAAGAGGAAGTACCAGGGCTAAGGAGACAGCTCAGTAAATACACTTCATGCATAGTAATAATGATCTGAGCCCCAGAACCTCCAAGAAAAAGCTACATGTGAAAGACTGGTCTTGGAAGGCGAGCGCATCCTGGTCCTACTCAGGCTAGTGAGAGACTCTGTCTCAGAAAAACAAGGTAGATGGCTCCTGAAAAAGAACAGCTGAGATTGTTCTCTGGCTTTTGAATGTACACATATATTTGTACATACATGCCTGTGCACTGCACACAAATTAACATATACATGCTTGTGTATATACACATATCCATACACACAGGAGAAAGAGGGAGGAAAGTCCCCATGTTTTCTTCAGTAGACCCAGCCCAATGACCTCACTTCTCTCTAGTTCTCAGCTCTGAAGGCATGCCATCTTCCAGGAGCTCCTTAGGCCAGTGGCCACACCTTCACTGCATGGGTCCTTGTGAGGGATATTTAGATGTAAATCACAGAAAGCTGTTTATTTTGGTTTAAATGGGGACAGTTAGGTCTATACAAACATAATTTTATTGTGCATAAGAGAAAAAGAATAGGAGTTCTTGGGGTATTAGGTGATAAAAAGGAAATGGGCCACTGAGGGGTAGGTCCCTGACTATGCTTTCTCTCTCTCTCTCTCTCTCTCTCTCTCTCTCTCTCTCTCTCTCTCTCTCTTTTCTCCTCCCTCCCCCTCTCTCTGTAGGAATGTGTATGTGCAAATGTCTGTGCATATAGAGGTTAGAGGCCAGTCTTGGATTTCATTCTTCAGGAACAATGTATCTTGTTTGTTTAGACAAAAGTCTCTCATTGGGACCTGAGGCTTGTGGATCAGGCTGAGGTGGCTGGTGTGTAAACCCCAGCAATCCTCCTGTCTTTATTTCCCTAGTATAGAGAAAACAAACACATACCATCATGCTTAACTTCTAATGCAGGTTCTGGGAACTGAACTTAGGTTTCTATATTTGTATGCCAAGAATTTTCCTTCCTAACTCATCTCTTCCTTCCTATAGGTCCTTTCATCAGCATCATTAGCAAAGAGTTAGTATACACCATTCAAGTGAAGGGGACCAAGAACAGAAAACAACCCACACAAAAAAGTTGGAAGGTGGGGTGAGGGGACAAGCCAGCCTTTGCATATACAACCAAGTAGTGTTTTACAAATTAGCATGTAGTGCTTCTACATTAAGTGAAAGTCCAACTCACTGATGACTCTATAAAGCACTGATTCTGGTCTCTGCCAACTTTGAGAACTATAACAGTGGCCAAGATATGATCACCAAGAATGTATGTGGGGAATGAGCCCCCAGGAAGTTTGGAGGTCAGGGAGAATGGGTGAATAGAAAAGAGCTTGGACATAAGAGAGTTGAGTAAAATGTTCAAAGCAGAGAGACCAGGAAAGCCACAGATGAAGATGTATTAGGGGACAGGAAGTAGGCAACTTCCCCTAGTTTGAAAGTCTTTAGTTGAGTTGTTCTGAGCAAGTCATTGAACTCCAATCCAATTGTTTCTTTAGTAAAAACGAGGCCAACAATATTTCCTAAACTGCTAGGATGATTAAATGAGGAGAAAGACCAAGTTCCAGGCATAGAGTAAGTGTTCAAAAACATTAATTTCCTTTTCTTTTGCTTTGTTTCCTTTTCCTTTGAGGCACATAATGTCTAGTTCAGGACCAATGATTGCAAATTGGTGGCTCATGAGCCAGACCTCGCCTGTAGACGTGTTTTGCTTGGATCACAGAATTCTGGCTCATACTAGGTCTTAAAAATATTTTGAATTAGTTGGCAACATTTGAAAATTAGAAGATTTCATATAAATATACAAATTTCTGGCTTCTATTGAAAAATAAGATCTGGCCTCAGCAAGCCCCTGTATTACTACTTGGCAGCAGCAGTCTGGAACTGAGTTGGGTTGCTTCTGTGAGTGAGTTCTATGCTCTCTAGCTCTGTACAGTGTCATAACTTCCTGCTGAACCCCAACAATGAGGCAAGTGTCAGCTGCAATCTATCACTAGGTCTGTACTATTTTTTGAAAATTCTTATATTGAGTTAAGAGCAGGGCAAAAATTCTTTTATAAGAAAAGGAAAAGACTGAGTGCATGGCCAAGGATATCATCAGTTTCAAAAAGAAGAGGAGAGAACATATTTCTTTGGGGAAAAAGGAAAATTTTTGTTCAATATCTGAAGAAAACATCCCTGTATTCAGAGAGTAACATGGCCTGTCTCACTCACTTCTGCACCCTGCCTGGCTTTTAGGGACATTTGAGTTCATAGTCCCTGCCTGAAGCCACTTTTAAGTAGCCCTATCTATTTGTGGAGAATATCAACACCTTTTGAAACTTCCAACCATGGAAGGAAAATTTTGCCAAAACCAAAGGAAAGGGGCAATACAATTCAGTCCATGTATCTTATCCTAGCTTATTTCTGTCATTGTGACAAATACCTTAAGACAATCGGCCCAGGTTTAAAACTCTGAAGTTTGGTTTTCACTGGGTATAGACTGCTTTCACACCATACTGAAGTTGAAAAATAAGACAAGGACTACTTAATTATCTAAAAGACAGTGTGGTCATTGTGTGTGTGTGTGTGTGTGTGTGTGTGTGTGTGTGTACAAACATGTCTGTGTTACATGTTCATGTGCATGCATGGACACATGTGTCATGAGTTTTCTTTCCACTTTAGGCAGTAAGCAGTCTGTATGGCGAAAACCTCATGTATCTCTTCATTGTAAACGCTCCTGCAGAGCATGGGAGATGGTTTAGACAGTAGAGCGGATTGATCCCCAGAATCTCTGTAAAGACAAACTGGTATGAAGATATGTTCATAATCCTGTTACTGAGGAGGAAAAAACAGGTGGATTTGAGAAGCTGAATGGCCTGCTAGCCTAGCTAGAGCACTCCAGGCCAAGGAAAAACTCTGCCTCAAAAACACAAGGGGAAGGTTTCCCAAGACACAGCTGAGATCATCCTCTGGTCTTACATGCATTTACACACATGGGCCCACATATACACAAAAACTCTCCAGAGTGCTGATGGTGTGGGATGCTATAGCAAGTCCCATTGTTTTCCTTGACCAAGTATTAGTTTTTCATTCAAACAAAACAATGTGTTTTCCATGATGGAAAAGTCACAAGGCCAAGATTCGTGTTCCAAAACAGAGCATCGACTTTGGCTGCTCCTGTTGAACCTTTCAGGTCAAAGATCCAATTGAATCTGACATTGGGTGTCAACAGGCATTCCTTAATCGACTCAAAGATTCATTAGCAAACATGTCAGACACCAGGAATTGCACAAATGAGAAAAGCACATTTATGACTGCATCTCTCCTCAGTAATTGTTACTCCTTATGAGAAACAAATGCTGTTTCACATGCAGATGGGCCAATGGATCTACATAGTGACAGAGAAATGAAGGGATGGATGGAGGAGTGGTCCATCCATATGGAAAGGGGTGGGAGGGTCCTAGAGGAAGTGAGGCTCTAGCAGGTCTCTGGAATGAGCAGACCCTCTGAAGACAGCAAGCAGGAAGGGCATGAACTTACACTTGTGTGGCCAGCATATGCAGGACTTAAGAGGAAGCCCCCAAATAGGGGCTGATGGCTGAAGCAGATGGACCTGCTGTGTCTTCCCATAATGGGTTCATAGGTGAGGCTGCAGCCCCCATGTGCACATTCTTTTATTCTTTTGCTTTGCCATGACTGTTTCTAGATGCTACAAGGTGTGAGATGCCTAGCTCCACTGCAGAGTTGAGATTTCTTCCTTCTCTCCCGACTGGACTACTTCCCTCATGGGAAGGCAGGCATTTCCATTTGTTTACATTCAAAGACCTTTTGGGCCCCATTTAAAAGACATTCCTGCAAAAGTACCTTACACAGATTTCTGAATAACCCTTAAAATTAAGCACCATTAAACCGTAACCAAAAAGTACATGTGGACTGGGGACGTGTCAACATGTGTTTTGCGTCTTTCACTCGTGTAATTTATGTATCTTTCATGGCCCCTGGACAGACCCCATGTGCTACACACATGGCTGGTACTTTTCTTATTAGGAACGGTACAAAGAGGGTCAGGGGAATCAGACTACTGAATTGATAAACACTGATAAAAAATGGCTTCCAAGACACCCACTTTAATGTGAAGAACATTTATCTGATGAACATAGAATTTCATGTCTAAAAGGAACCTTGGAAGAATCTAGTACAAACTAGTCACTGTACACATAGAACCTGAGATCTTTTTTGGGAGTGCTAAATGAATCCCACTGGGTCTTCAAATACCAGTCTTGAAACAAGAATGTGAACTTAAGCTGTGTCTATTATAGTCTAATGTGCTTTTAAAATTATACTTATATATTTATGTGTGCTCATGCATATGTGTGTCATGTATGCTGTGTGTTGAGGTCAGAAGACAACCTACAGTAACTGATCCTTTCTTTCATCATGTGGGTTCTAAGAATTGAACTCAGATCTCCAGACTTGGTGACAAACTCCTTTACCTACTGATCCATCTCATTGACCCCATGAAGTTTTATATATATACATATGTATGTGTATATATATAATTATTTCAAAGGAGTCTGACCATAATTTTCATTGGAAAAATATTATTTTTCACTTATAAAGGATTTCTGAATAGCAGTTCTAAAAGTTTCTCCAGCTCCAACTATAAGGATAGGGAAAAGATGGGAATCTATAGAAACAGCATATAAAAGCTTCTCAATTAATATTTGGGGAAATTAAGGAACCACAGCAGCAGACAGGATGACAGCCCGCTGAACTTCCAGAATTGGTGGGAGTGGTCATATGATTCCAAGATCTATAAAACTAGAATGAGAACTACAGTTGGGGGCCAACATATGCTTTGCCAGTGAAAACACGGTGAGCTGGACCAGCTCCTGGAGGAAGTGTCTCTACCCAGAGGTGGGATTCAGTGCATTTAACAGCCTTGACCACACAGGCATAGCCCTCACAGCTGCTGTGAGCAATCATGGAGCCCACCAGCTATACCCAGCTCTTGTCTCTCCTGTGAGATACTCCCAGTATGGTTGCCTGCCCCTCCCACCCAGTAATTTCCCCTTTCATGTCCTGAGACAATGAAACCCCAATAAAACAGGAGAGCAGAGGGGAAATAAGGATGATTGATGTGCCTATTAGTGCCTAGAAGATGTCAACTGGGTGAGGAACATCCTCCAGGTAGGAGGGACTGGTAGCCCAGTAGCACTGCATGATGGAATTAATTTGGTGGTACTTCATCATTTCAGAGTCTCCATGAGCCAAGCCACTGAAGATGGTATCTACAAGGATCTGGAGCTCAGGAATCTCTGAGCATCTTCCCTACATACTAGTTGTATAATATGGAAGGAGTTTTACCAAGACCAAAGCAGCCATCAAGTTAGGTAAAAAGAATAGCACCCCACCTTCTGGACAGACTTTAAGTCTTTTCTCATTTTGACATTAAAAACTAGGAAAAAGTCAACACAGAGCACATTAAAAAGATAGATACCTAGTCATGTGGAATCAAACCTCAAGAAACTCCTTGGAATTCTCATGAGGAGTGTGTGAAGACTTGGTATCCATAAAATAGCAACGAAACACTACAAAGACAAGCCTGAAGTGCTGATAAAGAGGCTAATAAGGAAAGCAAGCACATTGTTGAAGACTTTTCTACTGCCCCAGTAAGATGGCACACCAGCTAAAGAACCTTGCCACTGAGTGGGAGGGCTTGAGTTCAGTCCTTGGGTCCAACATTGTGAAAGAAGTGAATGGAAATGACCTTCATAAGTGGTTCTCTGAACTCTGTGGCAATGTGCACATGCACTCATGGACACACGCACAGAAGCACACACACAGAGTTATAAATAAATAAATAAATAAATAAATAAATAAATAAATAAATAAATAAATAAATGTGATTTTAAATATAATAAAGTGAAACTGGGGAGATGGTTCACCAATTCAGAATGCTTGCTGCTTTCTTCTGAGGACCGTGTTCAGATCCCAGCACCCACATGGTAGCTCGCAACTGTCTGTAATTCCAGTTTTAGGGGATCTGATAATTCTTCTGGCCTCCAAGACGATCCAGCATGTGTGCAGTGCACATTTAAATATGCAAGCCAACACTCATACACACATAAAATAAAAGTAAATAAATCTTAAAAACAAAAACTAAAGAATTTAAACCTTGCTGAAGCCAGAAAGTAGCAAACTTGATGAACCCAAATATTGCATTATGAGAAATAAAAGTGTGTAGCTCAAGAATGTTATTCCTATGGACATGCAGGTGCATCTAGCCTGTGGCCACGAGCTGCATGTGCTCAGGGTAGTTATGAATGCAGCCCAACACAAAATTATAAATGTATTTAAAATGTAAATTATTTTGCATTTTCTTGTTTGTATTTTGACTGCATGTTGTTTACGAGAATGAACTTTGGAAATTAACAATGTCTTACAGGGTATTGCAGTGTCAAAAGGTTGAACATGCCTGTGTGACATAAAACAATATAAAAATTATGTATTTTTTTAAAGAAGGTGGTGCTGGGGGTTCATGTTCTGCTTCTGTACTTTAAAGCCTGTCCATATGAAGAAAAGGCCGCATTCACATCTTTAGATCTACAGTACCTAGAATAATAGTTCACCTGAGGGGTTCATCTTTCACACATGCACTCTGCGAGCCTCTCCTTACATGGTAAAAGGCCTTTGTGGATGTGAGAGAAGATTCAGGAGGTTGGAGAGATTGTTCTCCACCAGCCAGGTGGTCCAATGTATTCCCAAGGACCCTTAGAGAAACAATTAGTTTTACTTGCCAGTTTGACACAGGCTAGAATCAGGAGGAAAGTCTCAATGGAGGACTGTTTGTATTGGGTTGGCATATGAGCATGTCTGTGGGGATTAAGTTAATTAAGTTAACTGGTGTGAGAAGCTCCAGCCCACTGTGGGTGATGCTATTCCCCAGGTAGATGAACCTGACCTATATGAAAGGGGAGAAACTGAGCAGAGCACAAGCAGGCAAGTGACTGAACACACATGTTTACTGTTCTCTGTGCTTAACTGGGCTGTGATGTGAATAGCTGCTGAGGGTTCCTGCCACCCGGTGGCACTGGCACTTCCTGTGGCTACCACAGGAAACCTTTTGTTATGTATCACTTAGCACACTTGGAAAGTGTGGGGTTTGGAGTTCATGGGAGCGTGTCAGTTAACTTCCTAATGTTGAGATAAAAAAGGCCATAACCAAGGCAACTTATAGAGCCCTGATTCTTCCTAGTCCTGTGTGTCTTCAATATATTTCCTCTTGTGTGGTGACCTTCAACCATAAGTTATTTCATTGCAATACCATAACTTTAATTTTGCTGCTATTATGAATAGTAATGTAAATATCTGCTATGAAACCCCCAAATGGGTTGTAACCCACAAGTTGTGAACTGTTCCTATGAAGGGAAGAGTTTACTTGGGGCTTACGGTTCCAGAGGGTTAGGAGTCATCATGGTGGAGTGGAGGGGGCTGGTAACTGGAGCATCAACTGAGAGCTTGCCAACTGAAGCACAAAAAGGAAGTCAACAGAGCTGATTCAAAAGTAGAGTGTTTTGAAACTTCAAAGCCATCAGTGGTGACATATTTCCTTCAGCAATGTCACACTAACCCTGCCCACCCAGACACCACCAACTAGGTACCAACTACCTGGGTACCAAGTATGCAGATGCCCAGACTTTCAAGGGAATTTTTTTCATTCAAACTACCACAAAGTGGGCACAGTGTGTAGGAAGACTTGTTCCTTTGAGGTAAGAGAGTAATTAGGGGAGATATAACGTCATAGACAGACAGGAAGACACCAGCAGGGTGTGGGCTGTGACGAATGTTTGGGCCCACGTGCCAGACTCCCTTCCTAGAGGTATCTGAGAACAGGAGAGGTTCTGTGCTGTGGGGTTGATGAGGAGCCTATTGCAGTGAGCAGAGTGTCTCTGCATCAGCTATGAGCATGGGCAAGGAATACATAAACAGGTTACTGTAGCTCTGGAAACCAAATTACAGTAGTTTGGGTTCAATCAAAATGGAGGAGCTTCACAAATGTTGTGGCCCTGGCTAATAGGACCACTAGCTTCTACCAATATCAAAGCGAAGAATGATGTTGGACACATCTGGGGCCTTTATCAGGGATTTCCTGTCTCACTGTAGCCCATGTACCTGAAGCTCCCACCAATGTATTTATATGACTTTCTTTGTTGCCACTATAAACTCCTCATGAAACTTCCCTGCCAGAACATGGAAGAGGGTAACGTACATCTGTCTTCCTTGGACATGGTCACTTATATTTGGCTCTAGAATAATTATTTTACCCTTTGAAGTGAGGTTTTTTATGTTAGCAGTTCGAACTTTGAACAACTTAAAAATTTTATTTTATTGCATGTATGGTATTTTGCCTGCATTTATGTCTGTAAACCACATGCATGCAATACCAGAGAGACCAGAAGAGGGCTATGGGTCCAGTGGACCTGGATTTACAGGTGATTGTAAACCACCATGCAGTTGCTGAGAAATGAACCTGAGTCTCCTAGTTGAGCAGTCAGTACTCTTAACCACTGATCCATCTCTCCAGCCCCATATATATAATTTTATTTAAATTTTTTTTAAACATGCCTACCACTGTTACCCTTCCTCTCTTTCCAGTCATCCCCAAATTTGCCCCCTAGGTTCTATAATAACATTAGAGTGGTCATTATTTGATTATAAGGGAAGGCCAGCTTAGGCACCCTCTCCACTATTGCTTGGAGTCTTAGCTGGAGTCATCTTTTTGGGTTCTTGGGTATTTCCCCTAACACCAGGTTTTTCTCTAACCCCCAAATGGCTTCCCTCCTGCAGCTCAACCATCCCATTCCCTCATGTTCTCTCCCCACCTCCCCTCACTCTCGGGGATCTTTATCCATTTCCTCTTCGAGGGGAGTTGTCCATGAATGTCTGTTTTAGGTTCCTCCTTGTTACTTAGCTGTTATTTTTAAAAGAGTACATACATAAATATATTTGTGTATGGGGGCATACACGTGCACATATATGACATGCATGTGGAGGACATGGGGCAAGCCTGTTCCTCAGGTGCTATCCTTCATGGTTTTTGAGACAGCATCTTTAAAGGCCTGGAGCTTGGTCAGCAAACCCTAAGATTAACCTGTTTCATTCCATTTTGGGGGTTCCAAGATGTTTCTTTTTTAAACATGGATTCTTGGGATTAAACTCAAGTCCTTGTGCCGGTAAAGCAAACACCTTACTGACTGAGCCATCCTCCAGCCTCTGTGTGTATGCTTTGGAGAACCCAGATGAAATTCACATGGCTCTCTGCCACACAGTCTGGTGGCACTTACTGCCCTCGGTGCTGTGCCCAGCCCATCTCTCAGATGGCTGCCTTTAAACCATCCTTTGTCCTTGGACAAACTTTTTTTTTTTAATCCAGTCCAATTTACCTTTCTTTTCTTACATGCCTCTGATGTAGAGTCTCAAAATCCACTGCCAAATCTGAGGTCATAAAAACTCATTCCTTCACCTCAGGAGGAAATTCTCCATCCATTAAACAACCTCATTCTATTTTAATAACCACATGGCTGGACTACTTCTGTCAATCAGATCACTAGTCTGCTTCTCTGACTCAATGGATTTGTCTTTTACAGGATCTTTCAAATAAAAATCACAAGTTGTGTGGCCTTTTTAGTCTGGCTTCTAGAATGTTCCGTAATTTGCTGTTAAGCTGTCGTGTGTGTGTGTGTGTGTGGGGGGGGGGTGGGTGTGTGGTGTGTTCAGTCATGCACATGCCATGGCCATGGGCATGGAGGGCAGAGTACAATCTCAGGGTCAGTCTTCAACTTCCACCTTGCTTGAGTCAAATTCTCTCTGTTCATCGATGTGCTAATTAGGCTATCTGGCGCAGTAGCTCCTGGAAATTTTCCTGTCCAAGTGTGTTCAAGGCTCTTTTATGAAAAGGCATAACATTTGCATATAATCTACCTATACCCTCTTTTATACTGAAAATTATCTCTAGATTGCCTATAATACCCAGTACATTGGCAATACTACATATAAAATTTGCTGTTTTTTATACAGTACAGTCCATATTTATCACACACACACATATTTTTCTTGATTACTTTTGATTGAGAGTTGGTTGAATCTACACCTGTACAGCCCATGGATATAGAGACTTGTCGGTACAAATGTATTTCATATATTCCTTAGGAGAATAGTCACATGTCACTGTAATCCATATGCTAGTGCTTAGCTACACTTAACACTTAGGGACTGCCAAGTTCTGCTCACAGTGGTAGCACTATTTTACGTTCTGCCAGTAATGTACAAAAGTTCACATTTCTGTGTGTCTTTGTCAACATATGTTTTTATTTCCACTCCCTGGTTATAGCATTCTAGCGAAGAGTGCGATATATATCACTGTGGCCTTGATCTGCAATTCCTTAATAACCAATACTATTGAAAACACTGAAAATCTTTCCTGTAGGTTTTGGTGGCCATTTGGAAAGATAAATACCTAAGTCCTTTGCTCATTTTAAAATTGTGTTGTTTAGGCTTACTAGCTAAAACATTTGCTGTGAAGAAGTGCGGACTGAAGTTTAGATCCCAGCACCCATTAAAATGTCAGGCAAGTGTAGCAGCTGCCTGTTATTCCAGAATATAGAAAGCTGAGGTAGAATCCCAGGAGCAAGCCATCCAGCTAAACTCACAATGAACTCCAAGTCAAAGGACAGACCTTCACTATTACTTTGTAAGATTTCTATGTATGGTCTGATTATCAGAAAAAGCCTTTTATTAGTCAAAAGATATCTTCTCTGTGTCGAAAGAGTTCAAGCCAGATTTGTTTTCATGTTTATTGGAATTCACTTGTGAAGTCATCTGACCTTGAACCTTTCAGTATTTTTTTTTTAAATAGAGTTTGTCTGTGGGTATCACCGTAAACATTTTGAGTACACCTTCACACTATCCTAAGGGTACTGTCCAGGCTGCTGGAGACAGGGCACCAGTGATCTTGCCCAGCTCTGAATCCTGCTGAACAAGAATTGTATGCCTGTTCAAAGTGGCGCTATTGTTGTAAAAAAACAACTATTCTCTGATTGGGGATATTTTTTAATATAAATTTTTATTACTGGTTTTTGATATGATAATTTGAGATTTTTTTAATTCTTTTTTAATTTGCATTGGTAATTTGTGTATTTTTAGGAATTTGCCCATTTCCTATAGGCTGTAATTGGTTGGTTAACAGCATTCTTTCACAATTTATTTAGTTTTAGTAATTTTGGTAGTAGTGTACTCAAATTCATATTTGATCTCAATTATTTGTTTCCTCTTTTTTCTGTCACTATTACTCAAGGTTTAACAATTTTAAATTACATTATTTATTTAGTGTATGGGGTGTGTGTGTGAGTGTGAGTATGTGTGGGTGTCTGTGTGTGTATATGTGTATGTATGGTGTGTGTGTATGGTGTGTGTATATGTGTGTGTGAGGGTGTCTGTGTGTGTATATGTGTGTGTATGGTGTGTGTATGTGTTTGTGTGTATGTGTGTACAACGGTGCATGTGAGGATGTCATGTGACAACTTGTATCAATTCTGTTATTCTGTCATGTGAGTCCTAGTCCCAAACTTAGGTGATCAGGCTTGATGACAAAATGCCTATAACCCCTAGCCATCTTAATAACTTCCATTTTTAAAGACTTCTTAAAGGAGTAATGTTTTGTTTGTTGATTCTTTGCTATTTTCATTTCTCTTTTATTTACCTCTCTTTTAGTCTTTATTATTTACATCATTTTGCTAGTGTCGGGTTTAGTTTGTTCTTTAAAAAAATCTCTAAAATATAAAGTTAGATCTAATCTAAGTACTCTGTGTGTGGGGGGGGAGAGGAGAGAGAGAGAGAGAGAGAGAGAGAGAGAGAGAGAGAGAGAGAGAGAGAGAGAGATGTTTGTGTCATATGTGTGTATTTGTTCATGTGTGCATATGGTGCATGTTCCATGTCAAGGCCAAAGGTTGACAGTGGGTGTCTTCATGTTCACCTTAGTTTTCCATAACATGGTCAAGCCCCAGGGATCATCCTGTCTCTGTGTTCTTGGCACTTGTACTACAAATGTGCACTGTATTAACAAGCAAGCCTAAATGGCACTTGCTATCTTATTTACATGTGTGCTTGGGACCAAGCTCAGCACCCATGTTTGTACTGAAGAACTTTACAGACTGAGCCATCCCTGGGCTCCCCAGAGGGCTTCCCTTCTTAAATGAGGCACTCATAGTGATGATACCTTTTCCCCAAGAATTCTTTTTCTGAATCTCCTGTTTTGGGATGTGTCACATCCTCATTTTTATTCATTCCACTACATTTTCTGATTTTCCTGATGATTCTTTCTTTGATCTATTGGTTATATGAATCTGCTATTTAATGTCTGTGTGAGAATTTCAGATGTCTCCTTCTATTACTGAATTTTGGCTTTATTCTACCCTGGCCAGAGAAAAGGTTCCTTTTATGATTTCTTTAAAAATTAATTGATAATTGCTTTGGGTGTAAGCATACAATATATCTTTCTGAATGTTCCTATAAATGAGAAGAATGTGTATTCTTCTGATGTGAAGGGGAACACTCTCTATATATGTTAGACCTACTTAGTTTACAGTGATGTTTCAGTTCTCTGGATCCTTGTTAATCTTTCATTCAGATGCTTTATTCAAAGTCAGACATTGAAATCTTTGTAGCCCTCTGGAAAGAAAAAAAGGAATTACAACCAAAGCTGCAATGCTTGCTATATTTTTTGATCATTGTGATGGAGTACCTGACCAGGGCAATTTAAGGCATGAATAGTTTATTCTGTCTCACAGTTATAGGGTGCAGTCCATGGCAGAGGAAGGCAGGACAGCAGGACAGTGAGGTGGCTGATCACATAGCACCCACAATCGGGAAGCAGAGAAAGACAAATGCTGTACTCAGTCCACTTTCTTCTCTCATTACAGGACCCATGTCCTCGCGTATCTTCTTTTTTTCAATTAAACTAATGTGAAGATTCTCTCTCTGTCTCTCTTTTTCTCTCTCTCTCCTTCCAAGCTCAGTCTTGATCTTGTCAACTTGACAGATAAACCATCACACTAGCTTTTATATTTCCTTATGCATTTGTCTTTCTCAGAGATTATCTCTGAATTGAACTACTCTGATATCTTCATTTCTACGGGTAAAATCCCCTTTGGAATATTTTTGCAGGACAAGCTATGGGAATAAATATCTGTAGCTTTTGTTTAACTATAGGAATTTCTTCTTTGTATGAAAAAGTGTATTGTTCTTTTAAAATAAGCTTGTATATATTTATTAGGTAAAACAGTGTTTTGCATAAATGTGCTATGAGCGATGTATCACGCACAGTGGTGTTTTGAAATATATTCATTGTGGCTTAGCAGGAAATACACAGTAGCTCATATGTTCTATCAATCGATCTATCTTGTCTGTCTATCTATCTATCTATCTATCATCTATCTTTCTATCTATCTATCTATTATTGTTCTAAGGAAATAAATCTCCTCTTCCAGTATCTTCCTTGTTTTTCCCTCCCTCCCTCCCTCTTCCTCCCTTTTCAGGTAGTGCAGGCTGGTTTCAGACCCCCTGTATAGTTGTGACCCCCAGACTTGTGATCCTCCTGACTCTGCCTCCATAGTGATTGGGTTGCAAGAGTGCACTAGCACATTTGGATCTATACAGTGCTGGTTGTGGAACTGTATGGTGGCTACATGGACACTGTATGAGCACTTTACTGACCGAAATTACCTGCAGCTTCTCTCACAACAATTTTGATTCACTATTGTGGACTGACTTAGGATACTACACAATGTGCTTCTTGAGTTTATTCTTTCAAAAGCTCCTTTATTTTCCGAGGAGAGTTTTTCCAGATGCAGAAATCTTTTGCTAACAGGTTTCCTCTCTCCACCCCCAGCATTAGCCCTTAGCCTCCATATTTTTTTATTTTGTGAGAAAATAGGTGTTACTCTTAACAAGAATTCTTATGCATTTTGAGTTTTCTTTTGTTCCTTTTAAGTCTTTTCTCTTTCAGTAATTTCTTAATGCATCCTAACACAATCCTGATTGTGCATATATTCTTTGGAGCTTGTGGAAGCCTTTGATGCTTCTATCCATGTCTTTTAATGAGTTTGACGTTCTCAGATGCTGTTTCTTTAGATGTCTGTTTTGCCTCTCTCTGGCTGATGTTCTGGGACTCCCAGAACCTGTGAAACAGTATCCTTGACAGAGTCCCACAGACTGTCAATTTCCCTTCATTAAGTTTCTTTCCATTCCACAGGCTAGATAATTAATTTTAATGTATTCATCTCTGAGTTGGCTGTTAGTTTTTTTCTGTTTTCTCAGATTTGCTGCTGAATATCCTAGTGAACTTCCTGTTAGATCCCTTCTGTACAGACTCTGCCTTTGCAAAATCTCTGCTCAGTTATGGCCACTTTTCTGATCCGCTTTAGTTTCTTTTACATTTGTGTATATTTGACACAATTAAAGTTTTTGTCTAGCATATATTTCCTGTGGATTTCTTTTTTATTTAAATGCTTTTAATGGTTTGCTTAGAGTTGAGCATTTTGGACTTTGTGCTGTGATAACCACAGAAGTTTAAGCACTGCTGATATGATAGCTGGGTAGTGTGACATCTGTGGAGTTAGTGACTTTCTCAAACTAATGTTGTAAGTAAGCTATTTCCAGGTGTGCGTGACCACTGAGGCTCCTCTTCGTGGTCTTTCAAGTTAGCAATTTTATTCTTTAATAAAATTTAAGAAGAGATATTTTAAGGGTGTTCTGTCTTTCAAAAGACTCCAACAAATACTGCTTAGGAAGCAGCTTCAGCCTCTAGGAACTGTCATTTGAATGAATGACAAGCCACCATGCCAGCCCCAGTAAACCTCCAGGTGAAGAAGCACAAGCCACACATCACTGGTTCCTGGAGATTAGGGTTCTTCTTGTCTAACCTATCACGAGCAAGCTGCATGGGGAGAGACCACCATCTCTACATCTCATAGTGGTCTGGGGAGAGACCACCATCTCTACATCTCATGGTGATCTGGAGAGAGACCACCATCTCTACATCTCATGGTGATCTGGGGAGAGACCACCATCTCTACATCTCATGGTGATCTGGGGAGAGACCACCATCTCTATATCTCATGGTGATCTGGGGAGAGACCACCATCTCTATATCTCATGGTGATCTGGGGAGAGACCACCATCTCTACATCTCACGGTGATCTGGGGAACGACCACCATCTCTACATCTCATGGTGATCTGGGGAGACACCACCATCTCTATATCTCACGGTGATGTGGGGAGAGACCACCATCTCTACATCTCACGGTGATCTGCCTTACTGTCCTACCTTTCTTTGCTTGTGCTAAGCTGTTACTTATTGTCACTGCCTAGAAAGCCATCCCCACATCTATAGGTAACTAGATACATTTTATCAACTTAGTTAAAAAAAATCACTGGTCACCAGACCTAGTAACTGGAGTTCAAGTTTTGGGACTCACATGGTAAAAGGGGAGAGCTGTCTCCTGAGAGTTGTCTTTTGACCTTCACATGTGTGCTGTGGTATACATGCATGAACATATACACATATCATAAATAAATCTTTAATAATGAGAGTGTTTTAAATGTATAGAAGAATGAATGCAATTAAGTTTACATAACTTTCTAACCCATTTGAAAAACTGGAAGGAAATACCAAGAATGGTTGTGTCTAACCACAGGACTACATGTAAAACTGAAAAGTAGGGACAATCTGAAGTATTAAATGTCTAATAAATTCTTTTTATGACTCAGAGCTTCCAAATACCAATAATTGGAAAAGTATGTAATAAAATATTATAGACAAAGTAAAAAATAGTCAGTGATAAAATGAAAACAGCGTGCGTATCATTTCAGTTCAGCAATGAAAGAGAATAAAGGGTTGACTACAGAGAAGAAAAAAAAGCAAAAGAAATTCAAAAACAGAGGTAAAAACATATTTGAAGACAGAAAACTAAGCATATAATTTCTGCCTTTAAACACTATTTTATCTCTTATTAAAAATAAAATACTCTTAAATAATTATAAACATCTGCCTATATGCTGTATTATATTGGATATAAGGAATAGTTTATTATAATGAGAGGAGAAAATATAAAAGTAATAAAAACCAATGCACTTCAAATGACCATTGTGAACTCAGAAGAGTAGAAGCAGGTGAGAAGGCCGGTGATGGGGTGCTGTTGTAGTATCTGCTTTAAATGCATGAGGTCCTGGATTCAATTTGTACAGAGAAAAAGATATCAAGATATAAAAACAAGAGACATGGTAGAGGAGCAGGCTCTGGGATGTGACATGTTACATTTAGTTCTCAAGTAGTTGCAGATAAACACACCCAGCACCATCAACTGCAGTTAAAGGATTTAATTAATTTTGATAGTGTTCTAGTTTGATTTCTGTACTTTGATAAAAAAACAAAACAAATAAGCAAAAATCCCCTCTGACCAAAAGCAACTTGAATAGGAAAAGGGTACATTGCCAGGCCACAGTCCATCATTGAGCAAGGTCAGAACAGAAACTCAAGCAGGAACCATGGAGCAATTCTATTTACCAGCTAGCTCCCTGGACCACTCATTGGCTTCCTGCTCAGCCCTCTTTCTTAGGCAGTCCAGGACTATCATTGAGAGATGGTGCTGCTCAGGGTAGGCTAAGCCTTCCCAAACTAATCATGAGTTAGGATGGTCTTTCTCAAATATGGCCCAGGCCATTCTGATAAGCTTGCCATTCTCTCTTGCCAGGTAACTTTAGATTGTGTCAAATTGAGAATAAAATTTAACCAGGACAGTAAATGCTTTTTCCTTACTGATAAAGACTCCATCTGCCATAAATAAATTAAATAGAAGTAAAATTGATCATGCAAAAGGTCTTTGGAAAACAAAAATAAGTGAAAAACTAAACCTACCAAAGTTTTCTACTATAGCATACTACAAAACTAAGTACAAAATAATGGGGACAGGAATCATAGAGGGAAAATTCAAATAAAACAAACCCCACAAATCAAAGTTCCCATTGGCAGCAATTTTTAATGATTGTTTTTAATTATATGCTTATAGGTATATGGTTGTATGGGTATGTGCACATTAATACAATGCCTGCCAAGGCCAGAAGCATTAGATTCCTTGAATTTGGAGTTAAAGGCATTTGTTAGTGTTGAGAACCCAGCTCTTAACTTTGAACCCTCCCAATTTTTAGAAAAGTAAATACTGATTAAATTTCAAAAGTTGTTATTTAGAAAATAATGATTTTTTTTTTAAAAAAAAAAACAGTGATAGTGAGAATGTCACATATCAAAATGAGGGTGACTTACCAGTTTCTTTCATTAGTGTATTTGTTGGCTTGTAGTACTGGAATGAATATGTTAACATTATTATATAAAAAAGTAAGCTATTTTTAGTGACAGAAGTTAGAAAAATTCACCATGAGGAAATAAGGCAGGAGAAAGAAAGAAATCAAGATTATAGCATAAATAAAGAATGTGAAATACTAAAAGTAAATACAATAAAAATCTTGATATAAGGGCAAATATCTCACAAATATAAGAATACAAACAAAATTTTTAAAAAAGTAAATAAACTGAAGAATTCAGGCACTTGCTAAAAAGATTAAGCAGATATTGTGTACACTGCCTTGTTGACAAATAAGTCTCTCAAATGAAAAGATAATATTTAGAAAATGTAGAGGATCAACTTTGATTCAAGAAATAGAAAATCAGAAGAGTTCAATGGAAATGCCGGTGAAAGGCTGAAGAAATAGTTCAGCCTCTAAGCACATTGGCTACTCTGTCAGAGGATCTCGGTTCTGTTCCCAGCACCTACATGGAGGTTCTGTCTGTAACTCCTGTCTCAAGGTATCCAATGGCATCTTCTGGCTTCCATGGGCTCTGCACACATGTGGTTCAGAGACAAACAAACAAGCAATGCATCCTTCTCCAATTAAGATAAATAAATCCTTAAAATAAAATAAAAATCCACTCTTTAAATAATTTGCCCAGACATTAACGTTACTTGAGCTTTCCAGGGACCGCAGTTTCCATGCTATGTAAATCTGCCTTGGAAAGAAAAAAAAAATGGAGTTTTACTAATTCATTCTATGAAACCAGACACTAATAAACGTATAACATATAAATGAACTGTAAGATAAACTTATTTGTGAGGATGGTGAGACAGATCTTCCAGGTCTGACCACCTGAGTTCATTCCCTAGGACCTGATGGAAGAAAAGAACATACTCCTAAACGTTGTCCTCAAAGTTCTCCAAGTACACTGGGGCATGGCATAATCCTCACCCAAACACACACAAACAACATAAACAAATGAATGAAAAATTAAAACCCTTCTTTGAAGATAAAAATTTAAACCTTCAGTAAAGCTGAACCAAGCAACTTAAATAATAAAAATATTAGAAGCTACTATTCATGGTCTACTATTAGAATACAAATCTCATTTATAAAATGGGTCTTTTATTTTCTATGTAGTAACATTTTTAAGATTATGACATGGTTTATAATTGATGAGATGTGATGATAAAATATTACATGTTAATTACATTGGATACCGAAGAGTATTAGACATAATTAAGTATATTCTTTTATAAATGTGTAAATGTGTTTTTATACACATGCATGCATGTATGTGGGTGCATGTGTATATGTGGGTGTATGCATGAACATGTATAGGAATCAGAGGAAGCCTTGGGTGTCATTTCTCATCCATCTTGTTGTTTGAGATGGGGGTCTTTCATTGGTCTGGAACTTGGTAAGTGTTCTAGGCTGGCAGGTCAGCAAGCTCCAGGGATCTGCCTGTGTCTGCTTTCTAAGTGCTGGGATTCTAAGTGTGTGCTTCCATGCTCTGATGTTTTTTTTACAGATGGGGATACAGCTTAGGAACTTGTGATTGCAAAATTGAGTCATCAATCCACCCTAGTCTATACTTCTACTTTTAAAATATTGAGGAAGCCAGTTTTAAAAAAAAAAAAAGGACATTTTATACAGTGGCTACCCAACTTATCACAACATCTTATGCCACAATAGTAAAATTAAGAAGTATTTTCAGTAAACATTACAAAGAAAACAAAAATGCTTACTTCTATTGTGATGATCCTCAAACACGCACACACCAGAAAACAATGTATTAACCTTTGGAGAGATAACACTTATTATTGCCATCATGGGCTTATGCGAACAGAAAGCTCTAGGTAATTGATGCATCATCCTTTATAATTAATATAAAATTCATCAAATTGCCTAGTAAAAGGATAAATATTCAACAATAAGTACATTTTTCAAATGCCTCTTCAACATGCACAAATTAAATTCAGTTAAAAGAGAAAATAGGCTTTAAAAGAATCCCAGAAATAATGGAAAATGTAGGGTATAAGTCCAAGCACTTCTGTAGGAAGCACACCTATAGGAAGAGAATGTCCCAGTTTCACCCAGACTCATGAGGATTCTGTGCTACCCTGCAGGGAACCTGTATATTATGAACTGCATCACTTTCAAAGAGCATCCTTAAAGGTTTAAAGTAGACCCTTTAAGTGTGACAGAAGAGTGTGAGGGGAATAGATGAAAGGAAGAAGTATTAAAATATAACATATACTAAAGCCATATTCAAGCACACAGACTAGTCTTGGCCATAGTTTAGTAGTAGAGTGCCTGTCTAGCATGCATGAGGCCATGGGTTCAACCACTAGCCCTGTAAAGATAAAATAAGAAACAAACTCTTTGAAATATAAAGACTAGGACTTCTGGAGAGATTTATGGCAATCTGAGCTAGAAAAACCTTAGAGGCAAAGAAACTGACCTATTGAAGAGAAGAAATGTTCATATTTACTATTATCTAACTATGATGTAAATTTCCAACATGACTTACTTCAACCCTCCCATTTAGTTTCTGGGTCTTTTTAAACCTTCTAGACTTTGTCTCTTTCTGGAATGATCTTTAATAGATGGTTTCCACATTCATGCCTGAGTCAGTACCCTGGTGGGCGTCCTGTGCTCAGCCTCTGGTACTGAATAGTTACATGGTGGTGACTATGAGGCAGACCCTGAAGATACAGACTTATGTTCACAAATTTTCAGGCAGCCCTGCCATGTGGAGGGTTAATGGTAGTGAGAGACCTGGCCTTTGGGAATCCTTGGTAATATGTAAATTTTCTTAGTATGTTAGGCAGGGTTCTCTAGAGGAACAGAACTGTATATTTTATAATAATGTATATTATAAAAGAGGAATTCACTTGGTTTGTTATATGTCATGTCTGAGAACCCAGCATTTGCTCAGTCAACAAAGTGAGATGCCTTAGCAATCCCAACCTAGTGTTGAAGGCCTGGAGGATCCTGCAGCCATGGACTTCAGTCTCTATTGGCAGGCTGAAGAAGCTGCGTGCTGATGTTGATAAGGAACTGAGGAGGCTACAACAGCTATGAAGACAGGCAAGTAGCATTGTGTGTTCCTTAGACCTTACATCTGGGCTGTAGCTCATAGATCCCGCCCACTTTGAAGGAGGGTCCTCCTCCTCAATTAATACTTAATGGAAATGTCCTCACAGATGCACCCCAAGCTGAGTCTCTGGCTTGATTCCAGAGCCCATCAAGTTGACTGACTGTCACACTTGGGATGCTCGGGGGTTCCAGTGTCCTGCTCAGGGATGTTTAGCAGGTTGAGAGTTCAGTTCCCTCCCATCTCATCATAGAAATGGAAGGCTCACTCTTTGATTCTTTCCCCTTTGAAGGATGGACTCAAACCTCTACAAAAGTAAGAGTGACTCCCAGCAGGAAGGAATGTAAGCCAAAGAGTCCAGCTGGCCAAAAAGAAAGAAAAACCCAGTCAATTAAGGGGCCAGAGAAAAGGACAAACTGTTACATTGTCCCATAGATTATAGTACTAAAAAAAAGGCTTCCAGCCACGGGCTTTCTGCCTTGGCTGTTTTTATTTCTCCTTTCATTCAAATTGGAAAAATCCATTCTGTCTGGAAATCAATGTTTTAAGTCTGGAAAAGCCATCAAAGACCTGCTTGAACAAATATTAATTCCCCAAGACAAAGAAGAAACTAAAAAGAGGTTTGTGATTCGATAGACCCTGGGAGCTTTGCATGTGATACTGCCATTCTGCAGTCTCCTTAGAACCCCAACCTTGTGTTAAATTAGCTTTTCTTCTTGCTATGACCGATCACCTAGCAGAAACAACCTAATGGAGGAAGGGCTTATTGGCCTGCATTGTGGCTGGGAAGGCACTGGCTACAGCATGTTGGTTCCTGGGGAGCTGGAGCAGTTGCTTCTTCACATATCAGCAGATTGGAAACAGAGACTAAAGCAGGCCTAAAATACAATCTCTAAGGCTCACTGTTTGTACCTACATCCATCAACTGGGCCTTACCACTACCTGAAACAGCTACAAGGGGACCATGTTTTCAAACACGTCATCACCAGACCCAACCCAAGTCACTCATGAGGCAGAAAAATTACCTTGCTAAACACAGTCAACCCACAGATGGTAATGGCAATCTTATGTCACTTTGGTATTTAAGACCTAACTTTGGAGTGTTTTGCTGCAGTAAGTTATATGTGAAGCTGGAGAGATGGTTAAGCTGTTAGGAGTATATACTGCTCCTACAGAAGACCTAAGTTCTGTTCCCAGAGTAGGCATCTTATAACCATCTAAAACTTCAGCCCCAGAAGATCCATCTCCTACAGCCGGTACTCATAGACACATAACTTTACACAGACACACATAATTAAAAGAAAAACTGAAATTGTGAATTTATACGAACACAGAATTACTTTCTTGTACCATGTCTATTTTTATTTCTGCTAGGAACCCGCTAGGAAATGATAACATCATTCAACATCTTCACTAGGTATGTAAAGCAAGTGAATCCTAAGAAACTGGGGTTGACTTACCAAGGATCACTCAGCAAGTTATTACTAGATTTGGTCACACTTCTTCTATATTTTTCAAAATTTGTATTTATTTTTGCTTCTATGGATCTGCATGTCTGTCTCTGCAGCATGCTAGTGTAGTGCCCTGGGAGACCAGAAGAAGGCATAAGATGCTCTGGATGTACATTGCAGCCAGTCAGGGGTTGCCATATGGATGCCGCAAACTGAATCTGGGTCCTGTGGAAGAGCAGCTTTTGCTCTTAGCCACTGAACATGAAGAAGACCTTGTGGGTCTTGCAAATTTCAGGAACTTCCTTAGTGGAATGTTTGAATTTGAGGAAATTGCTATACAATAAGATAAGACACTAGAATCAAACTGCAGAATAAAGAATGACAGGAAATGATGGGATTTTATTTTCATTTTTGATTGATGCATAATGATTATAGATATTTATAGAGCACAAGGCAGTGTTTGGATGTATGAATATGTACAATAATCACATTATGGTGAGTGGCATATGCATTGCCTCAAACATTGATCACTTTGTTGTATAGAGAAAATCTTTTCTGCTAAGCTACTGTGAAATATACAATTAATCTGTCAACCATAATTGTCCCATTATATTCCAGGACATGGGAAGTTATTCTTCCTGTTCAAACATACCTTGTGCCTGTCAGGCATCCTCTCTTCACCTCGTTCTTTTTCTCCCTCCCTTGTGTCTCTGCAATGTCCCATGTAGCCAAGGCTGGCCTGGAACTTACTGTCTGGCTAAGGATGATTTTGAGCCTCTGCTCCTTATATCTTCATCTGCTGGGGTTGTAGCTAAGCACTCCTAAGTTTCCTGTAGTGTCTGCTGTGTGGTCCTCTCTGCTCCCTAGCTCTATAAGTCTGGTGGACTTTTGGGGTGAGTGTATAGTTTGGACTACTTACTGAAAATTCTGCAATAAAAGGAGAAAATAAGAAGAATTTTATTATTAAAAATTAGGGTTTTTTTTTGATGGCCCATTTCCAGTCTAGTAGCAGTCTGTTCACCAGCATTTTGGACACCTAGAGATAGTCCCTCTTGAGGACATATTCCCAGTGACATAAAGATCTCCCATGAGGCCTCACCACTTAAAAGTTTTTCTGTCTGCATCTTGCCCTGTGTGGTGAAGTAAATTGGCTTCCAGAAAGTTAATTGGTAGCATCACCAATGGTATAATATGTATGAGAAGGGATCTCAGTGTCTTCCATCAGCACAGGAAACATTGACTGTGCTAAACATTGCACTGGTTACCATGGTGATAATAAAGGGATGCAGATGAACTGGACCTCCACTGGGTCTAACTTGAGACCACAAACAGAATTCTAGAAGTACAAGGCAGAGCCAAGTTTATATGCATCAGGCCTAAGCACAAAATTTATTTTCAGGAAGACAGGAATATTACAGGCCTTCAACTTCAAATCACTAAAGAGGGGTAGTGAGAGATGTAAATAACAACGTGGTGGATGAATGACTGGGAATGTCTTGTTGAACCAGGAAAGGTGTGAGGGGAGAGAAATGGATGGGTAGGAACTTAGAACTTTGTTAGAGGAAGATTTGATGAGGCTGGCAAGGAAAAGAGGAAAATAAAAATGGATGACAGGACTTGGAGAGATGGTTTGGGTAAGAGCGCTGCTGCACAAACATGAGGACCTGGCTTCAAATCTCCAGTACTCACAGAAAAAAGGCAAGCACGGCTTCACATGTGTCTGCAAACCCAGTGTTGGAAAGGGTGGAAAGAGTGGCTGCTGGGGCTTATTGGCTGCTAGCCTCACTCATGGTTCAATGACAGCCCCTATCTTAAAGAATAAAGCAGACAGTAAGAGAACAGAACACTGGGTGCTATCTTTTGGCCTTCACATTGTGCACAGTCATGTATGCATACATATATACATGCACATATACCACCTCCCCACACATTCTCACCATGTAAGAGACCATTTCCTTGTCCACAGTCATGTATGCATACACATATACATGCACATACACCCCCCGCCACACACACATTCTCACCATGTAAGAGAGCATTTCCTTGTGAATACAGAGCAACAACAGTGTCCTTGGGGCAGAGTTCACAGATTCCTCTAATTTCCACAGCAGATCCTTGAACACTGTTTTGCTGTTAGGGAGAGAACGGAATCAAACAGGAGCCATCGCCCCTTGTTCGGGGGTGGTGACCACAACCAAGGCAGTCATGATGGGGTCACACAGCATTCCTGAGCACAACTCTAAGGGACTGAGAATATGGGAACTCCATGGCCAAACTCAAAAAGTGGAGATCCAATGGGATACCTACTTTGGAATGCATTTACATTTCAGGGTTCCCCTAACTTGAGTAAGACTACACTGAACACCCATCCTTTACCTAACGTTGTTAACTTGGTTCCTCAAGCCTGCATCCTGAAAGACGAGTTGTTGAATGAAGAAAATTCTTTGTTATTTTACAAGGAAATTTATGGGACATTTTATACAAACTATTTTCACAAGTAGAGAGTACATCAACCGAACAATGGATATACATTTATATACACGATGGAAACAATTTGAAAGTGAAAAAGTACAGTTTATTCTTAAAGTGAACAATTATTAAACTTGCCAAAAGATTAGAAACTCGATAGTGGAGGAGGAGATTTTCCTCTAGAAAGGTATTTTCTCTTTTGTTCCACCATTTGTGTTGAAACTTCTGAGGGATTTGTGGTTTCCTTGTACCTAGTCTCAGCTTTTAAGAAAATTCATAGTTCACTAAAACACTCTTAATAAGGCTCAGTTTGCTCATGTGTTAAGAAATAAGGAAATAACATACGGTCATGTTATATTTGAAGAAAAGTTGTAGAAGTGGATCCTGATCCCACTCCCCCTAGAGGAACACCTGACTCAGTCTTGAGGTTGGGGGGAGAAAACTGGATCTGCCAGGAGTGGAGGCTGAACTAAGCAATGGGACCATGGGATCTTGGAACTACTTGCCCATGGGGGAGATGGGGAGATGTGGAGAAGAGAGAATGACCTGATGTGGTGGGAGGGGGAAGGGACCTTGAATAAGGATATACAAGGATAGAAAATGTGACTTCTTTGTTCATAATAATAAAATTAAAAAAAAGTACAAGAAAAAAAAAACTGAGCTTGCAAAAGGGCAGGTACCTCCTTTGGCCTCCACTGGGATGGTGCTCTTGACAAGGTCCCTGCCTCAGCTTGTACTACTTTTCAATAATCCTTACTCTTGAAAAAAGAAAAATTGAAAAAAAAGGTGGACCCTGAAATTCCTGCATCTTGTCATCATACTTAGCTAACTGTCACACACTTTCAAATCCCTTGTCATTCTTCATCATTAGACCATTGGGTTCCCCAGAGCCATTTCTGTGGTATAAATCAGGTCAACAGAGAATGGTGTGTAGATGACAGCCAGTGTACCTGAATTAGTGAGTACACATGAAATACCATTTAGAGAGCAAGAGAAGAGTCAAGTTTCCCAACTTCGGAAACAGCTTTTGGGAAATGTATTAGTCATCCTTTGCTGTAGTAAGAAATAACTCAAGTGGTTTACAGTGCTGCATTTCACTCCTCCCTTAAACTAATGTGAGCTATAAGCTGACAAAGAATTTGATGCAAATTGTATCTAGATAAAGATTGGCTCCATGCATCTTCTAATCCAGGGCCTTGTTCCCAACACAGAGAAGAAAATTTTGATTGGTTCATTAGGGTTAAAACTTCTGCTTAGACACAGACAGAGAAGTGTATGTTGCTTGGACATTGCATAAGTTACAGCCAAATGAAATGGAGATAATGGTCTTTACATGGGTGAACATGGACAACTGTAAATAAAATACAATTAAATACAACTGATTATAGCATCTTTGTCTCGTCTGTCCACTGTTGATAGAGGCTGGATTTGAGCTATGTGTGAAACTTTTTTCCTTGCTGTCTTGATGGTGGTCATACACCGGATAAAAGGCAACTGGAGGTGGAGTTGGGGAAGTATATAGTGTGGCTTACAGTTTTAGGAAGACAGTCCATCATGGCAGAGAAGGGATGGTGGCAGGAACATGAAGCACTTGGTCACATTTTATGTATCTGCAGACAGGAGGCAGAGAACAGACTGGGGTAAAGCCAGCCTGTAAAATGTCAAGGCCTTTCCCTAGTTACCCACCTCCTCCAATAAGTCTGCACCATGTAAAGGCTAACAGCCTTCGAAAGCAGCACCCTCACCTGGGATCCAGGCATTCAGCCACTGGAGCCTATGGGAGATATTTCATATTCAAACTGCAGTACTAACAAGTCTTTAGAAATTAGATTTCTAAATAGAAAACCTTGGTGTAGGGAACCTAGGAGATGGCTCAGTTGATAGAATGTTTGCCTTACAAATTTGAGTTTGATCCTTAGAACATACATGAAACATAAAAGCTATGTATGATGGCTCATCCCTGCAATACCAGGACTGCAGAGGCAGAGAAAGGCTCACTGGCCAGTCAGCCTAACGAAGTCAGTGAGATCTGTGCCTCAAAACATAAGGTAGAGAGAGCAAGTGAGACAGGCACTTGAACATTTGAAGTTCAGTCCTGGTCTAACCTCCCTGCCCCACCCCCCACTCAGTATTGTATAAGTGCCATTAAATGAATTTTCCTATTCTACTGAAGCGGCTAACTTAGTCTTGCTACCCTGGGAAATGTTTGAGATTGCCTCCTCTTGGGGAGAGCCATGTTGTGGAACTCATATTTCAGATGACATCAGGCCTGCACTGCTTTGGCTGATGTCTGATTCTATCAAAATATGACCCTGACAACATTGCAAGACAGATATCATGCATCCTTCAAACTCCTTCAAATGTCCACATGATGCAAATATTGTAGCTTTGTGAAGCAGTGGTACCCATAAAGACATACGAAAGAATCCTCTGAACCTCCAGGAGGGTGTCACGAGGTTTTAGTGTCTTGATGCCTTGGCAGCTCCTAGGCAAGCTGCCCTGTTAGCAGCTAAGGTGATGGTGGCTGCTTCTTTCTGTTCTGCTTTTCCTCCTCATCTCCTTTCTCCTTCATCCTTCTCTTCCTCTTCCTTTTCCTTCTCCCTCTCTTTCCCTTCCTCCCTCCCCTCCTCCTCTTTCTTCTTTTCTCACTCCCACCTTTGCTATCCAGCTGGGAGACTATTGCTGACCCTCAAAGCAAAAGCAAACTGCGCCCGCCACCCTGCACTTGAGTAGAGCAACCCTGTTGTGAACCAGCAGATAGCCCTATGCAGGGCTGGAGGAGAACTGCTGCAGTGCGTGGAATGCTTCCAGATGTGGGGATAACACATGCCCCTCTGAACAGGAACACTGGTTATTCTATTTGCTTTGCTTGGCTTCTGTAATGGCTGACTTTCCTCGCTGAACATTCTGCACTTCTTCAGAGTTAGAGCAGCTTCCTTCTGAAGGTGTGGTCTGCCACACTTCATTCCCTGGGATGGCTTTCCTTTTAACAAGCTAAAACAGACGTAACTAGGGCATTGTTTGAGGCTGAAATGACGAATGTGAGCCTGAAGAATATTGAAAACCGTTTGAAAGTTGGTTTGGTTGAAGACAGTGCTGTATAATGAAAGCAAATGCACCGATTGGAATTTTGAAAGAAATCCTAGCATGAAGATAAAAGGGCATGAAAGATAATAAATGTTGAAATGATCCACCACCCAATAGTATCCTGTCAGGGGGGAAAGATAATACAATCACTCTCAGAAAGGCCCTGAGCCTCAATAGGTACTTGACCGACCCATAGTTTGCAGAGAAACAATCTTTTCATTTCATCTGGCTCATATTAAAAACAGGGGAAACACCACCAGCAGTTCCCTCCCCTCTTATACAGATGGTGGAAAAATCCATGCAATTTTTAACTGTCTGAAATTCTTTAAAGCAATATAAGACAGAAAGAATTGTTAAATCACTTTTCCATCTCATATAATGAAAAACTGTACAACCGCAGTGGGCTTGGGAACCATCAATTTCATAGCAAATGGAAGCTCCTATTGGTCCTGCAGGTAATCCATCACCTTGCAGGCCAGGAGCCCTCTCTCCAAAGCCCTCTTCCTGGCAGCAAAAGAAACTCAGATAATCAGAGAACCATAGTTGAAGTGCTCATTAGCATCTGTGTAACCAGTTTTGAGGTTTGTTTAGTGTGTCATTTACAGAGATGTCATGCATCTGGGTTTGGGGGCTTCTGCTCACATCATTCACTCATGAGTTTCTTCTCTCATTTATGGTTTACTTACTCATCCGAAAAATGCAGCAAGTGATTACTGCATGCATTAGGAGTCAAACACATAAACACATAAAGCTTTAGTCATTGCCTTGAGCTCAGGGTTGACTGGTGCTGAAAGATAAAGCAGGTGAACTGGCCCACTGTATTTCATGAAGTGTGAGGTCACTTGGCTTATTCCCTCATTTTTAGGTTCACTGAGGATACTGGGTAGACAGCTCAGTTGGTGACCTGCCAGCTGTGCAAGCTCAAAGCCCTGAGTTTGATCCCCAGCACCCAAATAGAAACTGGGCATTGTGGTACATGCTTGTAACTTCAGTACCAAGGGAGTAAATAGGAGAATCCATTGGTCTTACACATATGTACACATATACACACACACACAAATACACACACACGTGTTCACGCAGGCATGTACATACGTGTGTGGGATCAACTGCATGTCTTCATGTTTGTGCAGAAGCATGTTACCAACTGAACCATTTCCCAGTCCCCTAACCTGCCCCTTCTGGGGGTGGGGAGAGGGCTTCCCAGCAAGAGCTAGCTCCTCTAGGAGACTCTTTGCACCCAGCTTGGCTTATCATGAGGCCACCATCTTGGCCTGTAGAGCGTAATGGGGTCATAAGGTCAAGAATCAGGGCCATGCTGGAGGGATCAGAAGTGGTCCTGAGCAGGATGACTATTTAGCAAAGAGGGGCTGCTTTTTTGTGCCTATTGTCCTGGGGTGCTGAGGAAGCACTAATCCTCAGGATCACCTGACAGGTTTCACACCTGTCTGCAGCCAGCCGCTGCAGTGCGGATCGTGTTCTGTTCTCTCTGACACAGGTGGGAGATGAGTATTTCTGCCTTTGCTTGCAGGGAAAGATAATCACCTCAAGAAGGGGATTTCACAGCTCTTTGAATTGAGTTGCATGTTTGTTCTGTTTTTTTTTTTTTTCTTTCTCAGCCTCCTAATATAGTATGCGTTTGCTATCAAGTAAATATTGATCTTGTTGCAAGTCAGTATTTGTGCGGGAAGATGCTAAGAAATAATCAGTTTCGCTAATCATCACTGCAGTCTGGGATGAAGGTGAGTGTGGCGTGGCTGCTGTCAGGCAGGGCTTTGTCCATGGCACAGACAATTTAATCACCATTCTATAATCACTTAGGTCCGTCTTAGCTTCTTAGAAACAGAGGGATCATCCCAGAGTGACACAACTTCCTAACAGCTGTGGACGAGCCTGTAACCCACACCCAGCTCATGTGTATCAGAAAGCGAAAGCCTGCCTCTAGCTCTGATGCCCTTGTCTCTGCCACCTCCCCAGAGAAGACAAGGATTACAGACAGGGGCTACTATGTCTGACTTTCTGTGACGTTGGGGACCATGAACTCTTGTATGGTGAGTACTGAGCAATTTTCCCAGTCCATTAGTTAGATTTTTGTTGTTGTTTCAATATAATATTAAATTAACTTAATATAAAATTAAATATAATAAATATATTCTTGGATACTTCATATACGTGTACAATGACTTTATTTTGTCATATTTACCCTCCAACTCTCCCTGAATTTTCCCAACACATCTTTCTCACTGCCTCCCAATTTTATGTTCTCTTTATTTTAATAACCCACTGCATAAATCAGGTTATTGTTACCTATGTGTGTGTGTGGGGGGGGCAGTGGCCAGACCTCCAAACAATAATTACTTTCCCTCTCCCAGAAGCTTAATCAACCTCTTCAGGTGGGGCTGGGGCCTCATGAGCCTACCTCTGACATATAAGGAATGTTGACTGACTTGATCTTCTATAGTTCTTGTATAGGTAACTACAGCTGTTATGGGTTCATGAATCTAATGACCTCATCATCTCAGAAGCCAGCATTTTATAGCACTTCTCCCAAATCTCTGACTCTTACGTTCTCTCCACTCCTCCATAAACAATGTTTCCTGAGCCTGTGTGTACCTGTGTGCACGTGTGTGTGTGTGTGTGTGAATGATGTATCATTTCATTTAAGGAATGAATTGCTGACACAACTATGCTGTTGAAAAGTTGACAGATCACATGGGAGGTTCCATGTGATGCTGTGTGGCAGAAGGTACACTACGGCCTCAGTGCTCTCCCGAATCATGGTGTGTGGGCTGTAAATCCTTTCCGGGTAGTTTTCTTGGGTCAGTACACTCCATCTTGGGCTCTTTTGGTCCTGTAGGTCCAGTGTGGGAGGAACAGCACTAGCCTCTCAGTTTCTACAGCAGTCTCCCAATAGCATCATGGAGAGGGCTTTCAGATGGGCCTTGCTCTTAGCTTCCCTGAAGAGGCTCCCTTTGCAGACCTTGTCTCCTGCAGGACAAAAGCTGAGTATAATCTAAGCTCCCTTCACAGTTTCAGCAGTGAGGCTTCTCTGTCATCTTCCCCAGAGGACTCTACTTTGGATTTTGTTTGGATGAGAAACCTACAAATGGAATGACAGATTATTCAGTCATGTCCTAAAATCCTTTAGTTAGGCGCTGCAAAGATTCAAAATGATACTAACTGTGAGCAAGCAGAAGCTTTGTATATGCAAAAGAAATTGCTAAAAAAAACCAAAAAACCCTAATGTGTCAGGGTTCTAGCAGGATTCTAGACTGCTGCTTCTGAGTTCTTCAGCCTCTGAGATAGTATTTTAACGTCATTTTTGAGAACCTGATGTTTCCTTGTTTAATGTGACTTCCCTTCCCTCTCTTTCCCTTACCAATTGAGCTCTGTCCCTAGCCCACTTATACTACCTCCTCCAAACCCCTCTGTCCTATTGCCGGTATTCTGGAGGAAAGAAACTCACACTTAAAATGCAATTGACAGTTTGGATAGTTCTGATGAAAGCACCACTTTGGTGGAGCTAAAATTGTTTCCTTGCTCTTAGTCGCAGGCTGCATATGACATGCTTATTCTTCTAGATACTTGTAGATATAAATGTTTTTGTGCATTTTACTTGCATGTAGAATCATTGTGTGTGGTGTGATTGTGTGTGTTCACATGTATATGGACACATGTGTATGTACTTGCATGTGGAGGCCTGTGGTTGACTTTAGGAGTCTAACTATCTACCTTATTCATGGAGCTAGTGTCTCTCAACCGAACTTGGAGATTACTGATCTGGCTAGTGTGGTTAGCCCTTCTTTTGGGGACCCCCCATCTCTTCTTGTTAGTTACCTGGCTTCTGGGAATCCAAACTCAGATCTTCATGCCTGGTAACAGTGAAGGGGCCTTCTCCCAAACCTTGGAGGCTGATTGAAACAATACTTAACTTAATGGTTGTCTGAGATATTTCTAGAAGACACAGGGCAGGATGGCTGTGAGGGACAGAATGTAAACGAGGAGGAGGTTTGCCTTTCTCTCTTTCTCTGTGTATATGGTATATGTGTACTACGTGCATCTGTGTATATGCTGTGTGATGTATGTGTCTGTGTATACATACATGTATACACAGCACTGTAAACTCCTTGCCTCTTGGCTGGGATTTCTCTAGCACTTCCTAGGAAGTCACTGTGGGCTTTGCTCTGTTCAGGAAGTGGATGTGTGAGCCAAGCACCTATGACACACAGGTCAGAGGTGAGGCTCATTTGGGTAGAAGCAGTTCAGAGTGAAGGCTTTGTAGACCATTTGCTTAAATGAGCCCAGCCTGACATGTGCACCACAGGCTAGATCTTGTTCAATATTTCTTCATGTCTGTCATCTTATTTTTGCCTTCAAATGATCCTAAGGCACAGTGTCCCTGCATTACTGTCCCCTTTTCAGAAAAGAAATAGTGTCTACAAACTTTAAGATACTGGCCTAGGGGCTGGGAAGATGGCTCAGTCAATAAAGTGCTGCTTGCAAAAGCATAAGGACCTGAGTTTGATCCCCAGAACCCACATTTTATGCTATGTGTGGTGTTGTATGCCTGCAGTCCCCAGTGCTGGGAGATGGAGACAGGAGAGTCTCCTGAGGTTCTTTTGGTTAGATGGTCTAGCGAAATTAGTAAAGTATAGGTCCTAGATGGAGACTGTCACAAAAACCAAGACCAGGCTGATGAGTTGGTAAAGGTGTTTTCCATATGTCTCAGTTACTGTTCTATTCCTTTGATAAAACACTAGGACCAACGCATCTTATAAAATAAAACATTTAATTTGGAGATTATGGTTTCAGAGGGTTACAGATCATGACCATCATGGCAGCTGGCAGGCAGACATGAGTGTTAGATCAGTGGCTGAGAGATTACATCTTGAGCCACAAGTATGAGGCAACTAACTGGGGATGGCATGAGTGTTGGTTTATAGCCACACCTCCACCTGCAAAGACTCGCTCCAAAGCCTGTGACATAGGCATGTGCCTACCCTTTAAAATCTCCAACCACCTGGAAGACTCTCTCTTCTTCCTTTCTTCTCTGTCTTCCTGCTCTGCTCTCTTTCTGTCTTCCCATCCCCTCCTTAATAAACCTCATATGGCTCTCTTGCAGCGTACAAGTTCTTTTCACGTGCGAAATACTAACAATGAGTCTTTGAAATCTCAAAGCTCACTCCCCAGTGACACAAGTCCTCCCCACAGGTCACACCTTCTGATCCTTCCCAAATAGTTCTACCATCTAGGGATGAAGCATTCAAATAGAAGCGCCATGGGGGCCATTCTTTCCAAACCACCACACCATGCTGTTCACCTCTCTAGTTGGTGGTATGAACTTGGGAGAGCAGGGCCCAAAAATGAGGCTGACTAAAGTCTCATGCTATAGCCATCTTTATTCAGAGCACCAGACAACTTATCCTCTGAGGGTTGAAAAGAGTCACCTGAGGAAAGTGTACAACCACAAGGACAAGCCACACGTGGCAATAACATGATTTTCTATAGAGCACACAGATAACAACAGCTGAAGTAAACCCTCTCCTGTCTGCTACATCTGGGAGGGACACGGAATCACATTCCAAGAACAATTCTGTTTCACAGAAACTGACGTCACAAGACTTTTGTTTTCTTGTGTTTTTCTCATAAGCACTCAGAATTCTCACATGACCCAATTTTTAGACATGTTTGAATTTGGTCCCACATAGTAGTATGAGAGAAACAACTCCTTAAATTTTTCCCTGTGACCTGCAATACCCCTCCCCCAACAATCACAAATTAAAAGAAAAAACTTCAGGTGGATGGCAAGTGAGGGGAGAACACTCAGGCTTGATCTCTTTACAGTCATGTGTTAACATGAGCTCATGCTCACAAACCCATACACCAATAAGGGCACACACACATACACAATAAACCTAAATGAGGACCATGCACACACAACTTACCAAAATAGAAGTGAGATAAGCCTCATGCATTTTTATTTCTGATAATGCAGAGTGTTTTTACTCAAGCAATATTGATTCAATTATTTAGATTTATAGACCAATTTATATCTTTAATGCCTTTTAATTATGGACAGTTACATATCTATGTTTACATGTTGCCTTGTATTAAAAAGTATTTTAAAATGTTCTTACAATATAAAAATATACAAAAATACAAATAACATAAGAAACAGAAGGCAATCCTTAGGGATACAAAAATGTTTAGTTCAGCTAGTGAGATGATTCAGTGGGTAAGATCATCTGCTTCTAAAGTCTGAAGAGCCAAGTTGAGGATAGAGAGGCTCACACGGTCGAGGAACCAGCTCCTGCAGCTGACCTCTGATCTCCACACGCACTCTGTGGCACCTCCTCACTCCAAAGCACAAAATAAAAACATAGGAAGGTAATTTTAAGGACTTTCAAGAATAAAATGTTTAGGGGAACAAGTGTTTGTGGAGATGAGGTGCTGAAAGGGTGGTGTCACGTTGGCAGTGTTTGGGTTGTGGGGTGCAGAGTGGGTGGAAGTGTGTCCTGGGGTGGCTGAGGGAAGTGGAGGTGGTTAATAGCTAGGAAAGCACAGGGGAAGAAGAATAAGGACTAGACAAGTGTCCAGGAAGAGGTAAAGAGGAAGATCAAAAAGAAGCCCGAGAGACAGGAAAAGAAAACAGGGTTTGGCCTCAGTGAGGAAAGTGTTTTTCTAGCACACACAGGGTCCCGCATCCCATCCCTGGCACCACAGAAACCAGCTGTGGCAGCACATACAGAATTTCAGCACACACGAGGATCGGAAGTTCAAGGTTTTTCCTCAGCTACGTAGTTTGAGGCCAGACTGGACTGCATGAGACTGTCTCAGAAAACAAGAATAAAACAACCTCAAGCCCTGTGTGAGCTGCTTTTCCTTTCTCACAGATTGAGCAACTGAGCATTTGGGGGAAGAGGTATTGATGTTGATGGTGATGTTTGTGGTCTGAGCTGTCAGCTGCTACCCGTATTACTGGCCTGTCTCTGGGCGTCTGTTTTTCTTCTCCTGTGAATGCTTCCTCCCCCATCCCAGCCGGCCAGTTGTGTGATACCCACGCTGCCATACATGCCTTCCTGATTAGCTCTCTCCCCTGCCCGAACATCAGTGCACATGGACCCACTGTCAATTTTTGTTCCTCACCTTTGTCTTCTTGGAACATTTATCCTATTGCTTTCTTTAATACAACTTTATAGGTATTTTTTTTTCTCTTTCAGAGGAGAGGAGTTGTCTCCCTGTTATCATCATCAAGGTCCTATACAGAGAGAGAGAGAGAGAGAGAGAGAGAGAGAGAGAAAGAGAGAGAGACCCGGAGTATGAGAATATGACTGTGTGGTGTGTGTGTGTGTGTGTGTGTGTGTGTGTGTGTGTGTGTGTGTGTGTAAGGAAGCAACCTTCTGTGTCACTCCTTAGATGCTACTGACTTTTTGTTGGCACAAGAGTCCCTCATGGCCTGGAACTTCACCCACTAAATTCTACTGGTTAGTCAGTAAGAATACACATTTAACCACCGCCCATCTTATCAATTTTGGTAACTATAAATGTGCCTCACTGCTCATGACTTAAAAAGAGTTATGTTGTTCATGTGTATATGCACATTTGTGGGTGCCAGTGGAGGACAGAGTGTCCACTGCTCTGGTAAATTCCAAAACGATGCTAAGATTTAACAGTAAACTGGATAATCCTTTAAGATTTATTTTTAGTCATTTTGAATTACATGTATGTGTGTATACATGTGCATGCATATGTGCGTGCGGGTGCAGGTACTAAAGGATTCCTGGAGCTGTAGTTTCCGGTGTTTGTGATGTCAGTTTCTTAATCTGGAGGCTGGGAAACAAACTCAGATCCTCCCCAAGAGCACCTCTCCAGCCCAAGCTTCTTCTTTCTTATTTTTAAAATGTGGTTTCTGGAGTTTGAACTCAGGTTTCCACATTTGTGAGGCAAGCACCTTACCAACTGAGCCATCTCTCTAGTACCTGTGGATGCTTCTTACTCAGCAAGGCACAGCTGTGAGCCTCGGACAAGCTAAGGTAGGCTTTGGAGGGTGTTGGAATCCTAACTGTGGGTTCATGCTACAGAAGCTTCAGCATCCTCCCTTCCCACCTCAGTACCACCCTGAGCAACACTGAAAAACCGTTCTCCTCAAACAAAGCAGATGCATTAATGACTTTAAAACATCACATCTGCTGGTGTTCATACAAGAGCCCAAGAAAATAGAACTGTTGTACACGTGTGTGAGTGTGCTCACTTGATGCATGCAGAAGCCAGAGGTCAGCTCCAGGTAGCTTCTCTTTATCTTTTACCTTATTATTTGAGACAGGGTCTCCCACTGAATCTGGAACTTATCATTTTGGCTGGGTTGGCTGGCCATACCAAGAAGCTACCAGTCTCAGGTGCTCAGCCCTTATGTGAATGCTGGGACTCCAACTCAGCTCTTCAGGCTTGCAGAGCGGGTGGCTTTTCCCCCTGAGCCATCTCCCTGGCCCCACTTTCATTTTTCAACTTCTATTTCTTTCTCCCTGTGATATAAGTGAGTCTCCTGATTCTTACAGGCATTCACACAAGTGAATACGTATAAAGAATACGTGGTAAATATGTTTGCACTTATGGGCACCAGGAGTGATGGACTTTTTCTTTGCTATTTTTTTTCTTTGCTATTGTTTATAGGAATGTCAATATTAAGGATATTTTAGTATTAAATGGGCTTCAGATTGTAAATATACTAATAAAGTTTTTATGTGCTCACAATGCCACTTGTGGAACTTGTACTGTAATCTCAAATCTAAGCTTTCCAGGGGCAATAGATGTAGTAGAGTTCCTATAGAAGATTCCAGAAGCAAACATAACTATTGTCCAAACTGGTTAGGGGCTTGTTGCTAGCTCAGAAGTGTGAGAAAGGAGAATGGGGAACTTGTGGTCTGAATAGACTCCCCAACCACACAAAGGCTGCCTAGTAACCAGCTGATTCTTCTCTAAGATTCATTTTCATTATTTTAAAGTTATATATTATTTTGAATTTAAATGTGTGTGTCTCTGTGTTAGTATGTAAGGTATGTGAATGCAGGTACACATGGAGTTCAGAAGAGGGCATCGAATCTCTGGGAGCTAAAGGTTAGGCTGCCAAATGTGAATGCTGGGAACCAAACTGATGCTACTTCTTCAGCCCAATGACTGGCTAATTCTCACATCTACTGCCATTCAATGTGTCTATTAAAAATTTCAACACGTTGACTAAAATCTCTAGACTTTATCTTCACAGTAAACATCAGCAGGACACTTGTCATCTTTCAGTCATCACATAGCTTCTCTTCTTGGGCTTAGCTTTCAGCCATGCTGTTCTGAACAACAGTGGTTGAGTATGCACACTGCCCTTTGCTCAGATTTGATTATAGCAGATGACAACGTAGAGAAGCAAAATATATATTTCTAGATGTGATTCTCTTTGCAAAGGGATCTAGCTTGAGTCCAGAGAATGCTCAGTTCAGAATGTGTAAACCAATGCAACAGATTTTAAAGTAACTCCTATTGACCTCAAAAATTGTAAGCTAAAAGCGCTTGAGTTCATTTAAAAAGCAATTTTATTGAGTTAATGGTGGGTGTAAAGAATTAAATCAATAGAAACCCCACTTGCCATTAAGTTAAAAACACTTTATTAGCTGTGTTGTTTTAAATTTAACAATGTGTATTCTCCTCTGTTTTGTCTTCTTTGAAACATTTCATCCCAACTTCAGGCTAATTTGCTATTTTTCTTTTTCTTTTAGGTCTTAACTTGGGCTTTAAAATTACAGCTACGATGATGGGTGTGGTTATAGTGGTGTATACCTAAAATCCAACACTCAGGAGGATGGACGAGTTAAGAGGATTGCAAGTTCAAAACTGGCAAGCTATGGAGTGAGATGTTGTGTAAAATATAAAGCAGACATATGCAGGGGGCCTTTGCATGTGTATTGGTTATTATTTTGATCACTGTGATATTCTAACCAAAACAACTGAGGACAGAAAGTTGGCTCCCAGTCTGAAGGCACAGTCCATCAAGTTAGGGAAGGCACAGCAGCAGGACTGTGGCACAGTTGGGCTCACTGCATCGGGCAGCTCACAACTGCAGGCAGCTCCAGGTCTGGAGGAGCCAACACTTCTTTTTGGTCTGTGGGTCTCCTATATTCACATGCACATACCCACAGATAGACACACGCACATAACTGAAAGTAAAATATTTAGAAAGTAATAATCGATGATAATAATACTTATTTATTGAGCATTTTTATCTCCCATGCACCAAGATACATTCTTCGTTTATACCTCTATCATAAATTTTGGTCCAGTGGAGGGGTGTTATTTGTTATTGCCCCTGTTTGGCAGGTATAGAAACTTATGTTGAGTGTGTGTCCGTCTTGTACAGTGCAGAGGCGAGTGGGCCTGGCAGTTAGGTCACAGAGGCCAGATGGGTACATCGACACCTCTGCCTCTGCTGTTCTGACATTTTAAGCCCTCCCAAGCTAATACTCAATATATGACTTGATTTACAGTTTGGTTTTCTTTAAGGAATGCTATGATCAGGCCATGCTCCAACCCCAGTCAGAAGACAGGCCTCCCCCAGTGAATGCAAACTTGTTAAAGTAAAGAAACTAGCAACTTCTCAGAAAGTGGTTGCTACTGTGATTCCATTCATGCCATTATTGTACTAGAAGGCATATCTTGCCAGACCAGTCATCATTGTAGCCTAAAGGGTTCACAGCTGGGTAAATAATTAGTTTTTTTTTTTTTACAAGGTGCAAGCATAGCACCTGTCAGCACTATGAAGACCCGCCAGTAGGAATGAACTACTGGATAAGTGGCAGCCTGGTTTCTTCATATTCTATAATTCAAATATTTGGTGTCTTCAGTGACAGTATCTTATGGTGATGGCCTGCGTTAATTGGGGGACTATGGAATCTCCGCGGACAACAGCTCCAAAAGAGATCACCCATTCAGAGCACTGAGCTTTTATTTATTGGCTTCTGGTGTCTAGGTAGGACATTGTCACCCATAATAAATTGGGTTTATTTAAAATATTTTTTATATTTATGTATTTTGGATATTTCTACAGTTATTGCATATGTCTCTGTAAAAATGTCTGAAGTGTTAGTTATTCCAATCTCTGCACACTCCCTCTTCTACCCAAATCTCCCACTACCTTCCAGGTCTACTATTCTTCTGTAGCACTTTATAATTCTATACCCCATATCCTTTCCCTTATAAGCCCCCCTCCCTAGCCCCTCCCCAATATACTGACATCTGCAGGTGCTACTGCAGATGAAACAGATATATCTAAAGATTAAAAGCTGTCACTTTGCATAGGGATCTGTACCCCCTCGGGTGGTGTAGTTAGGATGGCTTCTGAAGGCTAGAGATGGATATTTCAGTTGGTAAATTGCTTACTGTACAAGCATGAGGACCTGGTGCTATCGGACAGAACTCATGTTTTAAAAAAACAGGTCTGCTAGCACATATATGTCATCCCAGTTCTGGGGAGGTAGAAACTAGTGGATTCTCTATTATTGAATATCAGACAGCCTAGTTGAATTGGCAGGTTCCAGGCAAAAGTGAGAAACCCTGTCTGTGGTGATACATTTTATATTTAGTAAAATCAGTATGGAATATCAGAGAACAGAATCACCTACAGTCAAGCACTAAGGGTCAGAAAGTATTAACTCATGCCTTTAATTCCAACACAGGAATGACTGAGTGGTGATCTACACCTCTAATCTCATAACTCAGGACACAAAGATCTTTCTGTGTTTCTGCGAGTTCAAGGCCTAACTACCAAACAGTAGGAGCTCACACCTTTAATCCTAACTCTAGGATTATGATGCAGAGTTGAACCTGGAATTGAAACAACTGGGCAAAGAAGATATTTAAGGCAGATGTAGGCAGACAATAAGGTATTCTGTAGAAGTGACGAGCCAGGCTGAAGACTCTTGAAGATAGATAGCTTTTACCCTGAGAAATTAGCTGAGTGAGAATTGACTGTGGTCTGTTTCCTCTCTCTGATATTTCAGCCTTTCCCTACTATCTGACTCTGAGTTTTCATTAAATGCCAATTAGAATTCGTGTTTCACCTGTCTCAAAAACAAATAAACCAACAAGGTAAATAGTAGTTGAAAGTTTCTTCTTTCCCAGCTCCTTCCCAAGTAATGGACTCAGAAGCTTAATATTATAGTAGCTGCTGGGCCAGTAGTTCAAACATATTACTAACTAGCTCTTACACTTAAATTAACCCATAATTTTTATCAGTATCTAGCCACAATAGCTTGGAACCTTTGCTCAGTCCAGCATTTCCATCTTGCTTCCTCTGTTTCTGGTTGCTATCTGATACTCTGTCTTTTTTCTTCCCAGAATTCTCCTAGTCTGGTTGCCCCCACCTCTACTTCCTGCCTAGCTACTGACCAATCAGTGTTTTATTAAGCCAATACAAGTGAAAAATCTTTACAGTGTACAAGAACATTATCCCACAGTGGATAGTGTTTCTGATGAACAACAGCCAAGGATGTCCTTTGTCCTCTGTATTCACAGGTGCATATTTACACATGCATTTGCATGCACAGAAGCACATGTACATTCAAATATATGAGCCAATTCTCATTCAAACACACACACACACACACACACACACACAGACACATTAGCTTCTAGGAAGGCCATGGGTTGGGGACAAAGCCATCTTCTGTAATACAGACCTAAGCTCCATGCTGTTCTTCAGGCCCTCAGCCTGGTCTCTACAAGCATTAGAAATGGGTTTTGTTCGTTTGGGATCAGACTTGCATGGAAAGAAGTTACTACAATAGTAACAGTAGGGGTAAGACAGCAGGCCTTGCAGGGTTGTGTGACTTTTCATCTCTATAATCAGTCTCTCCACTGGGAGATTCCACAGAGTGGATGGTGTTTCTAGGCTAAAGCATACCTAATGAATGCATGCAATGGTAGAGTCACAGACCATATCACCTGTTCTTGGGGGTTGCCAAGCAGGAAAACACATCTGTGAAACCCACACATACCAGGAAAGAAGAAAAAGCCCCATGACTGCCACTATTTCACAAGAACCATTGCAGCCAGAAAGCCTCTTTCAAGCAGTAAGATGAAGGCATGGCTGTCAGAGACAGCTTCTGAGGTCTGTCCTGGATTCTCCTGCACATATATCAGTTTCAGTTTCCCTGCATGCATAGGCTGGGAAGGGAAGGCCCTGATATACTGTGAAATGTGATAAAGCTGGTTTGGTTCGGGTGTCCGTGCTTTATGACACCTGCCTATGTGTTACATGGACACCATGATGCAACTGTCTGGGAATTCGTGTGTGACCCTGTGTGTGTAATGATGCCAACTTACCCCATAGTGGGTGGGCACAACACCAGGAGGGCTCTGCTGGCTTATATTCCCCTCTTTGGCCGTGGGGGACTCTCACACTGACTAAATGACGGGTTGGCAGGAATGACCAGGAAAAGGGAGCCTGTTGATTTTGAAGCACTTAGCACTAGTTCTGTAAAAATCCAGGTCACTGGGGTCTTTCTCTGCCCTTGCAACCTCCACAGAAATCCTAGCTAATTATGAAGATGAGGATAACAGAAGAAAATATCAAGTTTCTCTAACAACTCTGTTTAGCATTTACAGCAGGAAAACCAGGTCTAGAAATATACAGCAGGCAATAGAGTGCATGCCTTGTAAGTAGGGGGACCTGAGTTTGATTCCCTAGAACCCATGTTTTAAAAGACCAGGCATGGTGGTACATCTTGGTAATTCTAGCACTTAGGAGGTAGAGATGGGTGGGTCCTTGGGGCTCATTGGCCAACACTATCTACTTGGCAAGTTCTAGACCAGTAAGATACCCTATCTCAAAACAAACAAACAAACAAAAAACAACAAAATCCCAAGATGGATGGCACTTAAGGACAGTAGAGTTTTTATGCTGACCTCTACATATACATGCACAGATATGTATGCACCTCCCATACCTGCACAAGCATTAACACACAAATGATAGCTTATGCAGAAAAACTAAATAATCATTAGCATGTGTTAGACAAAGAAGATGAAATGCAACATAGACAAATCTCAGAATTATGCTATATGAAAGATGCTATCTGCAGTATGATTTTATATATACAACATTCTGTAAAAGTCCCAGGTATTTGGGACAGTACTGCCATTGAAAGTGGTAGATGCTAGCAGAGGAGCCCCACAAAAGAGCTGGGTCTTTGCTTCATTGTGATCTGTTTTATATATTCTAGTTTGGTTTATTTAATAGAATATGTGCCATACCTGAGAAAGGATGACTGAATATATTAAGCCAGGCAAAACATGAGAGCAATGTCAAGGAGCCAGCCAAACATGTAGCTCTATAAGACAATAGCTCAAATGCATGTCTTCATTGCAACAGCTGCCCAAATGCATTTATTCCTGGGGCAGTTACTCAAATGCATGGTTCCACAGGATAGCTACTCAGATGTACAGCTCCATGGTATAGTGACTCCTTGAGAATGTCTCTTGCTGTTTCCTAGAGTTTCTGTCGGTCTACAATCTTTCTTCTCTTAAATTCCCAGCCCAACTTCACTCCACAACCTTCCTCTCCCCTAGCACCCCCAGTGGTCCGGACAGTGGAGCCACAGAAGGAGTAGGCTGAAGAGCACTTCAGAACTTTTGTCTAAGTGGTTTGACCCATGCCCCCAGTACTGGGGTCCAAAGAAGGGCCTCAGCTACACAGGGGGTGCTGACTGGGCCCTTTCCATTTCAGTCTTCTTAGGCTTAACTGTTCATACAAGATGCTATGAAGTTACTAGAGAAAAGAATTTCACACCTAAAGCAAATAACTGAGAACCACAGATCTAACTCAGATCCTCCCGGAGGTGAGGGGAGCAATAGTTTGAAGAATAGCCAGTTAAAGGCACACAGCTAGAATCTCTGCGCCTTGGCTGGTGGATGCCATTTCTAGATCCCTTGAAGAAGGGCACGCTCCAGCCAGCCTGCACAGAGACAGTGGATTCCTCAACTCTCCTCTGCTCTGTCTCAAGAAGTCTTGGAGCCGACCCATCCCTCTTTGGCTTGCTGGTGTCGTCTGGGCTGCCCGAAAAGAATGATTATTGCTGGATTATTCTGTGCTGTGGGTCTGTCTCTTGAGACTACTGGGAGCTTGTTTTGCTAGCTCAGCTGTTTCTTAGCTTGCCCTGCCCAGTGATGTCAGCTGTGATGTCTCTTCACTCAGGAATCTCTCCCCCACCCCTCCTGCTGCTCACCGCCTCGGCGGCCTCTCTTCTGGTCCAGCTAGTGGATGTCTTCATCTTCGGTTCCCTTTTTCCCTGTTCTCTCTACTTTTGACATCCTTGAGGCTGATAGTGTTTGTCAGGTCTGTCTTTAACTCTGGGGAAAGAGCCGGTGGAACCATCTGTGGGTTTTGGAGAACATCCCTGCCTGTAATTATTTTTCCTGGAGTCACCCTTGATGAGGCAAGAGCTTATTGTTGTATCATTACCAGTTGTCGCCTGGGTTTTCTCAACATAGAGTGTGTCTTGGGGGGTCAACGGCATGACGGGGGTCTCAGAAACACAATAGTTGTTGATTTCTTCATAGACAATTGAATGAAGAAGTCAGTTCCCAGGACAATGCTTGGTTTGATGGCTTGCACCATTTGGTTTCAGGGTTCCCACAAAGGGGCTCAGATTTTCGTCACTTCTCAGCTCCAATGTCAGGGAGCTGTCAGAAACTCAGCAAAAAATGGAAAATGGGAACTTTCTCCTCACAGCAGGACGTCCTTGTCCCAGAACAATGAGCAAAGATGAAATCGTCACAAGCCATCTAAAGGGCTTGGAAATTTGTATTAATTACCTCAAAGAACAGCAAAAATTATAGAGAGAGCTCAATTACATTACACCCTACCCTTCAGAGCTAGAACTAGACAAAGAGTTAAAACGGCCGGGTTTTAAAACTTTCCTCTCCCTTCCCCTGCCCTCCCCTGCCCTCCCCT
>PVIH01002324.1:182998-194495 GCA_004025045.1 Sigmodon hispidus | reverse complement strand
AGAAAAACTCAAAGCAATCCCACTAAAATCAGGAACTAGACAAGGATGTCCTCTCTCCCCTTATCTATTCAATATAGTTCTCGAAGTTTTAGCTAAAGCAATAAGGGAACGAAAAGAGATTAAGGGGATACAAATTGGAAAAGAAGAAGTGAAGCTATCTCTATTTGCAGATGATATGATTGTATACATAAGTGACCCAAAAATTCTTTCAAGGAACTGCTACGGCTGATAAATACCTTCAGCAATGTAGCAGGATACAAGATTAACTCAAAGAAATCAGTAGCCCTTCAATACACTAAAGATAGAAGAGCTGAAAAAGAAATAAGGGAAACATTACCCTTCATAATAGCTTCAAATAAATAAATACCTTGGAGTAACTATAACCAAAGAAGTAACAGACCTATTTGACAAAAATTTTAAATCACTGAAGAAAGAAATTGAAGAGGATATCAGAAAATGGAAAGCTCTCCCATGTTCCTGGATGGGTAGGATCAACATAGTAAAAATGGCAATTCTACCAAAGGCAATCTACAGATTCAATGCACTGCCCATCAAAATCCCAACACAATATTTTTTGGACCTTGAAAGAACAATACTCAATTTCATTTGGAATAACAGGATAGCCAGGATTGCCAAAACAATACTATAGAGCTACAGTAATAAAAACAGCCTGGTACTGGCATAAAAACAGACTTGTGGATCAATGGAATAGAACTGAGGATCCAGATATTAACCCAAAAACCTATGAACACCTGATCTTTGACAAAGAGGCCCAAAACATTCAATGGAAAAAAGATAGTATATTTAACAAATGGTGTTGGCATAGCTGGATGGAGTTTGTAGAAAAATGCAAATAGATCCGAGCCTGTCACCCTGCACAAAACTCAAATCCAAGTGGATCAAAGACCTCAACTTAAACCCAATCACTTTGAACTTGATAGAAAAGAAAGTGGGAAATACACTTCTACAAATTGGCACAGGCGACCACTTCCTAAATATAACACCAGTGGCACAGACACTAAACCAACAATCAATAAGTGGGATCTCCTGAAACTAGGAAGCTTCTGCAAAGCCAAGGACACTGTCAATAGGACAAAATGCCAGCCTACAGAATGGGAAAAGATTTTCACCAACCCTACAAGTGATAGAGGACTGATCTCTAAGGTATATAAAGAGCTCAAGAATTTAGAGCCCAAAACCTTGAATAACCCTATCAAAAAATGGGGTACAGTTCTAAAAAGGGAATTCTGAGCAGAGGAACTATGAATGGCTGAAAGGCACCTGAAAAAGTGTTCTTCATCTTTAGCCATCAGAGAAATGCAAGTCAAAACAACTTTGAGATACCACCTAACACCTGTTAGATTGGCTAAGATAAAAAGCACAGATGACAGCCTATGTTGGAGAGGATGTGGAGCAAGGGGAACACTCCTCCATTGTTGGTGGGAGTGTAAGCTTGTTCAGCCACTTTGGAATGCAATATGGTAATTTCTCAGAAAATTGAGAATCAATCTCCCCAAGGACCCAGCAATACCACTTCTGGGTGTATACCCTAAAGAGGCACATTCACACTCCAAAGGTATTAGCTCAACTATGTTCATAGCAGCATTATTTGTAATAGCAAGAACCTGGAAACAACCTAGTTGTCCCTCAACTGAAGAATGGATTAACAAACTATGGTACATCTACACAATGGAATACTACTCAGCAGTAAGAAAAAATGATATTCTAAAATTCGCAGGCAGAGGGAAAGCTGAACTCAAAGTAAATATATGTGTAGCAATCTTATTTGCATTATCACCCTTGATAAGTCATGCTTATGATTTTTGTCTTCTTTATAGTTACTGTTAACTTTTCTGCATTTTAAATTCATTTTACTCTTTTTTTGATAATGCAAAAAAAAATTGGCAGTGATCGGAGCGTGTAAAAGGACATGGTAATCAACCAAGGTCCCAAGAGCCAAAGATGTGCAATAGAATATGAAAGCACTAGATTAATTAAAAGTATATAAAATTAAATATAGTAAGGTTGCTATAAGTAAATGGTGAAATTAATAAACAGTGAGAGATGAACTTGTTCAGGATTCTTGTCTATGTATTCTTAGCCTCAAGGCAGAGGAGCATAACTCTCCTTGACTCATACTTAGGATGTGCATAGTAACTCTCTCCGTGGAGGATCTATGTATACTACTAAGCATATTATTACAGAAAATTCATCATGAAAATGTGTCTGGGAAGGGTAACTTTATGGTGGTGAACTCACACAGACACTGACTTTGACAGGGGGCCTAAGATGTTTTGTAAGCAAAGCAACTTTGATAAAAAGCGATAAAGGGGATTTTTTTTTTTTTTTTTTTTTTACTTTGTGATCATATTTACCTAAATTCACTGTAAGAAAGAAAAGAAAATACCGGATAAATCTTAACAAATGCTTCACAAAATGCTTAACAATACACTTCAACACTGTCAAGGTCAACTAATAAGTAGATTCTTAGAAAGTTTCAGGGCCAATTGGACTGTAAAAAAGGCATGCAATGTAGTAACATAGTGCAGTTCTAAAACAAACAGAGCAAGTTGGGTAAAAACTATGGGAATTTTATTAGAGTCTGAGCTCCAGTTAATAGTAATATATCAATATAAGTTCATTAATTGAAATTGCAAATTATAATAATTTAAGAAACAAATGATAGAGGAAATTTGGTACAATATTTATGAGAACACTCTGTACTATCTGCATGTTTTCTGTAAAACTAAAGCAATTCTAAAGAATCCATCTTATTTACAAAGAAAAAAAATTGCAATTGGGAGCATTTATGAAAGTAATTACTAAAACTTGTCTCTTAAATTGGTTTCAAATAAAAAGAAGGTAAACTAGCAGCGAATTAAGCAGTTCATGTAAAAAAATTGCATTTGCAAAATTATATTGGAGAAAGCTTCTTCCAAAGCATTTAATATACAGGAACCATAGTATATACAAGTTCTGCACATTAATAAGAAAAAATAGTTTTAGGAATGTGAATTCTCATCAAATTGTTCCAGCATTGTGATTCAGTTCTAATCAAAATAACAATAGAGGTGGGAAGAGTTTAACAATCTTACTGGAAAATGTATGGGGAAGATTAATGGCGCAAAAATGTTAAGAAACTCTATTAAAAGAGCAAAGGAATGAGATTTGCCCTAATGGATATTAAGATATATACAGTACTGATATGGAAAATCACAAAATAAAGCAAAAATGTGACACTGAGCCTAGAGATATATCCACATGTATGGACAATAGATTTAGACAGAACTCTTGCTGTAGAACCTTGAGGGAAAAAATAGTTTGAGAATAAACAGGGTTAGGACAATGGTTCACAGAATAGGGCATGGTAATAAGCATTTCTCACAAGAATGCTCAAACATAATGATAGTCAGAGAAATGAAAAAGCTACAAAAGACCACTTAAAACCAATCATGTTACAGAAATTAAAAATGAAGTCCATCAACATCCAGTAATAATGAGAATGTAAGGGAGGCAGAACAATTTCATATAGACTGTAAACTGTTTATCATCCTAGAAAAATAATATGTGAGTGTCTAAAGAGCCAAAAGAGTACAAATTATCCATACCTAACAATGTTCTCAGGTATACTTTGGAAGATATGTACATATTCTTGTCTTTGTAATAACAGGAAGAGGAACAGTTTTTGGATAAAGTGACAGATTAGAATTCACCTCTCTGTTACCTGCTGAAAGAGATGAGTTGGTATATGGAAATATAGATACTACCCCAAAAGAGAAAAAAAAGACAGGGATAAAAATAAACATATATGAGATTTCCTTTCCAGGAAAAAAAAAAAAACCAATCAGGCCAATGTTCACCTATACCAGACAGTTTACTTCAATCCAGGGTCAATGGTAACAGACAAGGAGGTGCCGTGTCCTGAGAATAGCAAGGTAGAAACTGTTCTAGCTGTGGAGAAATGCCCAGGGTCTAGATAGAGCATAAGTGAGGAAATATTTGGACCAGAAAAGGTTGAAGAGATGGAGGAGGAAATATGATGTGATGCTCTGAAGCTGAGATCCAACATGGGCATCCATGAACTAGGTAACCAAGAGGAGAAACTATCACTTGTATCTAGGTAAACAGAAATGCAAGTGTTGGATTTACTAAACCTGGTACAGACAGACATGGCCATTGATAAATCCAAGAATGTGGTCCTTCTATAGATCCTTCAAGTCTTAGCTATGGTAAGACCTGTGTGTGGCAAGAAGGATTCCTAAGATAACAGAGATGAGATTGTAAATAACAGACAGAGAGGGCAACAGATGAGGGGCTCTCACAAGAAAGTGAATTCTCAGAGATACCTCAGTCTGCACTAAAGTTACACAGCCTTAGCTTGCTTCAGTTATTGGGGTTAAATCTCCCTCCCCTCCTTCAGAGACTGCATTAAAAGTAATCAAGGGATAGGAAAAATGAATAGCATCATCCTAAATGCTAACCAAGGTTATGACATCTGCTTTATTTTATTAATATAAATTCTTCCAGTTGTGTTTTTATCTATGCCACATTACAAGGGGCTGTTGTGATTTATTTTTTCTATGCCCTTACTGTGTAATATTTTCTCTTCCACTTCAGAGATTCTATCTTCCATCTCTTGAACTCTGTTTGTTATGCTTGTATCTTTGGTTCCAGCTTTTTTCTTCAGATTTTCTATTTCCATCTTTGCCTCATTTTGTGCCTTTTTTATTGCTTCTATTTCAGCTTTTAGTTCCTGGCATGTTTCTTTCATAGATTTGTTCAACTCTTCCAATTTTTTGTTTGTATTTTCTTCTATTTCTTTAAGGCTATTTTTCATATCTTCTTTGAGAGCTTCGATGATCATCAAAAAAGGAATTTTTGGTGTTGCTTCCTTCTGTTTCCTCTTCATTGCTCAGTTCAGGTCTTGTATTTGTAGGATTGCCACTTTCTTCTGGAGTTACCTTGTTGTTCTTTATATTATTATGTAAGCTTTTGCACTGGCATCTGCCCATGGCTTTAGTGGTTCATGATTAGGTGGCTCCTGGTCAGTTGTGGCACTTGGGCTTGTGTGCCTCCTGTGACCTCTGAGGAAAAAGTCTGCTCAATCACTACTTCTGCACTGTGCAGGGGACTGAATTTCAAGTCTTCAGTCTTTCTCTGTTTGACCAACTGGAGGCGGGGTGGCAGCACAACATATACAAGATTACAGAGTCTACTGAATGGAGTTGGCATCTTCCTTCTGTCTCTTAAGGATTACCCAGCATATGACAATCATTTTTGACCTGAACCCAGAAGGAGCTCCCTGAAAGGACCAGTATCTGTAATCTGATCTCACAAAACACCATCCAGGTGTATGACAGGCATGCTGAAACCCAGAAGGAATGCAAAAGAATCATGAATATATATGTGAATGCATGTGTATGTATGTGTATTGTGTATTTATGGATGGATGTATGTCCATGCTATGAAACTAAAATGGTAAACATGAAACATTAGAATGAGCTATTATATGAAGGAAAATGAAAATAAAATACATAGGACATGAAAATAAAAGGAATGGGTTTGACTGGGAGGGAAGGGACCATCAGGTAGGAAGAAAATAAGTGGGAGAATAGTTCACAGGACTGTCTTGGAATATTTTGATCACATTCTGACAACCCCAAGAATGCCAATAAGGTTTACCTTGAATGAGAGGGCAGGGATAGCTATTAGCTAAACAGAACTAGCCATAGAGTTTTGGAGGACCCAGGATACATAGAGAGACACAGAAAATAGTAGGGAGGGCCTTAGAAAGATTCACAAACCAGAAAGAAGAGAGAGAGAAGGTCACTGGTCCCTTCTCTGATCAACCAGGTTTTTATGCCATATCTGACTTCCAACGTTTTATTAATAACAGAATAATTTAGATAATTACATCTGGTGTTCAACACATGGCTTTAGTAAACCATGCAAAGGCAGTGAACCCACTCCCTCTCTGCTGCCAGCCAAGACCTGCTTTGTGTTCCTTCCCACAGGCCCTGCAAGTGAGTTCAAAGGTTTTTACATTGTAGTCTTTCTATAGTAGCCATCAGCTTCTGCCTGCCTTAGGCACCAAATGCCCCTGGAGTTAACCACCCAACACCAACCTATACCCTCACCTTCCACCACATGAGCTTTCTCAAGACCTTCAAGTTGGAATACCACCCAGGCCAGCTCAGCCACTTTAATACCCTTGCACCCTTTTAGGGATTAAACTTTTACTGATACTGCCATTGCCACAAACTGCTGAGGAGCTTACCATACACCTGTGTTCTTCCTAGCCTTGTTGAGCAATGACAACTAGTCATATAACCCCCAGATAAGAACCACGTAGACAGTAGGCTATTCTCACACAGCTCTGCCTTCACTGTCAGGAGATCAGGTGAGATAAATGAGAATTCTTAAAGCTGGGTTAGATTTTAGATAAAATAAATAAACAAACAAATGGGAAAAATCTTATCCATGTTGGAAATACTACTATGCAGACAGTTTGGATCCTGTTTAATGCTAATATGAATGACTTGCAAATAGAAAAAAATAAAAGAGGATAAACCACTTAACTGAGATTGATATAATGCTGATTGTGATTACTATCAGTTTGGTAATTCGTATTTAATCTTTAAAAAGTGGCCTGATAACTGTGACAAATATGAAAATCTAACTGATAAAACACAAACTTTAGACAGACTTACTAATAAAAAATTGACTGGTAAGATACGAGCCTCATAAAACCCTAGTAATGAAAATAAGAAAGACATTCAGACAGACAAAGGAATTTGGAGCAGAACCTACCACATGATAAAATTATAAAATTGAAAAGGAATGTCCCAAGATTATTAGAAAATGAACCTTAGTTTATCCAGTTACTGTGTTAATGACAACCAGATGATAGGCATCCCCAAGACTATGCAGAAGTTTATTAAATCTTGTAGATGTTTTAGATTTAAATAGATTTAAATGAGCAGTCATTTCTTATGATATGCATTCAACTTTGGACTACAGACTTCTCAGAACAACTTCAAAACAGTTAGTTAAAACGCAATAGCCTTGTAGAATATGCCAGTCAAAACTTCAGGTAAGCCCTACACTTTCCCATCACACCAAAACTGGACAACAGCTATCTCTCCCAAAAACTGACTTTTATTTTAAATTTCTCAGGGTCCCTTAAATGTGTCATTACTCCAAGACAACAGGAAGTAATTTTAAGAGCACAATATCCAAAATCGCAAGAGATGGAGTAGGTGGGTTTCTGTTTTGCTTTGTTTTGATTTTCAGTAGATGTTTGAAATGATTTAGGGAGGTTTGTTGGAAATTCTTATTAGTTATAGTCAGTGAGGAAACTAAACAAAGGAGATTAGATTCAGAGATATTTTTTGAAAATAAAAATAAGAGATATGGGAAAGATAGGAAAAAGGGATAGATTATTGAATCTCTTTTCAACTAAGAAAGCAACTAGTAATCTCAGATATTGGTATGCATTTTTGTATATTGATAAAAATTTAAGGTTATCTTGTTATACTGTATATATGTTTTTACTCTTGTTTAAGATATTTTTGTATATTGATACAAATGGAAGGTTACTTTTGGATAATAAAGAAAGACAGTTTAGTAGTCTTCTACAACAATCAAACTTATTGTCATGTTAGGTATGTTTTCCAGGTCAAAGAGAGATATATCTTAAATAGACAGTCTTCATATAATGTGAAGATCTACAGAATATGGCAGTGAAATGTTCTAATAACATAGCACTGTTTTTATGACAGTGAGACACATCTGCTCCCAAAAGCACCAGTTGGGCATCAAAGAACCTCTACATGGAATTTGTTTTCAATGTGACAAAGGTAGGTATTTGAGCAAGAAACTGTGCTTGACTTGCTGCAGACAGTATGCTGTCCAAACTAGACAAGCAGGACACAAAAGAAGGAGATTGCAGAATTTATCAAGACAAGGTAGGACAGGCCTTCCAAATTTTCTGCTTCACAAAGAAATTCATCAAATATTTTAACCCTGTGGGTCAAAAATGGATGTTCCACTGTTGCAGAGAATCTGTACAGACAGCCAGATGTCTGTTGTTTTCTCTGCACATCCTGCTTTCTCACGTAATATTATATATGTCTTGAGTCTTTAATGGAGTTGAACACTTGATAGTTATAGTTTCCTTAGTTACAATAGAAACTAAATTAGGTTCAAAACTTTGGACTCACAGAGAGAGGATAGATAATAGAGTATTTCCTCTGAATTTTCCAAGTGCAAGTGAATTGAACACATATCCGTTAATACCACTTCTGTGCATATATCCAAAAGATACACATTCTCACCCCAAAGGCATTAGCTCAACTATGTTTATAGCAGCATTATTTGTAATAGCAAGAACCTGGAAACAACCTAATGCCCCTCAACTGAATAATTAATTAACAAACTGTGGTATATCTACACAATGGAGTACTTCTCAGTGTTAAAAAAAATGACATCCTAAAATTTGCAGACAAATGAATGGATTTGGAGAATATCCTTGTGAGTAAGGTATCACAAACCCAGAAAAATAAACACAGGATGTGCTCACTCATAAGTGGACATTAGACAAAAAGCAAACAACACCCAAGCTGAAAACCACAACCCCTGAACAGTTTGGGATCTGAAGGAACTTAAGAGAGACATCCAGGGATTCCCCTAGGAAGAGAAAATAGACATCTCCTTAGCTAATTGGGAGCATAAGGGGCCACAACCAAGAAGAAGTGGGAACAAATCATGAGAGAAGGAAATGATTGAGTGAGAGGATCAACAATGAGGGAGAAAAAAAAAAGAGATGGAGATCTCAATAGAAGAAGCCAATGTGGGGTTGGAAAAATACCAGGTACTTGGGAAACCTCCAAGAATTCACAGAATATCCCTGGTTAGGTCTACAACCAAGAGTGAAGGTGTTGCTTAGACCTGATTTCCTCTATAATCAAATGAAAAGTCACCTAAATGCAGTCACAGAACTTACATCCAACAAAGTATAGGCAGGGGTACATGGCTAAGCACTGGGCTGAGTTCCTGGTCCAGGTGAGAGCAGGGGAGGAGAGTATACATGAGCAAGGGGATAATAGAGACTATGAGGAAAATTCTCACAGTGATGGTTGATTGCTCTGGGGAGCTCACTGAATAAAGAACAGCCACATGGAAACCATCAGGAAAAGGAACTAGGCCTTAAAAAATAGGCAACTGTTCAATAACATGGTCAATATGTGGAGCCTGAAGGGGAGGGTTCAGATTGTGTTTCTGTGCATACACTGGCACTTTGGAGCCCATTCTCTCCAGAGGAACACCGAACCCAGTCTTGCTTGATATTAGGATGAGGAAATCAGAGTTGCCTGGAGTAGATTCTGAGCTGATCCACCTTGGGACTTCTTGCCTTTTTAGGGGAGGGGATGGGGGATGGGGAGGAGGGAGGCTGAGGCTGACTGGGAGGGGTTGGGAGGGGAAAGGGAGGGAGAGCAAAGGGAATACATGGGTAAAAAAAGACTTTATTTTATAAATAAAATAAAATGAAATTAATTAAACATTGTGAATATAATTCTTACCTGATAATTGTTCTTACTATGTATATTTTTACTGCATTATAATTAAAGCCTTCCCTTTTATTTAGATAAAATGAGAGGAAACTTGTGAAATATTTTGATCACATTCTGATACTCCTAAGACTGACAATAAAGTTCACCTTGAATCAGATGTTGGATCTAGCTACTAGCTGACCAGAATTTTACCTCTAGAGGTTTTGGAGGATCTAGAATATATAGAAAAACAAAAAATGTAGGAAGTAGTAGGGAGGGGCTTAGAAAGCATCACAGTACCTTTTGGAAAAAGGGAGGTAAGAGGGAGAGGTCACTGGATACTTCTCCACTGCTTCTCTGATCAGTGTTTACCCTATGCCTGACTCATGAGATTTCATTAATAATAGAATAATTTAGAAAATCATGACACAGGTACAAAAATAACAATGACTTACATATGCAGGTGTTCTATACAAATAGATAAAAATTAAATTGAATACTACAAAATAAATAAGATTTATATTAGCAAAAAGAAGCAAACTTATATAGAAAACAGAAAGAATAAGCAAATTATTGCAGTCTCTAATACAACTATGAAAAGATGCTAAATATATCTTTATTTATCCTAACATACCATATGTGTATATATTTAAAAAACTTAGTGTATCCAATGGGCAGTTGAAAATTGTCTTTCAGTTTATCTTCTATAGGTAATTTCTTTATCTTATTACAACTTTCATAGTAATAGTAATTTGATTTTCGATAGTTTTTTTTTTTTGGAAAAACACAGGTATACGTTAAAACAAAAAATGAAGGGGGGATAGTTCAGTCAGTAGAGTGTTTGCATTGCAAACATTATAACCAAAGTTTGATTCCCAAAATGCACAAAAAAAAATTTAGGCATGGTAATGCATGCTTTCTGACCTCAGTATTAGAAAGACAAAGCCAGCAAATTCCTAGAATCACTAACCAGCCAGCATAGACAAGTTAGTCACTGGCTTAGGACAGTGTGGAATGATGCTGTCTGAAAATGTTTCTAAAGGTGAATATTGTGCCTTAGGAAGGAATAGCACTCTAGATTGTCCTTTAGCTCATACAAACATACATACATATATACATACATATGCACACACACATCTAAACCTTGACATACACAGATATAAACACATACACATGTGAGCATACCCATGTATATCAAGTTAATCACATAGATAGATTAAAAAGAAATAAATAAAACTTTTGAAAATATCCAGCAAATCTTTTTTTCTTTATTTATTTTGTATTTATCAAGAAAAACAGTAAAATGAATTTAAAATGCTGAGAGGTTAACAATAACTATAAAGAAGATAAAAATCATAAGCATGACTTATCAAGGGTGATAATGCAAATAAGATTGCTACACATATATTTACTTTGCGTTCAGCTTTCCCTCTGATTTTTTTTTCCATCCCTGTATATTCTTATTCAAGGTCCCTTCTCCATCCCACCACATCAGGTCATTTTTTCTTCTCCACAACTCCGCATACCCTCCCTGGGCAGGGAGCAGTCAGTCCTATGGTCCCTCTGACCCAATAATGCTTGGATCAGTCTCCACTCCTGGCAAAACCAGTTTTATCCTGCTTCCCTCAAGAGTGAGTCAGGTGTTCCTATAGTTGGAGTGGGATCTGAAGGGTCAGTCCAGGGTGTCTCTGATCCCAAGCTGTTCAGTGGTTGTGGTTTGCCGCTTGGGCATGCTTGGCTTTTTTTCTTGTTTGTTTAGAGACCACTAATGAGTGAGTACATCCCCTGCTTATCTTTCTGAGATTGTGATACCTCACTCAGGAGGATATTCTCCAAATCCATCCATTTGCCTGCGAATTTTAGGATATCATTTTTTCTTACTGCTGAGTAGTATTCCATTGTGTAGATGTACCACAGTTTGTTAATCCATTCTTCAGTTGAGGGAC
>PVIH01002324.1:82526-182898 GCA_004025045.1 Sigmodon hispidus | reverse complement strand
TATAATGCTGCTATGAACATAGTTGAGCTAATATCTTTGGAGTGTGAATGTGCCTCTTTAGGGTATACACCCAGAAGTGGTATTGCTGGGTCCTTGGGGAGATTGATTCTCAATTTTCTGAGAAATTGCCATATTGCATTCCAAAGTGGCTGAACAAGCTTACACTCCCACCAACAATGGAGGAGTGTTCCCCTTGCTCCACATCCTCTCCAATGTAGGCTGTCATCTGTGCCTTTTATCTTAGTCAATCTAACAGGTGTTAGGTGGTATCTCAAAGTTGTTTTGATTTGCATTTCTCTGATGGCTAAAGATGAAGAGCACTTTTTCAGGTGCCTTTCAGCCATTCATAGTTCCTCTGCTCAGAATTCCCTTTTTAGATCTGTACCCCATTTTTTGATTGGGTTATTCAAGGTTTTGGGCTCTAGATTCTTGAGCTCTTTATATATCTTAGAGATCAGTCCTCTATCACTTGTAGGGTTGGTGAAAATCTTTTCCCATTCTGTAGGATGTCGTTTTGTCCTATTGACAGTGTCCTTGGCTTTGCAGAAGCTTCCTAGTTTCAGGAGATCCCACTTATTGATTGTTGGTTTAGTGTCTGTGCCACTGGTGTTATATTTAGGAAGTGGTCGCCTGTGCCAATTTGTAGAAGTGTATTTCCCACTTTCTTTTCTATCAAGTTCAAAGTGGCTGGGTTTAAGTTGAGGTCTTTGATCCACTTGGATTTGAGTTTTGTGCATGGTGACAGGCTCGGATCTATTTCAGCAAATCTTTAAGTAAAAGCCTAATGCATTGTAATGATGCTTACAGTGCCTTTCTCTGAAGCTTAGCCTGATATGAGACCATCACTTAGTAAGATACTTTAAAACCTATGCATTTCATTTCTCATATAAAACAGGGACACTGTTATTTTAATTGCAAGTTTATAACAAAGAGTTGAGATATTTCCCACATCCAGTAAAGTCTCTGTAATATGCTTAGAACTCAGCAAGTAGCAATGGTTTGTAGCTGTTCTTTCTAACCAGTGCTACAGGTAGTATTTTTAGAAATGATACATGGAGGGCACTGGAGAGATGATTTGACTGGTATATGAGCCTATTGTTCTTGCAGAAGACTGGAATTTGGTTCCCACTTAGGGCACTAAAAACTACCTATTACTCCAACTCCAGGAAATTCATCAACACCCTTTATGCCCTCCACAAACACTATCATGCATGTGTATGCACACGCACAAATAAAAATAAATCTTAAAAACAACCTATATGTATTTTATTATTTTTAAAAATAAGTATTTTGTATAGTTTTAATTCATATTGTAGAAGCATAGTAAGTTGTCATAGTGTTTCAGAAATTGGAACTATGTGTCAGGTACTATAGGTTTAAAGTTTGACAACCATTTGTTGTATATCTCTAGACACTATCCTTACAAGATGTGTGCTTTCTCAACACTGAGGTAGAGACAATGGTTATTGATAATAATGTGTGCATGCCATTAATAATAGTAATATTGCTATTAATTCCATTGTTAGTTGCTTTCAAGTATTTTCTTTGATACAACACCCTCAAAGGCCCAGCTGGATGTAGATAATGTATCATCATCATCATAATCATTATTATTATTATTATTATTAGCAGTAGTAGATAGTGGTATGAGACAGGATCTGCCTACATAGCCCCATCTGTTCTGGAACTCGTTACATAGACAGGGTGGACTGCAATTCAAAGAGATCTTTCTAATTCTGCCTCCCAAATGTGTATAATCATGTCTGACTTTGCTATTATATTAATAGAAGAAATTCATGTTCCATTTCAGTTGGTGGACTTTTCTAAAACCTTGTTCATAGAGGGGAAAAAAAAGCAAACAAATCTTAAAGTAACAACAAAACCAGACTTCCAAAAGATCAATGCAAAACTAAAATCATAAGCTGAAGATTAAAAGTTCCCACATCCTACCAGGAATCTCCTCATTCAATACCTCAATTTTTCCATCAGTATGTGGAAATAATCATTTTGTCTCATTGCACATTTAGATTCCAAAAAGGAACCCTTTTCCCCTTTTATCCTGGTTGAAACAAGCCTTTGATGTGATTGCATGCTCAGAATCTTGTGACAGATGTTCAGTCCAAGGACAACCTGTGGCCACTGACACCCTGCTTGAGAGTAAGTACAGAGTAGAGAAAACGCTGCACTCATTTAAATGCTTCTCTTGGAAAGTGACTAAAGAGTGGAACTCTTTCTTTATGTGAATACATCATTTCACTGCAAATTGATTCTTAGATAGACACATTTACTTCCAGGATTTGTTTCTCTGAAGTATGACTATAATATTTATCTCTAAACTTGTCACCTCAAAAATACATATATATAAGACACCACTCCTTATGCTAATCAAACCAGTAGCTTAGAAAGGTTCAGTTGCCATTCAAACATTGCAACAGAGGATATTAGATCTCAGTTTTGTTTTCAGAATAGCAAGATATTGGTTGCCATGGCTATAGATGGCTGAATTCCACCTTGCTGCCCTGTGGGACCAAAGTTCACTATCTTCCATTCTGGGCTGTTCCTTGAAGGTTGCATGAAAGCTAGTGACCACAGTTGCCACCTATCAGTGCCTATCTATTTCTAGCCTGTATTGTAACAAATAATCTTGTGCCCCCCCCCACCAACTTATTACTCTTTTTCTCTTTGTTGGTATAGAAATGTGAGGTTTTCTTTATTTTTTCCTACATAGTTCTTTCTCTGTAGATAACAAAGTCCAAGTCCCTAGCCATTGCAATTATTAGCATATTCCTGAAGAAAATTGCAACAGTCTACATTAAAAGACTCCCTGCAGAAATTTACACAGTAGGTATCCAATTTCTCTTTAAATAAAAGGCACTCAAACAGTGAGAGGTTTAAAACAGGGGAAGAAATGGGGAACAAACAGAGCTTTGAGAAACAGCAGGGAGATTTTGCAGTGGTCAAGAGGAGATAGTCAGGCTGAATTATGTGGATAATTAGTCTTCGTTAGCAAATTGGAGAAAATTACAATGCCACCATGAGATGTAATAACACACCTGCAGACTGGCAACATTAAGACTCAGGTTTGACCCTGTTCCAAAAGTTTGGATTCTCTATTTTCTATAACTTCCACTAGAAAATAGGTTTCAAGTGTGTTACCCTACTTTAAAATATTCCCCAAACTTAACATTTGCATCCCATAGCAGTGACCCTATTATCAACAGGTTCTACCCACTGTGAGAGGATCGTGTGTGTGTGTGTGTGTGTGTGTGTGTGTGTGTGTGTGTTAGAATTACCCTGACTTTCAAGTAATTCCAAGGAGAGAGTATAGAAACACAATGCCAAAAATTGAATTCATTTTGTCAGCCCCTTCTTCAAGGGCCTGGGCAACATGCAAATTAGGTTTACTTCTCCCCCTTGTGGCTGAAATTTCTCTTAGAGAATGTAACCTGCCTCTCTCTCTCTCTCTCTCTCTCTCTCTCTCTCTCTCTCTCTCTCTCTCTCTCTCTCTCTCAAGCTGCTGAAGCATTGAAGAATATATAGCTCTTCTCTTGGCAAAGAACTGGGAAAATCTATTCCTTATTCCCAGGATTTCTGAGTATCCATGGAGAGGTTCATGAGGAACAAGTATGAAATAATTCTCACAAGTGGAAACAAAAAAAGCATCCTACTTAGACTCAAAGATTGCTATTTCCCCAAAATAGGAAATAGTATGGGCCATGAGTAAGAAAGTAGAAAAGCAATGAGGTTAGTCTTAAGGATCTTGGGAGTTTACGTTTTTTAATACGCAAACTGATTTTTCCAGAAACAGTAAGGTTTCCACATTGGAAATGCCATGCTAGACTTTGGGTACCAACAGCACATTCATGTATTTCTTTTTTCTTTTTTTTCCTCCTGAGCTATTACCTAAGTTGTATCTCTTCCTTCTCTAGAGTAAACTCTAGTTCTCTTTTTGAAGTCAGATATGATATTGGTCCTGGAGAGTAATAATCTTTTAAGCAAAGGACCTAGTTTCTCTATTCTTTTCTCACTTTTTCTTCTTTTCTTTTATAGAATAAAGTCTCATTTTCAATCCATGAATCCCCTTGTTCAAAGTTCCTTTCCCCTCCCAAGCCCTCCCTGTCACTCTTTCTACTCCCCATCCACCCATCTCCTCCCCAGAAAAGACAAGAGGTCCCAAGGTGATTTAGTTCAGCATTCACTCCAGGCAAGTCCATTGATTTCCTCATCCTAATATCAAGACTTGGTCAGGTGTTCCTCTGCAGGCAATGGGCTTCATAGTGACAGACAGTCCAAGGTGTTTCAGATCCCAAGCTGTTCAGTAGTTGTGGTTTGCTGCTTAGGTATGCTTTGCTTGTTGTCTAAAGTCCACTAATGATTGAGTATATCCCCTGCTTAGCTTTCTGAGTTTGTCATACCTAGATCAGAAAGATATTCTTCAAATCATTCATTTGCCTGTGAATTTTAGGATATCATTTTTCTTCTTACTGCTAGTAGTATTCCACTGTGTAAATGTACCACAGTTTGTTAATCCAATCTTCAATTGAGGGGCAAGTAAGTTGTTTCCAGGTTCTTGCTATTATGAATAATGCTGTTATGAACATAGTCGAGCTAATGCTTTTGGCAAGGAATGTGTGTCTTTTGGGTATATGCCCGATAGTGATACTGCTGGATCCTTGGGGAGATTGATTCCCAGTTTTTTTGAGAAACTGCCATACTGAATTACAGAGTGACTGAACAAGCTTACACTCCCACCAACAATAGAGGAATGTCCCCCCTGCTCTGTATCTTCTCAAGCATAGGCTATCATTTGTATTTTTAATCTTAGCCATTCCGACAGATGTAAGGTGGTACCTCATAATGGTTTTAATATATGTTTCTCTGATGGGTAAAGATGTTGAGTATGTTTTCAAGTGCCTTTCAGCACTTGTAATTCTTCTCCTGAGAATTCCCTTTTTAGTTCTGAACCCCATTATTTGATTGGGAAATTAGGGCTTTGGGCTCTAATTTCTTGAGTTCTCTATATATTTTATAAATCAGTCCTCTGTCACTTGTAGGGTTGCTGAAAATCTTTTCCTATTCTGTAGGCTGTCATTTTGTCTTATTGACTGTGTCCTTGGCTTTACAGAAACTTCTCATTTCAGGAGGTCCCACTTACTGATTGTTGTTCTTAGTGTCTGTGCTACTGGTGTTATATTTAGGAAGTAGTCACCTATGCCAATGCATTGGAGGGCATTACCCACTTTCTTTTCTGTCAAATTCAATGTGGATTCATGTTGAGGTCTTGATCCACTTGGATTTGAGTTTTGTGCAGGGTGACAGGCTCAGATCTATTTGCATTTTTCTACACACTTCCATCCAGCTATGCCAACACCATTTGTTGAAGATACGATCTTTTTTCCATTGAATACTTTGGGTCTCTTTGTCAAAGGTCAGGTGTTCATAGGTGTGTGAGTTAATGTTGAGGTCTTCAATTTGATTCCATTGACCCACAAGTCTATTTTTATGCCAGTACCAGGCTGTTTTTATTACTGTAGCTTTATAGTATAACTTGAAGTCAGGGATGGTGATGCCTCCTGAGGTTCTTTTGTTGACCAACAATATTTTGGCAATCTTGACTCTCCTGTTATTCCAAATGAAATTGAGTATTGTTCTTCCAAGATCTGTAAAAAAATGTGTTGGGATTTTGATGGAAATTGCATTGAATCTGTAGATTGCTTTTGGTAAGATTGCCATTTTTACTATGCTGATCCTTCCTACCTATCCAGAAACATGGGAGACCTTTCCATTTTCTGATATCCCCTTCAATTTGCATCTTCAGTGATTTAAAGGTTTTGTCAAACAGATCTGTTACTTCTTTGGTTATAGTTACACAAAGGTATTTAATGCTATTTTCAGCTCTTATAAAAGGTGATGTTTCCATCCCTGTATATCCTTATTCAAGGTCCCTTCCCCCTCCTACTGAGCACAAAGTAAATATATGTGTAGCAATCTTATTTGCATTATCACCCTTGATAAGTCATGCTTATGATTCTTATCCTCTTTATAGTTATTGTTAACTTTTCAGCATTTTAAATTCATTTTACTGTTTTTTTTGATAAATACAAAATAAATAAAGAAGAAAAAAAAGAAAATTTAAAAAAAAAGGTGATGTTTCCATTATTTCTTTTTCAACACTTTTATGTTTAGTGTATAGGAGGTGTACTGATTTCTTTGAGTTAGTCTTGTATTCTGCTACATTGCTGAAGGTGTTTATCAGCTGTATAAGTTCCCTGGTAGAATTTTGTAGGTTACTTATGTATACAATCATACCATTTGCAAATAGAGATAGTTTTACTTTTTTTCCATTTTGTATTTTCTTAATCTCCTTTTGTTCTCTTATTGCTTTAGCTAAAACTTTGAGATCTATATTGAACAGATAAGGGGAGAGGGGGGCAGCCTTGTCTATTTCCTGATCTTTCTGGAATTGCTTTGAGTTTTTCTTCATTTAATTTGATGTTGGCTATCTGCCTCTTCTAAATCATCTTTATTATATTTAGATATTTTCCTGTATTTCTTATCTCTCCAGGATTTTATCATAAAGGAGTGCTGGATTTTGTCAAATGCTTTTTCAGCATCTAAGGATATGATCATGTGCTTTTTTTCCTTCAATTTGTTTATATAATGGATGACATTTACAGTTTTTCGTATGTTGAACCATTCCTGCATTCTGGGATGAAGCCTATTTCATCATGGCAGATGATTTTTTTAGTATGTTGTTGTATTCAGTTTACTAGAATTTTGTTGAGAATTTTTGCATTGATACTCATGAGGGAAATTGGTTTGTAATTCTCTTTTTTTGTTGTATCTTTGAGTGGCTTGGGTATTAGGTCAATTGTGGCCTCATAAAATGAGTTTGGAAATATTCCTTCAATTTCTACTATATGGAACAGTATGAGGAATATTGGTATTAGTTATTCTTTGAATGTCTGGTATAATTCTGCACTGAAATCATCTGGGCCTGGACTTTTTTTTTTTTTTAACTTGGAAGGCTTTTAATGACAGCTTTAATTTCCTTTGGGATTATAGGTCTGTCTAGGTCTTTAATCTGATCTTAATTTAAATTTGGCAAATTTGTCCATTTCTTCTAGGTTTTCCATTTTTGTGGAGTATAGATTTTCAAAGTATGACCTGATAATTCTCTAGATTTCCCAGGGATCGTTTTTTATGACGCCCTTTTCATTTCTGATTTTGTTAATTAGGAAACCCTCTCTCTATATTTTTTTGGTTATTTTGGATAAGGGGTTATCTATCTTGTTGATTTTCTCTAAGAACCAACTCTTTAATTCATTGATTCTTTGTATTGTTCTTTTTGTTTCAATTGTATTGATTTCAGCTGCAAGTTTGATTATTTCCTACCATCTACTCCTTTGAGGTGAGTTTGCTTCTAATTGTTCTGAGGCTTTGAGCTGTGCTGTTAGTTTTCTTATGTGGGATTTCTCTAGGTTTTTCAAACGGGAATCTAGTACTATGAATTTTCCTCTTAAGACTGCTTTCATTGTGTCCCACAAGTTTGGGTATGTTGTGGATTCATTTTCATTAAATTCTAGGATATATTTGATTTCCTTCTTAATTTCTTCCTTGACCCAGAGGTGGTTTAGTTGAGTGATGTTTAGTTTCCTTGAGTTGGTAGGCTTTCTGTGATTTTTGATGTTATTGAACTCTAACTTTTGACCATGGTGATCTGATATGATACAAGGGGTTATTTCCATTTTTTTTATCTATTGATATTTGATTTATGACCAATTATGTGTTCAACTTTAGAGAAAGTTCCATGTGATGCTGAGAAATATGTATATTCCTTTGTTTTTGGCCGGAAGTTCTTTTCTTCAGATTTTCTATTTCCACCTTTGTCTCGTTTTGTGCCTTTTTTATTGCTTCCATTTCAATTTTTAGTTCCTGGAATGTTCTTTTCACTTGTTGGGTTTCATTTTCTTGGTTTTCTTTCAAGGATTTGTTTATCTCTTTCAATTTTTCCTAGTCATTTGTGGCTAGAGGGGTGTTTGTCTCCTGTCTGCTCTGGACACAGTGTCTGCACAATCGCTGATTCTGCTCTGGATTTCTCATGTATTTCTATAGCCATACAATAAAAACAATCTGGAGAAGAAGCCCTATAGTCTCATTAAAGCCATGTCAAATTTGACTTTGAAGCTCTTAGAGCATGCTACTTTAAAACTGTTACCTTAATTTCTAAGAAAAATATGATTCAAAATACAAATCAGGTGCAAAGTTTAATGGGATCTTTTATTGTTCTACTGAAGCATTGTTTAGCAGGTCACCCAAGGATCATTCACTCTGGAGGATATGGTGGCTTTAACTTACTACTAGTTATTGAGTAACACTTAGTGTGGCAGTTGACAATATAATTGTGATCAATAGAAATACACACAGTTTCTACCAGAAAGAAGGGCGGTGCCCTTGGAACTTTGCCAGGGAAGTGCTAAACAAGCTGGCCTCTGTCCTAGCTTTCTTGCTCCACTATACTTTAAAGACTCTCATGAAAACTCCAATTCCTCAAAGTGCTTTTTGTCCAAGCTTTAGCATATTAATGTTTTTCTCACTCATTAATTGATAACAACAAATCCTTCAAATAGGTCTAAATAATATTTTTTTTCAAAAGAATTGCACTAGTAAGCTTTTTGGAATCATATTCTGTCCCACAAAACTTCTGTATATTCTCATCTTACTTATTAGATATGAACACAGGTGGTTTACCTACTTCAGTCAACAACTGAGGTCTTGAACTACAACTGGTGAGTTGAAAATGTCTTGTGATATTGTTAAGGTATTTTTTTGTCTTTATATTTTTAAATGAATTATGTTTCAATGAACTCATTTCCTGTAATATATAAAGGGAAATGCACCTGAGTCACTTGTTTGTCTTACATTGTGATTTAAACAGAAATGAAGTAAAAGCAAACATTAAAAATGGCACCATTTAGGAGTTGAAAAAATGAATCTCAACATATAGATTTAAAACTCTATATTCCAGAATACAGCTAAATTTTTAATGACATATTTTAATTATTTGTTAGTATAGCTTTTAAAAAGTTATTTTCTACTTTCAATTTCGTAGTTCAAAGGGCATGAGAAATTAAATGTGTCAATCAGAAAACATGTTGCAGATGACACATGATAGCCTGTCCTTAGAGGCTCTTCCTTGAGGAAAAATCATTTTAATATCTCAGAATACAGACATAATGTGATGGTCATTTGAGAGAAAGGACACACATGCCTGGTTGGCACTGGAAACTTCCAGTTCTCAAAGTACAAAGAACTATTGTCTGTACTGAAGCAAAACAGAGGGAAAAATACTAAATGTCTAGCTACACATTTAGTTTTAGCTTAGAGATTTTGAAAAGATGTTTCATTGAAATATCTTCATTTATGATTCAAATATCCTGTGAAATAATAATATAGAATTAGCAGAAAAAGATGAGTAGTTATTTAATATGCTATAAGCTGCTCTAAATCCAGATTGAGAGGTTTAATGTTTCTTGCCTCTGAAGTCTTATCAGGAATATTTATTAAAATTAAAGATGAACACTTTAGTATTTAAACCTTAGAGCTTGAGAATCTCTATGAATAAAGACAAGTTTTGGGTTTCTTGGAAATGCTTATAACTAGGACTATAGAGTCTCTAAATTAAACACCAAGCCATTCCATCCCATTGAGTTTTTGCTATGTTTTTCTTCAATTTTAGATCATGTGCTTATGAAATAAATGTATTTCAACATGTATTAATATGTCCGTTAGTACAACCATTTTTCCTCAGTAAGAAAATTTGGCAACAATATGGGCTTGAACATGTGTACATCAAAAGATACTAAAGTCTTTGTTTGAGCAACTCTGTGACCCACAGCTTACCTCAGAGGCAATATGTGATTACCAGGATGAAAGCTGGACATGTCCAGATATCCATAGCAACATACTCCTATAGTACCATCATTCTGTAAGCTAAGTCAAGAAGATGGCAAGTTCAAGGCCTGAGCTGAGTTTGTTTTCTAAAACATTCTAAAAGAATGTTTTAGAAAACAAACAATGTTTCTCATGGCTTTCTGATTTTTGCTTGTTTGGTGTCAAGCACATACTTGACCCATAAAATTTGGCTCATTAATACTAGGTAAATACATAAATGTGTGAATCCTGAACCATGTACTTCTCATGTATCTGAATTATTTTCTGTGTTTTATGCTTGATTGAAATTTCTCTTCCGTAACATTCAGATTAATATGTCTCACACAATGAAGAAGATATGCACTTATATTTTTCACATTTTTCTAAAGCAATGATATGTTATGCTCTCAAATTTGTCCCCATGTCCCCAAATATATTTATGCTTTCATAATTATTGATAGTTTTATTGTTGCCCCTAATTTCTATTAGTCTTGAATGAATTAAAAAAAATACAAAGTTAGGAGTGGATTCTAGATGGTGAGCAAGTAAATTCTCTTGAGAACTTTATGAAGTTCAAAATAGCAAGGAGAAGACAGGGCTCATGATTAATCATTACAAGACTCTAAGAAAAGGGTAACTTTGAGATGCTAGTCTTTATTAGCAGTTAAGGAAAAGAAAAATATCTCCACAGCCAACGAGTTAGAAGTTAACTATATGAAGTGCCTGAGGACATTTTGCCTGAAGAAGAGGCATATAAGGCTATTTCAGTCCTTTTATTGACGTTATGGAAGTTTCCATGTTGTAAGTTCACAGGAAGCACACACCAAAACACCAAGATGTTCAGAGAAGGCACTGCCTGTGCCTCGCATGTTCATGGGTTCTCTTTTCTGTCTAGGAACAGGTGCTTAGGGATTTGTGTCTACTTGCTTTCAAGCCAATCTTGGGATTAAAAAGACCAAGCTGGTTGAATCACCAAAATCTCTAAGCTAAAACTAAATTTAGACATTAACAAATAGAGAATACAAGAAGAGGAATCAAATACAACATGAAAGGCAATTTATTTTTGGTCAAGAACTATCTTTAAAATATTAAAAATATTAAGAAATTTCTATCCATGAGTAACCAGTTAAATTCATAGACAGAAACCTACAATTCTTATGGACTTCCTTCATGCTTTCTCATATTTCCTACAATGAAGTTAAAAAAAATACATCATTTCAAATTGTGAATTCTGGGTACCAAAATGAATTGTGAGACCACTGCACAGAACTAGATAACTATAGAGAGCAGAGTTAAGGTGACTATGCAGTTCCTTAGAAATATGCAAAGGGATAAAGGTAACCAAAGGGGAAAAGGTGAAGAGGCTGCTTGGGGATAGTTGGTGACTTCTTTTTGCCATATTACCCTTGAGGAGAAAAGAAAGGAAGGATCTTTTTCCTCCACTTCAGATCAACAGAGAAACCATGTAACCTAGTTTACAGAAAGTTCTTTAAGTCTGTAGCCTGTGATGTATGATAGCTGCTAGGGAATTTCAAAAATGTAGTCTGGTCTTCCTTCCCTGGGACAGGGTCTAATGAAGGTAAGGAGATAAAGTGAATTATTTACCCCCTAAGAGAAGGGGCAGATTAATTTCTCAAAGTTTTAATACTGACTATGATGTAAGAAAATGTCTATAACATATAATTTACTTTAAAAGCAAACTCAGAAAAAGCAAAAGATTACACAATGTTCAGTGGTGGATGCTACCTTCAAAAGGACCATGTAGTATGAGTAACTGTGATAGATTTACATGTGAGTGCAATTGCAATCCAAAAAAGAGTTGGAAAATATGTATTGCCTACAGCAGGTAAGGAGAACATGGAGATATTTCAAAAGTGTTGCCCTCCATGACTAAAGGAAAGTATGAGGATTTTGCTTGGGGCACCCACACACTTTCATATAACAACGCACTTGTGTGGTAGACTCTTTTCTGAGCATGTTTAATGTGCGGTCAGAATTTTAAAAGATGGAAGATAGACCTTGGGCGTTTTTGCTCAAGGCCATGAAACATTTGAAAAGTTAAAAAAATGGGCAGGAACACTTCTGGGTAAACTCAGGATTATTAAGTTCTGGAAACATGCTAGTGTAAAGTATAAAAAAAAAAAAGATATATTAAAAGTGTATTTGTTTGCTCCTAAAAATGACTGTCTCACTTAGTAAATAGCAGAAGGGTAAATTAAATTCATTTTGTGATGCCCTCTGGGAAGGCTTCTTCAGTGTACCTTTCAAAACCATCATGATATGGAAGAGTCTGCATGATCTAGTGGGTGGTAATACAGAGGTGAAAATTGAGACTAAAAGATGAATTTAAAATAGCTTAAGGTCTAATACTGTATAATTTTTACAAGTAAGTAAGGTCAGTGTCTTGGATATGTGGACAGTTATTTTTAAAAAAATACTCTTAACTTTCCCTAGAATTATGATTAGCATAAAACCTTCAATCTGACAGGATCTTGTTCCTACAACCCATATAATTGTTAAGCCACAGACTCCCATCATATCTTTCACACTCAGAAATTCTGAAAATCACCTATTTGATCCCTTTCCCTCTCCATTTAATTTGGTTCCTCAAGAAGCTGCTTGATTCTTACAAATGATATTTCTATCCTCCTAAATTCTCTGAGATTTTGTACCTTGGAATCTGAGTGTTTGCAGATGCTGAGGAATAAGATGCAATGTATAGGACAGGAGGGAAAGAGATGACATGGAGAGGAGAGGCAGGGAGAGTAACTAAAAGAACGTAAGAAATTACATTCTCTGTTTTCTAATTCAACTCATAAATGGTCTTTGGCTCTAAAACTAAGAAATGAGACCATGAACATCAAAAATTTGAAAACTATAGGCCAATATCCTCTTCCCTAAAGATTCCAGAAAGAAACAAGTCCTGTCAATAACTTGTTATGACCCACTGAGGGTCAGGTCTGATTTATAAGGCATAGAAACAATAAATAATGAATTTATATAGATATGAGTGATGAAGACTTAGTTGACCTATTTTATCAGCAATAGAAAATTAGCATTGAACCCAAGGTCATTCATCTACTCATTCTATATATTCTACATGAACAGTGAGAGATTTCAACAGAGAGTTTACAATGCAACAGCTACTGATGAGTTATCATATGCAAAGAATACAGAACCTCAAATATAGATAACTAAAGACTGAAAAGGAGTCTAGAACTGACATTTCTGTATAAAACTGGGCTTCTCACTCAACAGAAAAATGAACTTCTACCATCTTTCTACCACCAGTAAGAAAGGAGACAAAGGTAAAACCTACCTTTTCCCTGACAGATGTACAACATATTAAAAAGACAGGAAAAAATATTTAATAGTCATTCATAACCTTAAGACAATATTAGTTTAGAGATGTCTAAGCAAAAGAAAAAACTTTCTGTAAGGTAAATGGGCAAAGTAGAAATCATCCAGTTCAAATACTTCACAGGAGTCCTCCCAATAACAAGTGCTCACCCTGATCTTTCATATGTATGCATTCCTATGTCATGCTAGATAGTTTACCTAAATCCTAACAGATCAACACATCATTTATTTTCAAATTCTCTAATGTCTGAAGAAATCTCTGATTTCTACTTACTTGTCTTAACTTTGCTTTCTCAAACCAAGGACACAAAACCCGCATCCAAAGTAAACCCTAATATTCTGAGGCACTGATTAAGTCATCTATAAACAAGTGAACTCCTTGGGTACATGTTTGTTACTTTTGATCAAAGAAACTTTGTAGAGCCCTCAGTTGCAAATTTGTAAATAGCATTCAAAAAATGATAGGTGGGTTAAGGAGATAATTCAGTCAGTGTTGCCTAATTTTATTTTAGAAATTGATTAGGGAGGTCACAGAGATACCTGAAACAACAAAGACTTTGGCCATTGATCTTGATTTCCCACCATAGCTATGGAGAGAGGAAAAAAAAGCACTAGACATTTTGGTTGCAGAGCATAAAGAACTCAAGGTAGAATTTACCTGGAAACTTCCTCTCATCTGTCTAGCCTTCATAATGCAGAAGATGTTCTACAGGTCGCTGAGGGAGAAAAGTTATCAGTGGATTTGCTTAGATCTGCCACTTGTATAATAAATACCAAGCTTCTCAGGCAAGATGTGCCTAATGGTGCAATAGTGACATGACTGTTAAAAGGGGCAATGGCTCTCTGATTAGATTCAAGGCCTCTTCTACAGAAGGGAATTTATGCCAGATGCTGTTAACATAGTCATAATCCATGGCTGGAGAGGTCACAGGCCTCAGTAGGCTATGCTGTTGTTGCTTTGCTAAATGGTCATTTAGTTAAACTGCTTTGTTAACATTTAAATGTATACCCATGTATTGGTGGTGTGGTCAATCTTGATCAAAAAAGGTTCTTTTTGCAGTAGGCAACAGTTAACACTGAGATTTAAACTGGTCAATGTGCTGGGAATAACTGACCTAATTGAGTGTGAGTGCTCAGTCATAAATGGCACATCTGGATATATACCTCTTTGTCACCTGTCAAAGCTCAGGAAACATTGTGCAGAAAAAAATTAAGAGTTGGTTGGTCCCGTGAAATGTTGTCTTTTGGATGTGATATTGTTATTGTATTAGTGGACTCGCAGCAGCTCTGAGTACCTATATTGGGTCCAGCCAACCCAAATTCCAGCATAGATGTGGGAGGGATAAAGCCTTAGGAATTGAAAAATATTAACAGTTGAAGGCTGGTGGAGGAGAAAGAGTAATTTTCTTTAGGGTGTGACTACACTATGTTGCCCATACTCTAGTTCCACACCTATATTTGAATTGCACTAATCAACTAATGGATAAGAAAGAGAGAAAGAAAGAAAGAAAAGGGAGGGAGGGAGACAAGGAAATGAGGTCATGTTAGGAGAGCCAGCAGAGTTGGAGAAGAGTGGGGATAGATATGATCAAAATACATTTTATGCACATATAAAATTACTAAAAATTAAATACAAAATATTATACAGAAATAGAACAGAATCAAAATCCTAAGACCAAACTCTGAATGTTTCCTCTCTCAGCAGGAAAGCTCAGGATCTGTACATCTGGACAGCACAGGCAATTCAGGAGTTCATGCTGACTTACTGCAATTCCAGAACCAGGGTCATTTTTCATAGTTTTTTTTCCCTGTTATTTTCTTCACTTCAGGTTTCTGAAAACCAGGAACAGATGGAGTAATCCAGGGTCCTCAGAACAGACTGCATATCAAACTGTCTATATTGAGGCATGGGACTCTTCTGCACTGCATAAACAGAATAATTTCCTCAGAGTCTACATTTGAGTAAATACTTGCAGAACTTTAAGCCATTAGCCTTTTCTTGGTCTTATTATCTACAACTGATGAAAGACATGTTTCCTACTAATCCTTCTGCATCAACATCACCTAAACACAGACACCAGGTATTGGAAGGAGTTAACTCTAGAGCCAGAGGAAAACATAAACAAGAATACTAAGATAAAATATTTGAAAGATGCATGTTCCGGTACTGGGAATTTGAAGAAAATGTGAAATAAGGGAAAATATTGCATAGAAGCATGGTGTTTAGGAGGGCATAAATTCTTATTCTAAGCCACTTTTGTTTCAGCTGTGTCTGCTTAACCTTTGTGTTCCTGGTCACTTTCTGGTCTGCCATTCTTTTATCCTTCAAATCTAATTTTTTAAAATTGTCTTTATATGAAAGAATACTGCTTTAAAATAAAATTTTGTCAGCTCTTGCTTCCATGATGTCATTTATGCAAAAGAGCATGTTGACACATAGAAATCAACATGATGTGGGTGTTAGAGTTATGGACTGTAAGGCTTTAAGGGATCTGTTATTTCCTGATTCATTATTTTTATTACATAATGTAAAACATGAAAATGTCAATGGTGTATTAAGATTGGCAGAGGTAGATAAAGAATGCATAACATTTAGACTCTAGGTTTTTAGGTTATTTTTTGTTGCTCTTCTTAAATACTTAAGACTGCATAATATATACAGAAAATAGTTTATTTGGCTAATTGCTTCAGGAGATGAGAGGTCCTAGAGCTTGTTTCGCTTCTAGTGATGGTTTCCTGGCCTATGAACTCATGATAGAGGGTGGCAGGACCATTAAACATGAGTAAAGAAGAACCAAAGGGTAAACTTTCTTTCTACCAACCTGTTCTAGCTGCTCAGGACAAAGGTATTAATGCACTCACAAGATTCTGCCTCTATGAGCCTAACACCTACTAAGCCCTCCATTACCACATTTACTGCCAAACTTCAATATTGTTTCCTAAGGAACAAGCCATTTTTAACCCACATCAGCAGAACAAAGGAAGAACAAATACTTTCTGGCTATCTAGAAAAGAAATGTATGTTCTTCTGTGGGAAAAAAAATAAAATTAAAATGTAAAACAAATTTAAGTGGTGGCATGTATTAGGGGTTTTTCTTCACAAGATCAGAAAGGATCAGTTCACTTTTTCTGTCTACTAAGTGTGAGGTCTCCTATACATCTTATACATCTTCTTTCCATTGTCCCATAGGGCAGAATCATGGTCACACCATACAAGCATCTCTAATCCACCCACAAAAGAAGGAAGTATAATTGAAAGGAATACCACCTACTAGTTGTCCTCTTTCAAGATTTCTTAGAAGTTTCACATAATGGTTTCCACTTACTTCTTTTGAGCAGGGCCAGTAACTTGGCCACGGCTATCTTCATTGAAGGCCAAGATATTAATCTATTGAAACTGGGTTAACTAATCAAATCTTCCCCCAAAATATGAGTATGAAATAGAGTACCAGCAGTTTTAAATCACTATCTTACTAGCAATAAGAACAGAGGACTGCATTTCTTCTGAAAATACAGGAAAATCTTGGTCATGTTATCTTGGTAAGATCTATCTATGGACAATATTTGAAGCTGGCAGGGGTCTTTTTAAAATAAAATAACTGTTTTCGGAATATGATTTATTAGCTCCACTATAATTTTCAGATTAAGTGTAAAAGCTTAATCAACCCAATATTTCATATTTGGTAAAACCCTGAAGATTAGTACTCAGAATGACTTTCATTTTAGTGCACCAAAAACTTAAAGCCGAAGTTATTGTCAAGATATTCCACTCCTCATTGTGTTCGTATATAATTCTTCAAACACATCACTCAGCAGTTCTTCCTTTAAGGTTTTGAGTATTTAGTGGTGCTACAAATACAACTCCTGACTTCACCATGAAGAAATGCATTGTCTCCAGGCTATATTTATAATGGACATAAAGGGCTCAAAATGGACTCCTCCAATGCACTTGTCAGATACACATCAAGCTGGAATGAAAGTCATGTAAGTTTATAATACCATTTTTGTTTAGTTTTCTTTCCCAAACAAAGTTTAAACATGGCTTTATAAACATGGTTTTCACCATATAAAGCTAGGTTGTGCTTTCTCTCAGTATAACAAAATAAAGAAGAGTGGTTGTTTTAGTTTTAAAGATGCTAGGTTTTAGAGAGTTTTGACAATTTAATCTCCATAAAATCCTTATGTGGGAAGACTTAATTAGAGTTGATGAATTTGCTTCTCCCAACCTGGATTCAGATTCCATCTTTCATTATCTGAAATCAGCAAAATCTAGCCCTTCCCAGACATGAAATGACTGGTTTTGAGAGTACTGGAAAGGCAAGAAAAGCTAAACTATCTCCTCTTTCAAGAAGAAGTTAATACTGGACAGTGGAACAGGATGGAATCATGAAATGAGATGCTGGGGAAGCTGAAGTGATAAAATTGAAGCAGGGATAGGGAGATACTGTCTTGAAGTGACATGATTAAATAGTCCTCAGAAAATCAGTCAGGATCATGAGGAAGGGAGAACCAGAAATGACTGACAGAAAGCAAGTGAGGGAGATGAACTAAAGGTCCAGATTCAACTTACTTCAATCCTTCAAAGAAGTGCTCCAAATGAAGGGAGGAAGCCACTTCTCAGAATTTATCTGATGGAGGCTGGGAGCTCTTGTAGCTGCAGATGAAATCAGGAGTAAAGAATTGCTATCTGAAGAGCATAATCAGCCAGGCTCTTGCAGTTCTCTAGGAAGAAGATGCCAGAACCTGCTATATTAGGGAGAATGAACACAAAATATTGGCAAGATGATGTGAGAGCTATGGTCAGCATCAGGGTTCTGCCTGTACTTGCCACAAGGCAACACATGGCAGACCTTTCTCCTAAGTCTGAGTAGGGTGATCAGCTTCCTTTATTAGTTGTTCAGTGCAGTATTTATGTGTTGACATTGATGCTGCAGCACTGTAAAGACCAACCATTTTTTAAATCAAAGAACAATTTACTTTTCTTTGGAAATCATCATAAGGACAAGAAGTATGTCAGGATATAAAATGAAAAAGTGTGAAGAACTCCACTGGGCCAGGGGTTGGGGGCACAAGCTTTTTCTAATGACAATTTGACAGTCTTCATAAAGGATTATAACATCCTAGACATTTTTTCTAAGTAGTTTGATTCCTCTTGATTTCTATGCCTATTCCATCAGCTGGTAAAACATATACACCTGACAGGACAAACCATATGTACACAGTTGGTTGAAATGAAATATTTTCTAGGATCAGTTTCATAGTTAGTCCAGGGAAGCTTTTGATTCTTCCCTTATTGAAAGTTCTTCCGGACCTCTATGGTCACTAAAAACAAATGTGACAGCACTGTCCCAAGACATTCTTTAATTAGATTAAAGAAACAAAGTAAGGTGGACAAAGGTAACAGGAAAAGTGACCTGGGAATGCTTTGGTAAAGCTGTCTAATAAACATGTCTTTCTTATACTCTGAAGCTTTGAATCAACCTGTCACTTACTTTTGGAGGCTCAGCAAGAATGAGGCAGAGAGAAGTGGCCTTTGTTTCTCTAACAGGTAAGTTGGTGTAAGACTGTAACCCCAGCATGCAGGAGGACTAGGTAGAAAGATCACCAACATCAGGAACACCCATTGCTACAGGATGAGACGCTGTTTTCAAACACCAGTCCAACCAGTTAAACAATAAAACAACCATATCTCTTACTAGCTTATCAAAAAGAGCTTCTAAATACCTGAATCCAACATCTTGAAACTTCTGAATATTTACTATACTCAGATGTCAAAGTAACTAGTGGATATTGTGAAAGAAGCTATCGTTCTTATGAAGTTTACTCTGTAAGAGGTCACTTCTGACCTTAAGTTTGTGGTAGAGTTCTGTGGGCAAATCAGGAATCACTCATTGACAGTAGAATTTAAGTGTTACAGTTGGTTCATTTCAGTAACCGACGATGTGAAAATAAAGGTTAGTAGAACACTTTGTGGGACAATATAGCATATAACTACTACATGATGCTTGACATAATGAGTGTCTTATGCAAAAATTACACAGTGGCTATGCAATAATCATTCTTGTACTATACATTTAGAGTTTTTCCCTTAAAGTGACCAGGAGGAGGAGGAGACTAAGACGAAGAAGGCAGTAACCAATAGAAGTCCTCCAAACTGCATACTTGGAAACATAATCTTTACCACAGACTTACATACCTGTGTTAAATATACAGTGGATGTTTATTCAAAACAGACCAAAGTGTGAACAATTGAAAGGCCCATCAAGAAGTGAAAGAATATCCTTTCACATCATGGATTATTACTACTCAATAATAAGAAAATAATTAGATATATCCCAAAGTGCAAATTACATTGTTTAACAAAAGTCAAGACATAGAACAGCATATGCTCTATAAACCCAAATAGCTAAAATTCTAAAAACAATGAGAAACCCATGGTACAGAAGTCTAATAGCAGTTACCTAGAGCCAGAATAGTCTGAAGAACTGTTGCATATGAGCAAAGGATGTTTGCGGGATCACTGGACAATCTCTTGCACATGGGGAAAATCATGCACAAGTATACATTTCCAAAGTCATTAAACTGTATAGTTAAAAATGGTCCATTTGTAAAGTATGTAAGTAAAGCTCAATTTTAAAAAATACAGTGTTGGTTAAATATGAACAAAGAGACACACCCAAGTTGGGTGGTGGTTACTGTACATAGATTACAAAGAATGTCACAGTATAATACAATAAGCAAAAGAAACTTATGGAAGAAAGAGTTTATTTTTGCTAAGGTTCCAGGAGGTTAAGACTCCATCATAGTTGGCCAGCATGGTAGCCAGACCAGGAAGCTAAGAGCTCATATCTACAAATGCAAGCATAAAGAAGATGAGAGCACTTGAAAGCAGAGAAAACTTTGAAACCTTGCCACAGTGGTGCTTTCTCTAGCAAGACTGCACTTCTCACACTTCCTCAGATATTTCTACCAACTGGGACCAAGTTTTCAAATATCTGAGCCTGTGGGGTACATTTCTTAGTCAAAGCAATATAGTCATTAATGTTGTTATAACTGACTGAATACTTTGAGTAATTTTCAATTGGTTAATCATTTACAAATTTCCTTTGTATGATAATTTTAACATACCTATAAATGTGTATTTTGAGCACAGATCTTATTACTTTAACATATATAAAGTAAAACCCAGAATAACTTTTCCATAATGAATTGGCATTTTAAAATGAAAAAGTAAGGATATTTCATTAAGGAAATGATGTTTGGATTCATTCAGGCAGAACAAGTATTAGAAACAACCCCACATGCTTTGCAGTATTGTCTGAAGTTCATTAATAAGTATTTTTTAGGAGGACACTAACTACTATAACTACTACTCAGTTGCACATTATATAAATTCTTAATCTTGAGTAGTATATGAAAATAATGATAACCTATGTGAATTCAAAGCAGAACTCGCAACTGAAAAATAAGATGGCTTTCTATAAAGAATATGCAATCTGGTATAAATACCATTTATTTTATTTTGTGGGAGAATTAAGAAGACACATGATGTTAAGGTTTAAGCTATAGCTAGGTAACAAATATGTCTAATTCAAGGGCTATATTGCATAAGCTAGTACTCATATAGAATTCCACTTTTATTTATGAAGAGTGTGTTGAAGTAGGCCATTTTCTTGACTCTTTCTTTGTCTAATATGTATTAGCATAGCTGTGTTTCTTATCTAGCAATCTTCAGTTTCCAGCACAGCTTGACTTCTCTGAGTTGTTAGAGGTTTGCCTAAAAGTCCAACACATTGGAACACACAGTTCGCTCTCCCGCTCTCCTTCAAATTTATTTTCAGAGCTAAAAAAAGGTATTCCAGGGCCACACTCGAAAACTGTGTAAATTATATGTTAAATTGAGTATTGAAATCTTAGACAAGTGAGGAAACTTCTGGGTGGATTTTGGCTATTGGAAAGAGGGCTCCTTTTTTTAGGTTTGAACATAAGTAGAAATATTCAAGTACTGTCTTAGGATTTCTATTGCTGTGATAAACCACGTTGACCAAAAGCAACTTGAGAGGAAAGGGTTTATTTCTCCTTACAGCTTATAAATCCACCATCCAGGGAAATCTGGGCAGGAACTCAAGGCAGGAAGCAAGAGGCAGGAGCTGCTGCAGAGGCTATGGAGGAGTGCTGCTTACTGGCTTGCTCTCCATGACTTGCTCAGCCTTTGAGCTACGTCCCCCACATCATTTACCAAATGAACAAAATAGCTTCTCTATACGCCAGTCTGGTGGAGACATTTTCTCAGTAAGTTTTCTCTTCTCAAATGACTCTAGTCACTTCCTAAATGGTAACTTGTAACAAGTTAACATAAAATTAGATAGCACAAGTACCCATTACTAATTTAGAGATTTCTAAATTTGTTCTCAGGTGTATTACACTTGACACCTTTCAATGTTAAAATTCAAAACAAGGCCAGATGTACAGATGTCCTGGAACTTCAGGTAAAATAATAAGATTTCAGGTAAGCTATTTAGATTCCATATACATTCTCACTCCATCACCCTTCCATACATGTCCATAGATACATGTCCATGTATCTATGCAATTTGAGCCATATTGTCTGTTCTTTCTGCATTCCAAAGTGATAATTTTCTTATTTTCTTTTCTTTAACAGCAAATGTGTGTGTGAGAGAAAGAGAGAGAGAGAGAGAGAGAGAGAGAGAGAGAGAGAGAGAGAGAGATTCACAGAGTAGATGAATAGACCAGATTCCCATGATGAACTAATGTCTTACCACGTTCACTAAAACATCTGGTTGCAGGTGGAAACAAATTGTAACTGTAAATAAATCATTCATTATCATTTCAGTTCTTCCATCCAGGATGAGGAGAGACTTTTATCAGGAACAGACAGAGCAATTTATATAAGAGCAAATATAATTGGAACCCTGTAGGGAGAGTACAGGCAAACTATTTGAGGATTCCTTCTTTTCTAGCCCATTCTAAAGGAAAAGATCAGTGATATATAACATGGCATAGAATAGCTTTCTCCATTCCAGTGTTGAGAATGGATGATAGTATCATAAAATAGCTGTCCCTCAGAAACAACTATAAAGAGCAAGGGAAAAGTAGAATTAGTAGAAGTGTGGTGAAACCATGCAGATAAACAATACAGAATCAGACTTTCAGCACTTAATGCTTGTAGAGAGAAATGAGACATCTATTAATTGATAACAAAATAATTTAATTAGCCATAAGGTAGAAACAGAACATGTAGTAGCACAAAATTGATAAGCTAAATATAATCCAAAAACAGACTCTGCAAGATTATGTCATTCCCATACATGATAGCCCATCCTGAGATTCAGAGTGGGCCTGAATAAAATGCTTATATAGTACTGATATGGCTTTTGTCAGTAAGATCCCTAGGGGGTAATGTACTAGATATTTATTTCCTAGGACAGCCATGTTCAGAGCTAGAGCCACTTAAACGCCCATGAAACACAAGGGTTCTAACCTTATCCATGAATGGACTAACTCACTGTTCAGCTCATAGTATTATGTATGGGCTAGTCACAGAAGCCAGTTAGAAAAAATACGTGGCTGTGGCTATGACCTCAAGAGTTATATATTGTTTGTAACCCTTTCCTTTATCTCTATTTCTTGGCTAACATGAGGTTACCTTCTTGGTTTTAACACAAGTTCCCTCCCATGAAGTTCTACCCCAATATAAGAACATAACAATTGACCAGATATTGGAAGCTTCCAAACCATGGGTCAAATTTACCCTTTCCCTCTCCATTATTACCCTCAGATGTTTTGTCAGAGGTAGGAGAATGACACAGAAGCCACTGAGTATCACACTGATGACTGAAAACTGAATGCTCTTTGAGAAAAAAAGTAAGTAATAGGAATCACAACCAGTCTTTATAACAGTTTTATAGGATTATATCTAACTGGAATTATGCTAAGGAATAAAGAAAGCAAGGTCTTCATTTTGCTGTCATGGCACATCAGGGAAACAGCTTTCAGGCAATGCTTCTATCCTGGCTCCTGGTACAACCAACTAGGATGTCTTTGCTGTTTGATACTGCTATTCACCTACAGGTGCACCTCAAAATGCAGGATGTTTAAAAGAGAAGCCAATGGCTGCTTACACTAAGGACAGGGTCTTTGTCTGCACTGCTGAGCTGCTGAGGGATGGTATCAATTTCACTTTTCTGCCATGGCTTTAACTGCTGTGAAACATATTTAAAAGCTCCTAACAATAAAAATAAAATGCATAGGTCTATCAATATTCTTTTCCAAAACGAAGGGAGGGGGCAAAATGGAAACATACTTCTTTCTCACTCCTTTCCATATGCTCTCTGGATCATAAGTACTGAGGAGATAGGGGAATAGGTAAGTATTATATTCTTAGAGCCAGTGATGATCATCTTCAGTCCTGTGGTCATGTGGGACATCTGTTTAGTGTTGCTTTATGTGTGAAAGTGCCTGCTTCCTGGCTGACAAGGGTTAACTTGCAGGCAGGCAAAGTTAACAAGGGACAAGCCATAAATGGCTCCAGCTGTGTATAATTAACTATAATACTGCAGAGTAAATGACTTTTATTGGCCACCATGTCATAACTTCATTAAAAGTCATATTTACAGCCTTCTCCTATGAAATGAGTCCTCCTGTATTCTGGAATTTAATGAGCACTCATTTTCACCTTGTTCAATTATCCTCAAATGCCCCCCACCTCCCTTCCTCTCCCTGGTGTGGGAAATGAGAAGGTGAAATACAATAGGAATGCAATTAGCACCTGGCAAAGGGTTCCTCTTCCAGGGAGCATTTCCCAAACCTCAGTTAAAAAAGGGAAAAAAAAAAGAAGAAGAAGAAGAAGAAGGTTCTCCTTGTTTTCAATTATTAATAGGTAACTTCCTCACACAAAAACACTAAGTAACTATCATAAAACACCAAGTTGATTTCACGGAGATGAATCCTGTGAAAAGAGGTCATGTCAGAGCTGATGAAGAACAAAGTCCAAGTCTGTTGAGTGTAGATGCAGCCTGAATAGTGATTACAGACGGGAGGAGGGGAAGGAAGAAGCAAAGCAGAGCATGCATTCGTAATCAAGCCTGTGGCCCTCATTATCTTTAAGCAAGCATTTTAGCAACTTATGTATTTCCTCTTTGTGTGAGGCATCTAATTAAAAGACTTCCTCTCAAATTCCCTCAAATTCCACCTCTCTCTTCTCTCTTTCTGTCTCTTTTTCTCTTTTCTCTCCCTGTGGCTGGCATTCTCTCTCTCTCTCTCTCTCTCTCTCTCTCTCTCTCTCTCTCTCTCTCTCTCTCTCTCTCTCTCTCTCTCATCCTAGTTCCAAAGGGAATGTTTGCCTGATCCAGCAGGTAATCTGAAAAAGTTTTCATTATTGTATCTCCCTTTTCTTCTGTTTACTTCAGATGTCTCCCTGGGCTTCTGGATACTCAGTAAAGAGGCATCCCGAGTGTTGGAGCACAATGTCAAGTGCCACTCATCATCAGCTGTGGTGCAAAGTGTGATTTTCATGTGTGAGGATTGAGAAGGGCAAGCTCCCACCAAAAGAATTTTGAGTTCTTTCTACCCACTCACATCACTACATCAAGAAATGTAGTTTAGTCTCCCAAAGGCCCTTTCATACAAGTAAGATCAAGTACCATCTCTTCTAACAGAACTTTCGAAGCAGTAAAACAATATATCTGACTTCATATTCTAATGAGAAGGCATCCACATGCTTTTATGTGCTATGCCTTTCTCCCTTTATTTCTTCGCCATGCTTCCTTCTCTTTAGGAGTTTATCATTTACCTGTATGTAACTGTTATTTAGAATATTTAATTTTTTTGAGCTCAATATTAAACGGGGGACTATTCTTTACAAAAGGTTATGGATGGCTGACAAGCCAGCATCTGTAAAGCATGTTTGATAAAAAATAAAAGGGTGTCATGAAGTAATAGTGCATAGCTCAGTCTGGTGGTGATAAAATTAATAGCCATGGCCAGCATGGAACATGAGGTCATCTCTCCTCCAAAGAAGCCCACTGGTTTCATAGCCTGGGCAGAGTGATAGGGAAGGGATTAGTGCCTAGGAGCATAGCCAGCAGTTATATTTGTGGAGAAGAATACCCCTGAAAGCTGGTGTCATTTTAGACATAATAATGCACTTGCCAGGGATCACTTTCTGCTGCCAGGCTTGCCTCCTCAGCAAATTTCACTATGCACTCTTGCTGCTGTCTGTGTCCTGCTGTGTTATCTGATTCCAACCTGACCCTTTCTAATTAGCACTTGGGGCTGCAGGTATTGTTAGAGAACAGTTTCCATTAGTCACGTAGGGTTTTAATGAAGCTCAGAAATACCAGGAGCCGGAACAACTTCTAAGAGAATTTTCTTTCTTTTTCTAAAATTTTAATTGAGTATCAAGACTTGTAATTGAGTTCTAACTGGTTTGCAACCAGCATTTCCACATTTTTTTAAAGGCTAGAAAAGAGAATAAAACACTGCAGGCTAAAAAAAAAAATGAAGTATAGTAGTAAAGGAAAGAATAAATTGATGAAAATGTGTATATAGTGGGTATGCATCATAAGGATGCATTGTAATACTGTAAAATATGAACATACAAAGCTGCTGAATGTGGATTCAGGCTTAACAGCTCCAGTCTTCAAGGAGATTGTCTTGCCCAAAATAGCATCATTGACATATTATAATTGGTCTTCTAATTGTTCTCATCTTTACCCTCTCACCAGTACAATGAGCGCTGTGGCCAAAATGGGGGAAATGTAAGTTTGAAAAATTAACAAACTGGGCAGCAGAAGGATTCTAGCTGAATCCGGAAGAGAGTTGTCCAGTTTTTATCTACCTGTGCTTCTGTAGTTAATCAGACACAACCTGATGCAGAATGTCTTTCTGCATGCTGTGAACATCAATGGTTAATAAAGGGACTGTTTTGGCCTATAGCAAGGCATCTTAGAAGCAGGGATAGATATAAGAAAAAGAAGACAGAGTCAAGAGAGACATGATCCAGCCATTATATACATATATATATATATATATATATATATATATATATATATATATAGACAAGCCAAGGGCCACATGGCAAGACAGTTTAATAAAAGTGAGTTAAGATGCAAAAGCTAGGTAGCAATATGCCTGAGCCAAAGGCCAAGCACTATGAAGTTAATATAAGCATCTGAGTCATTTGAGGGGCTAAGCAGCAGTTGGTGGGTCTAGACCACGGGACTAAGTCAGGCCAAAAACTCATATAACAACCCATCAAGGTCAGAAAAAGCCCAATCCTTTGACTTATCAAATTCAATAAAAATATCAGATACAAAACTTTGCATTTGCTGTACTGATCTGTGTTTCTTGGACAATTAGGCATCAGCATGCATTTAGTTGCTGTTTTACTAAGTATTACAGCATGGTTCTCATTCTAAATGAGAACTTTCAGGAGAGTTTCACAGTGCATATCATCACACACATGCTCTCTCAGCATTGGCCTCCAGTTCTTATTTTTTTCCTCAAAATTAAGAAGTGCTTCATTATTGCTGATTGGTAAATGTAAGAGAAATACAGTGAAACCATTGAACCTAAAGAACTAACAACAAAAATCTCAAAAAAACTAATTGGTAGTTTTTCTAGTCATGTATGTGAGTATCTTTACTCATGATAACCAAAAGTATGGTTAATTATGTGTTATAATGTTTTCCACCTCACATATATGTTATTTGTAATAGTAAATTAAGAATATAATTTATTAGAATATTTTCACTGATAACTTATCTTTGTGATCTATACATTAAAAGAAATAAGCTTTAATTACTGGTCATTTAGCTTCTTTTTCATGCACTCCAAACAGATTACTGGTTGACTTATCACCTTAACTATGTTAACTCTCTTGAGTTGAAAATAAAGAGAAATACTTAAAAATATTTTCATTGATAGACTCTTACATTTCTTTCTCTTTTTCCAGTTCTTAAAAGAAGACTAGCAAGAAAATGGAAGACTAGAATAATATGTGCAGGTGTCATCAAGGAAGGGTTTCAACACTGATAGTCCCTGGATTAGACTTATGTCACCCTAAATTTTTTATTCTATCTCATATCTTTGATCTTACACATATACACTTGTTCTCTGACTTCTACCAATCTCTCCCCAAGAAGCTGAATGTTATTAGCCTGAATCCCCTTCCCTTTTCTGGTGATACTTCCCAGACATTCTTTTCATTTACCCAACCTGAAATTGAAGCAGCAATGATGGGATGCCTTTACATACAACCAAACAGATGACTAGCTAGCAAGATCAGATTTCTGGCCAACCAAGCAGAGAGAATGTGTTCTGAAATCTGGGACAGGTCTGAGAATCACCATGACTGTCCACCATATATGCTTCTTTCCTTATCTCTTTGTTCTTTTCCTTTTTTTATTTATAAGATTTTTTTTTAAAATTTACAAACCAACCACAGTTCCCCTTCCCTCCCCTCCTCCTACTAGCCTCCAGCTTCTCCTTACCCAACCCCTCATTCACTTCTCAAAGAGAGTAAGGACTCCCACAGGGAGTCAATATAGTCTACATATCAAGTTGAGGCAGGACTAAACCCTGAGCAAGGTATCCCTCTATTGGGAATGGGCTCCAAATTGCCAGCTCATGCAACAAAGAAAAATTCTGGTCCTACTGCCAGAGGCCCCACAATCTACTGACTGATTCGTGTTCTAGTGCCAGTTTTGGGACAATAAAAAAAGAAAAAAGCAGACCTTTTTAATTTTATTATAATAAACAGAATAGGGAATAATCCAAAGTATGAACAGAAAAATCAAAGGGGGTAGGATATGGCAGACAAGAGAGAAACTCCAAAGATAGAAATCCTCTTTAAAGGATGGTACTTTCTCCTTCCTGGTTTGCAATCACTTTTTGTAAACAACACTGTTAATACAGGGGGATGCTCAGCGACCTGGATGTGAAAACACACTAATAAAACAACCCATGGCAGCAGCTACAAACTGCCAAGAATTCAGAAGAACATAGAGAAGATCCTGTCCCATCCTACCTCTCTTCACATTCGTTTATTTGAAGCTTTGGTCTTTGCATCATCCCTCTCCAGGCATCGCCTCCTAAGTCAACCCACAGCTCACCAAACTCACTCGTCTACAGCATTTTCAAAAGTTCTAACCAGAGATGATGGATGTCTGCTTCATAATCAGGGAAAATACCTCTGCCACATTCATTAAGCATTTTTAAAATTCTTTGAAAATAGTGTTCTGTTACTGTGGACTGAGAGAAGGTAAGCTTGCCCTTTATTGGAACATTTCCTCACATGTATCAAATACTATGTAGTTTCCACAAGTCTGTAAAATCCTAGCTCTGGGAGCAGGGCTGTGTGGTGTTACTGGGTACTCCTCATTTTTCTTGATTTTTATTCTACAATGATAGTAATGACACATATGCATCCTGCTATCATGTGGATGGAACTAGTTCATACATGCAGCATACCTAGAATAGTGCAGAGCATACTTTCAACAGTTAGATTTTACATGATAAGGATGGGGAAACCTAGCAAAGACAGGAAGTAGCAAACAACATAAAACCTAAGACGTATGTAAATTTTCATATCTTTCTTATAAAACAATTCATGTGTACACTCAGGTTTTCTTAGAATAAAAGGATGACAGGTTAAAAACAACAGTTTGGAAAATAATGTGCTAATTAATTTTGTGTATCGGCTGGAGATGATGGTCAGTTCTCAGCCATGTACCAGTCTAGAAACAGATATGATATTTTTTTTGGATTTGATGAACATGGAAATCTATTGTTGTGAGGAAATAATACTAACTTCTACAGTTTTAGGGAGGTCATCTCCAATAAGTTGAAAGAAACAAGAGAAAAACAAAACAAAACAAAAATCTTTTTAAGTAACTCCCAAGCAATAAGTTTTATCTTTAAATTGCCTATGAACTCAAGACCACAGCATATATTATTCCTTCCAGAATGCTACTTGCTCTATAAATATTTATCTTTCTAGTTTTCTTATCATATATAACAATTCTGTCTTTCTGGGTGTCTGTCCCTTGTCTTTATATATATAACTATACTGCTGTGAGATAATGCTCATTTTCACTATAAATACTTGTTACTTGTATTAACTTAATAAAATGCTGGTTGGCCAATAGCCAAGCCGAAAGTAGAAGCAGGACAACCAAACTAGGAGAACTGTGAGAAGAGGAAAGGCAGAGCATCAGTCTTGAGCCAGCTGCAGAGGAAGCAAGATGAGAATGCTGTACTAACCAAAGGTACCAAGCCACGTGGCTAAACATAGATAAGAATTATGGGTTAATTTAAGTGTAAGATCTATATGCTTAACTACTGGCCCAGCAGTCATTATAATATGAAGCTTCCCTGTCAATTATTTTGTAAGCAGCTGTGAGACCAGCACAGCAGGATAGAGAAACTTCTGACTAGCACCCTGTGTGTGAATGTATATGTGTGTGTTCTGTCTAATGGAAGAACTTTGATGAATACTATTTCCAAAGATTATGACAGATCCCAGATTAGGGAATGATAAATCTATTTACAGCTCCATTTTTAACTAATACAAATTGTGACTGCTATGTGAGCAACCTTTGTCCTATTTTAAAGGGAACTGTCCACAGTATCTCATACCTACCTGAGCATTATTTGATTACTGGGTATATTATTAAGAAGAGCTCGCAAGACTTCTAGAGGTAAGAAAGTATATGCCATACTTGAGAAGTTTCATGTTTACCTGGATTTGCTATAAATGTCATATTCTAGTCTTAGTACTGTGAGTTCTAAAAGATATGGGATCTCCAATGAGAGAGGAATGATATTTTCCATGCATCAAAACATACAGGTATTCTAAGAAATGCTTCGACTTGTGATTTTTTTCCTTCCTTTATAATGGTGTGAAGGAGATATGTTATTCAGTAGAAACCAAATTTCAAATGATAAATTTAGTGTTTGTTCATGCTGTCAATATGCAGTGTGATATGCCCTAACAATTTGGGCAACAATGATGAAGTGAGGCCTCCACTCAGGTCCATGATGACAAGTGAGAAAATAATGGTGAACTATGCTACAAAGTTTCAACATTTGGTTGTTTATGTCATTAAGGTGTGCTTTCCATTTTCAGTGTTTTTTTGTTTGTTTGGTTTGGTATTTTTGTTTGTTTAGTTGTTTTATTTTTTAAGATTTAACCTGATCTTTAGTCAGAGACCTTTTGTAACTATTTGTAATGGAGGATACTAGTTTAGTTTGAAATTTTTTGGCATTTTTCATTCAAGATTTGGACACCCTGTTTCTCTCAGAGTCTTATGAGAGACTCCTAGACTTATGACTTAGCAGAACCCTAGGATGTGATAGGGACTCAACCTTATGGCATCCAAGAATGTCTCAAAACAGGAAATGTAATTTCTGTTTACGTGACTAAGAAAACCAACACTTGGCACTTCAAATTGTGATTTAGAAAAGGCTATGGGGCTTCCATGTTGTGAGAAAGGCACTTTACACCAGTAGCCTGGACTCTAGCTTGTTGTCCAACTCTCTTACTGTCTCTTGGCAAAGTATCAGATAAATAACTAATGAAGCTTTCAGGCGATTTCACCATCTAGTCATTCACCTTTTAGCTGTCAAATGAGAGTAGAATAGATAATGACTGAATAGATAATGACTTCATTTTATCTGAAGCTTAAATTTCCAGCAAATACAATGATGGAGAAACCCTCCAAACTTTTGCTTTCCAAGAAACAACAAAACACAAAGCACCATTTTGCTCCCCCATATTCCATGGAAAAAAAATCACTTAATCCTTCCTTGGGAGTCCCATAGAAGCCACTGATCATTTCTCTCATCTTCTTGCCTCCAAAACTTCAGGTCCCCTTTCTTTTCTCTGCAGTAGTTGCCATTAAAGTATGTTCTCGTAGTTGGTGAATCCTGAATGGATGCATAGCATGCATGCATTGTCTTCTTTTACCTGCTCCATCATCACTTCCAAACTCTGCACTTCTAGAATGTGAGCATAAGAATATCAATACTGGTATAAGTTTTGAAGTACTTTGCTCAACTAAAAAGTAGTAAGTACAGAGCTTGGAAGTATTTATGTTGGCATGCTTATAGTAAGACAGGTCCATAGGGTCCAGGCAATTGACTCAAATCACTTGCCAAGACATGTACATAATGTACTTCCTTATGGGCCAACCTGGTGTCTGCCCAAGGGGCTAGCAACAGGCATTGCCAAATCTCCCAATCACTCAAAATATGCCTAGCAACATATGCTGTCATATCTTCTGATTATGCCTAGCCACACAATATCACCAGATCATGACATAGCCTAGGTGCTGAGAAGAGTATATATAAGGCTCTCCCCATTATTGAATAAAGGAGTTCCTCCTTTTCAAATGATTCCTGGGGTGTGTATTGTTGACTCAGCTCCTTCTCACCTCCTCCCCTGAGTGAACTGTTAGGACCCAGCTACACATGTGTACTTCTGAGATGATGTTTTAATTTGCAGTATTGAGTGTGAGTTGATGTCAGGTAGATTTTGTCTATGCCATTTAAAATTATTGTTCCCATTTCTCATCCTCACAAACATCATTTGTCTATTTGTGATGTTGGGGTGAAGAAAGTGGATATGCCAGGAGTGGATGCTGAACTAAGCCATATTGGGACCTTGGGACCTCCTGCCCTTGCTGGGGAGGAGATAAAGAGATGAAGACAAAAGTGAGTGACTGGGAGGGGTGGGAGGGGGAAGGAAGCTTGAACAAGGATATACATGGGTAAAAATATATAATATTTATTCATAATAAAAAATAAAATATCCCCTCAAATATATTTTTATTTTTATGTTTTTGAGGCAATTCTCAATTATCTTCAAGTTTGCCCCATCTCACTGATTTAATTCATATGTTAAAATTATCTCCTTAAGGATAGCATTAAATATGGTATTGTACTTGTAGCTTTTAAAAATTTTTCTTTTATTACTTTCAAAATTACATGTGCTTTAGAGCAAGCCTCCCTTTCATATGAAACATCAGTGTTATGCTTTGTGCTATGGAGACTGTATCTCTTAAAACTTCAGGGATAATATGATATATTTTTAAATTTGTTTTTCAGCAATATCTCTTGGTGAACGTATTTTAAATTTATAATTTCAGTATATTTCCTCCTTCCTGTTTCTCTTCCAACCCACACACCCCATTCTCAGATGTTCACTATGTATGCAAAGCTAGCCTTGCACTTGTGGCCTTCCTGCTTCTTCTCCCCTCTCCTCCATCCTGTCCTTCCCCTTCCTCCTCCTCTTCTTTCCTTCTTCTTCTTCTTCTTATTATTATTATTATTTTCATATTCCTATTATTCCTGAGGTCCATGAGGTTTCTTCCTACAGTTTTCTAACCACTCAAAACCAGCAACAAAGCACCTACAGGACCTAGAGTTTTAATATATTAACCATCTGTTTGCTGATAGAATTCTCTTTCTAAGCTTTAGACCATGACTGTTTCTAAAACCATTTTTTTGCTGTTTTTACCATATTTCATGTTTTTCTTGCTTTATTTTCTTGTCTTCAAGTACTGACCATTAAACCTAAGGCCTTTCATACTGTAAGCAAGTGTTCTATTATTGAGCTGTAATCTGAGCCCCCTAATCTGTTATTTGATGTAAATATGCAGACATAAGGTATAATCATCTAATCATAATACGTGAAGATTTCTGTGCAATGTGGAGTTTATTCCTGAATAACACCAAGGTAAATTTTCTTTTTCTTCAGATTATTTGTCTTTTCATCATTATCAGTCATCACCACCATTGCCATCGATACCCACTCCCAAGCTATACCTCACAACAAAGGTCCAGCCTTCGACTGCCTATTTAATAAGTCCAAGCTGTATGGATATACTAACTACAAGTGTTTTCATGGAGTGGCTTCATACTATAATTCCTTCAGAAAAGTATCTCTGATTTACAATGCCCAGATCTTAATCACATGTTTGTAGCTTACTATTAACCCTATCAAGTAAAGAGACTCTGTTGCTGTTTGTTTTCCTATCAGAACCTAGACATGAGGCTTGACACTATTGTAGTACTTGTCTTTCTCTATATTACTTAGTAATGTCAAAGTTCATAGCCTACAATATATGGAGTTGTGTGAAAGTTTTAAGTAAAGACAAAATGTAAAAATTAAGTAAAAACAATAATTATTTGTTGTTCTTAGGAGTAATCACTTAGAAGCAATTTCTGGTGAGCTTCTGACTAAGACCCATCTCAGTAGCGTTCTACCAGTGCCTTTTAAAAGACAAAACTAATCATGTTCCTGAACATCAGACCTCCAGATGATGTAGTCCTAAATCAGGAGCCGAGAAGCCAGTACCACTTGGTGAAGGGTGTGTTTAGTTTTCACTCCCACACAGAAGCAGAACTCCCTTGCAGAACCACAACTGTCTGAAACTTGAGTTGAATGCACTTTAGTTGACATTTATGTCACACAGATAGCAGGAAAGAATACAGAGAGACTGAACTCTCTCCAGGTTTATTTTGGATTCTGTGTAAGTGTGGCACTGTTTCGTTCCTTGCTAGCTGTGGAGTGTGAGCCAGCAGCTTCAGCACTGCATTAAAGTGTGCTTTCAATGCATAACTCAGGCCTATAACAGACCTTCTATATCCAAAGCTGCTCTGTTCACAGGCTGTTCTGGATGTGGGTGCAGTTCTCAAGAACATTTGCCTTGTGTTCATGAAGGTCTGGGTTTAATTTCCAGACTAAAGAAAATACTGGTTCTTCAGGACTTTTCAGGGCCCACTGAAGCTGGAAATCAGTACTTTTTAATGTTCTGCTTCATGAGTCCTAGAAAGATATTGTGAATTCTCTAAATTGTTTTGTGTGATATTTCTACACATTACTGTGTCCCTTGAATGCGTTTTCCAAGATATATTTACATGTTTATATTTATAAAGTTGCTAACTAATAATTAACTATAGCCCCGAAACAAAATATTATGTTTAGTCACTGGTTTTCATTGACAAGACCACATATGTAAAGAAGGCCTAATGAGACAACCTTAACTTAGGTGAGCAGAAGGCTACTAACAGGAGAAGTGAATACTCCCTCTGGCACTCTCAAGGAGGACCCTTCAGAGAGTTTCTTGCCCTAATAGAGGGTACAGAAGGTTCTACTCATTACTGAGATCTTCTGGTTTCCTAGTTAACAGCTACAAAATAGGCTGCCTTAAAAAATAGGTATCATAGACTTGCAAAATAATTCCACCAGATTGATGTGAGATATTTTTCTGTATGCTATCTTATTGGATAATAAAAAACTGTTTTAGCTTATAGCAAGACATCTTAAAAATAGACAAAAAAATCCAAACATAAATTTAAAAAAACCAAAGTCAAAAAAAGGTGCAATATAGTCACCAAAAAACAAGATATGAAAAAAATAATAATCCATGGGCCATGTGACAAGACAAATTAATAAAAGTAAATTAAATTAAGATGCAAGAGCTACCTAACAATAAGCCTGAGTCATAGGCCAACAATATATAATTAATGCCAGCCTTTGTGTGATTTGGGGGGCCTAAGTGGTAACAGGGCTATAAACAGGTCCAAACCTCAAGGCTAGGCCAAAACAAACAAGTGAAAAACTTATTATTACACATTAGTACTTTTTTCTTAATAAAAAATACTAACTTGGACAGAGAGATGGCTTGGTGAATATAGGTGTCTGCCTTCAAGCCTCATGATCTGACTTGGGTCCCTAGGACCTGGTAGGAGAAGAGAACTAAATTCCTCCCAAAAGTTGTTCTTAGAACCCAAGATATGTGTAATGCACATGTGCGCACACACATGCGCACGCACATACACACACACACGATAAATGTAATTTAAACAAAATAACAACTCAGTATATTTCCCTAACATTCGACATAAGATCCGATTTATTAAATAAAAATCTTCTTACCCTTGACTCTAAGAATGTATCAGTTATATTATCAAACATTAAATATTTATTCATCCATTTAAATATTCAATTAGGATCCTTCTTGGACCAGACTTTGCTGTAGAAGATGTTTTCAGTCTCACTTTATCCGATTTTCTGTCTCCACACCCATCCATTCAAGGCCACTGAGTAACAAACAGTTCCTCCAAGCTATTCCCATTGTATCACCAACCTTTCTTATATCTGTCCCCAGCCATGTGCATCCTAAAGCATTGGGAGAGCCCACAGAATAACAATGTTTTAACTTTTCTCACAATCATTTGAAAGGGAGAGCTCTGAGCTTCCCGTGTATATCTATTTTGTTTTCTGCCTATGGCTAAACTCCACACTGAATGATTTCAGCTGCTACAGGTTTATTTTCCTGTAATAGCTTCACTGTGATGGAAGGTTTTGGAAATTACAAAAATTAGATGTACTACTAATTGGCCTGTCTTGGTTTTGAGCTGCTCCTGGGTTAAACACAGTCAGAGGAGGTTTCAGTAAGCCCAGGACTGATTCTCCAAACAGTTCTCAGCAGGAAAACAGCTGTGAAGGAAGGATATGGATCCAAAAAGAATTCCATACAGTATGAAACTGTCTTTTCTTTAATTGGTTGGAAGAAAGTTCTAGGGAGGTACATTCTCTTTCTTTGGGACCCAAGGCAACATTTCGACAAATGTTCCTAGGTACCTACTGTGCTCAGTTGTGAGCCAAGCCAGAAGTACATGCAAAAAAAATCAGCATTCAGCTCTCATTTCCAAGGTATTTTAGCTTGTTGATGAGAATGTAACAAAGAATACATCCATATGCTATGATTTCACATTTGTTCAAGAAACAACATAAATGTAAAAGAAAATGATATTAATATTGTTTAGTTTTACACAAGGAATTTTTGTGATAAACCATACACCTGTCAGGGACCAAGACCCTGGCTTGAGCCTCTAGGCCTCTAGCTAAAGGCTCCCGTGGGAACTTACTGAGAAACCAACCACTAAGCCAGCACAATGTTCTCCCAAGTAGAATAGACATTCTCCCAAGTAAAATAGATGTTCTCCCAGGTAGAATAGATGTTTTTCCCAAAGTAAAATAGATGTTCTGGTTTGTGTCACAGTAGCAGAGAAGTAACTCTAAAGAATAGAATAACAGGAACATTCTGTGGCTAGGTTGTGTAGCAGTCCTCCCTTAAAGGTAGCTCTAAAGAATAGAATAGCAAGAATATTCTATAGTTAGGTTACCTAGCAACTCTCCCCTGAAGCAAGACCAGTCACCCTTTTACCCTGCTAATATCCTGCTCCCCTGGCCAGCTTCCTGCAGGTGTTTGAAGACTGTCCCCTCCCCATATTCTACTATATAAGCATGTTTAGAATCGCAATAAATCGTAGCTTGATCAGAATCCCATTTGACCTGCTGCCTTCCTTTGCGTCTCCCTTCCCTTCATTCTCTCTCATATGTGGTCTCCCGTGTTGAAGTCCCGTGGGTCGGGACATACACCCTGCTGGGGTTTGGGTTTACCAGACAGTAATTTTGTTATCTTTTCTAAAACATGTAAATTTTCCCCCAAGTTTCTCCTTGGTTCTATGCAAAGGGACAACACACTAGCCTTGTTTTTCTACTTTTAATTAATAATGCTTAAATCTCTCTAGACATCAGTTCTGTTCCAACAGAAGCAAGGTCTTTCTCATCTTATTTCTTTCCTCCTATTTTATATTTTTCCATAATTTACCTAGTGAAAGAAAAAGGATACCAAAATTTGAACTTTGTTTGAATTAGATCATTTCATGTAGGACAATGATCTTGCTCATGTCACTGCTGACCATATGGCTATCCTCTCCAAACTGTACAAATCATTTTGCATGTGATCCATTGGTTTGAGTCTTTCTCTACTAAACAGAAGCTAACCTGTCAACACAAAATGAATATCAGGCCTATAACTTGTTACAAAATCCAATGTGGATCTCCAAAAGATGATGGAAACTTCTCTTATAAGGCTGAGTAACTAATCCATGAGCTCAAAAGAAAGGTCATGCTACCTTACCATGATTTGATTCCTTACCTTTGGGAGATTATGCAAACACTGACTCTCATAGATTCAAGAAGGGCTTGAATCTATGAGAATCAGTGTTCTCATAGGTAATAGGACATTAATCTAGGCACCTACATTCATTGACCTGAAGTTTAAAAAATAAATAAATGTTTATGATTTTTGACTGGCATATATGATCATTGATGTGGGAATGTCTTTCTATATGCTGTGAAAATCATTCTTTATTAAAGAAACTCTTTGGCCATGGCAGCACACCATAGGTAGATGGAGAAATTGAGGTTCAGGTAGGAGGACATGTTGGACATAAAAGAAGGCAAGTGCCAGGATTTTCCAAGACAGAGCAGGACAGTCCTCCAAACTTCCTGCTTCATAGAAAATTCTGCCAGATATTCTGCAGGGCAAAAAGGAAAGTGACTGCCAAACTTTGCCAAGAGAAGGCAGGACAGTCCTTTAAAGTTTTTGCTTCACAGAAATGTCTGCCAAATACTCTAATCCTGTAGGCTGAAGACAGATACCCAATGTTTCATACAAGAAACCTTGTATGACTGTTCTAAGTGAGATGGCTCTGTCATTTCTATAGTTTTGAAAGTGGCTTGCACTTTACTTTTTGTTTACTCAGGAAATATTATATGCTTCTGGGATTTTTGATAGAATTGAAGACTAGATAGTTATAGTTACAGTTTTCCTTATGATAAAAAGTAAATTGGGTGCAAAACTTTGCCCTCACCAAAATAGGATGTTTAATAAAGATTTTCTCTGAATTTGCCAAATATAAACAGACTAGATATTAAAAATATGATTTTAATTGATAATTGTTCTTATTGTATATAGTCTTACTATGTAAAAGTTAAAACATTTTATTTACAGAAAAGGGAGAAATGTTGTAAAATATTATTTTAACTATGTAAAGATGTGTTACATTTGTTTGTGCTGAATTTGTTTAACAATAGAAAATATATGTTGATTTGACTGCCTAATGCACCTGATTGGTCTAATAAAAACCTAAATAGCCAATAGCTAGGCAGTAGAGGGATGGGTAGGCTGGTAGGCAAAAAAAGTAAATAGGAGGAGGATCCTAGTCTCAAAAAGAGAAAACAAAGTAGAAAGAGATAGAGATGCCCAGGGCCAAACAACCAGGTAGCCACCAGACAGACAGACACAGAATAAGCAGGGAAAGTAGAATATACAAAATTAAAGAAAATTAAAAAGCCCTTAGGCAAAATGTAGATAAAGGGAACAGGTTAAATTAAACTATAAGAGCTAATGGGACAAGTATAAGATGAGGTTGAGCATTCATATCTAATAATAAGCCTCTGTATTTTTATTGTGAAGCTGCTGGTTGTCCAAAAAAAAAAAATGTGCTACTATTCCTTATTATAAGTGTAGCCAGAGAAAAAAAGGAGTGTTACTTTCTACCCAGAGTTATGAGAACTCCCATGAAGGAAGCCAGATAGTCCATGTTTGGGTGCAAGTAAATGTTATTATTTATATACTTTCTCCCTAAGTGGCTTATGATCATTTGAAAGAGAAGGAAAAGCCATGGGGTAACAAAGTTTATCAGCAGGAAGTCTAATTGCATTTTAGACTTCCCTAGGAAATTGACATTGAAACGGCATACTCCCCAACATGCCCTTGTGTGGTCTTGCCAAATTCCCAGCAAGTATCCAGAGAACATCCAGAGAAACGCTAGTTATTAGGCCGACTTTAATTTGTGAAAATCCATTAACAAAAATCTCTAATTAAAAAAAAATCAATGAATGCCTATGACATTAACCAGGAAAATCTAATAGAGAGCCATTAAATTTTGTTCTATTCAATTAACTTGAACACAACATGATGGACACAAAAGATATTTTAATTAGATGCATATAAAAAGAATTTTTGCAAAATTAAACAGACCTTCTATGTGCTACTCATATAAGGGAAATTGCAGTGAAAGATTTGCTCAAATCCCTAATGATGAGTAATTTCCTTGAGAGCATCCTGAATTCTTAGACATCTTCACAAATCAATCCTCCCCAAAAAGGCTGTGTATTTGTCAGGAGACAGCTCACAGTGATACCTGCTTCATTCTATGCTCTTTTATTTTTCCTGGATAAGACAGTCATATGGAAAGCACAAAAAGCAAGCTTCAAGGGATTGATTACAAAACTCACATAGTCTAAGCTCCTCATCATAAAAGTGGCCCCAAAGTAATTGGCTCCAATTTACAGAGTGAATATATGCTTAAGACAGTCTCAGAGATCCTCCGTTTATGCCTGTTACCTTGGCAGAGTTATTAATAGCATCCCTCTTTGCTCTAAATAGTGTCCTGGTCTGGACTGTAAGTTATATACCCACCCTACTAATGTACCAACCACACTTTTCATCTGTTTCACCCTGCGAAGCTAGTCCTTTCTACTCCTGCTGGAAGTAAAACCTGTCCCTGCTCAAAAAAAAAAAAAAAAAAAAAAAAAAAAAAAAAAAAAAAAAAAAAAAAAAAAAAAAAAAAAAAAAAAAAAAAAAAAAAAAAAAAAAAAAAAAAAAAAAAAAAAAAAAAAAAAAAAACAAACTAAAGATTGGGTAGTTGATGAGTATTCCTCTCTATGTTGTTTATTTTTACTCCCTGCCTCATCTCTATATTACCTTAATTTCTTTTTTTTTATGGACAGGATAGTCAAATTTATTTCAGCACAAAAGCTTTGTTGGGCTGCATCAAATGCAGAAGAATACTTAGGGGCATGGTTAAATTATCACTGTGCATAAACATTGAGGTATGCCTCAAATAAGCCTTTAAACTTTAAAACTGAACTGTATCATACCCATGCAGTAATATTTTCTTTTCAGTGTTGCTGCTGAAGAAAGTAGAGCCCACACTGGAAACTCCCGATATGACAGTTCTGTTGCTCCTGATCTCTGACCTCATTGAGGATTTATGACAGGCTTTGTTAAAAACCTAAACATTTTCACAAGATTTAAACATCATTAGGAAAGTTGAATTTAGGGGAAACTAAAGTACAATGCCCATGACAGCCAGTACTGTATAACTGCGCTGTGTGAGGTTGTTTAGAAGGCTGGGGTTATAAAGATAGGCAAAGAATTTTAAAAATTACCCCCAATGTTGATGTGCTGATTTAAATTTAAGTGCACCAGTTACTACAGCAAGGGGATACACTGCAAAAAGGTTTACAGAAGAGTGATTTAAAGACATCATGGTTTTCTTTACAAACAAGTGTAAGAACAGGAATTGTCCACTTTAAAAAAAAAACTCTACACTCAACCCTCCACTCTTATAATCCATTGAATTGCCTGTGTTACCAGCAGGTTTTGTTTTCACTTTTTCCCATTTGATTTTCCAAATGAATTTCCAACATTTCTTCATCTGTGGCCGTGGCTCTCCAGAGAAGTCTCTGGACACAAGTCATAGGAGGGCAGAATTTTTTTTTTTTTTTTTTTTTTTTTTTTTTTTTTTTTTTTTTTTTTTGTCAGCAGTTAAAACCAAAGCCAGTGCGTATCTTTATTTCTAAAAAGATTTTGTTTTATGTTTTAAATTTTTTATGGGTGTGTGCTGTGTGTGGATATTGGTGCAGTGACAACAGAATCTAGAAGGGAGTGTCAGGTCCCTGGATTTGGATTCATCCCATATGAGTGCTAGGAAGTGGAGCCAAGTCTTCTACAAGAATGGTAAGCATTCTTAATCACCCAGCCATTGCTTCAATAAAATATTAGACTTTTTGTTGTCTACTTATTTATTAATTGTCCTTGAAAATCCCCAATCATATTTATGATTATTTGTAAAATCTTTGAGTAAGTTACATATAAATTGACGACAGAGGCTCTCAAACTTGAGATGGTTCTGTTCCTTTAAACCAGAACCATTCTCCTCCATTCCCCAAAATAATGTAATAACAACATGCCACTTATCTCTGAAATAAAAAAACAGTCTGAAATATTTCATCATCATTTTATGGTAGCTAGATTCCAATCTGGTCCTGTTTTCCAGACATTCATATTCTTCTGTGGTACCCACCTTAACCATTGTTTTACCGTCAGTTTTTATGGACAATACATTCAAGATTGTGTAATGAAAGATTGATGCTACTATTTGGTATATCTTACTGCTTTCCCAAGACCTCTATCTTTTTCAGATTACTTATCACAGAAAAAGGCATTGTGTGAGGTTTACAGAAGCTCATGTGGTATAGAACTTCAGTCTGGTCAAACAGAAGCAAGGGCAAGAAACTGACCTACTCATAGTCACATGAACTGGAGATGCAACCTCCAGCTCCATTTGAGCCTTAGCTTTGTCCAACTTCTCTGACCCTTGGCAAAAAATCATAAACCTGTTATACAGATTTACATTCAGAAATTTATTCATTCCTAGTTTAACATATATGATTGCACTCTCTCATACATAAACACATATATATGTATATATACATATATTACTTTGAAAATGTCCCCTACATTTTCTTTTTGTCTTTTCTCTTCCCACTGAGCCCCTACATTCCAGCCTGCCACCCTCAAAGATCACAAAGGGTCTTAACACTGAGATAACTGTAAAATGCAATGGTAAATAACTGATAGAACTTAAAACCCTCTTTTCTAGTGACATATAGTTCTGTGAGATTAGTATGCAGCCAAGAAATCTAGTATCAGTAATCTTTGAACAAACTGGAGCACATGAACACATATATCTTTCTTTGGGAATGCACAGGCATATAATAGACAGAAGGCTAACATACACTGATCATTTAAGAATTTTTATTTCTAATGCTTGACTTATGTACTACTGAATATGATTCACTGGGATGATAATATTAGAACAGAGTCAGTTAATGAATTATATCCTCACATTTAGTGATTTTTAACAGAATTAAATTGGCCTGTGCATTGAAAGGTATCCACTGAGTACTAAAGCAAGGGTGATGTAGTTATGTGCTATTGGTAAACATGGGACTAGTATAGAGGTGGAGAGAAGAACTAGTCCTGATATCTTAGTCTACTTTCCTAATTGGATAGTAAAATTAACAGTTGTGACTACTTAATCTTAAATTCCAGGTCCAACATCAACTTCTTCAATGGTCTGAATGAGGCAATTTACTGCCTTACATTCCTATCCATTAGCTTACATTAAATAGAAATGTTATTTAGATAGCTTCTTAAAAACTTAAAAATCAATTGCAGAGTATCGGATAAGACTTCCACAAAAATGACTTAGCATATTAAGAGTTCCTTGCACTTGTTTATCTCAATGTTAAGGAAACTTGTGGTCATGCTTGTGTGAGACATACGTAGTAGCAAGTGGTGGCTTTTCCTACATTTCAAATGAGGCTGATTGTTTTTCTGGTTAGCGAAGTCATTCCTTTTACATGCAATTTCATAGATGCCCTTGTTCCTCCCACTAATGGAGAGCCAGCACTGAAGACTCCAAAGCAATCACCATTCTTTTCATCTTCCTTTTTCTCCCTAAAGCTTAAACTAAAAATAATAACCATTTTAAAGCTTTCTCATGGGAAACCTGGGCATGACTGGAAGGGAAATCAATTGTTCTTAGGACCACTATTATTGAAAGAATTAATCACCACTATTTGCAATTACTGTACTATACAATTATCACTAATATTTATTTCACTCTGACTGCAGCTGGAGATTGAATAGCTTGGCTGCTATTGCCCAGGAATTGAGAAGCAACATGGGAAAATAAATGAAACCAAAGTGGAGAGATGACAGGTGGAGGGCCGTCATTTTCCTACTGTCAGGCCAGGGTATACTAAGAGGACACAGCCTTCCCCGTCACATCTGCCATCTACTTGGTTGGAAGTTTTTCCTTTGAAAGAAAAGACAGTCACTTGATCAGTTATGAAAGGATGTACATTGTAGCCTATCTTGCAGTTCAAAGTGTTTATGTGCTTCTATAACTAACTTGTTTTAAAACATGATTCTTTGTTGAATATATTATGGATCATAAGTTAAATTAATATGCAATAAAATGAAACAATACATATTACCAGATGAAAGGAAAAGCTCAAATGGCCGCTCCTCAGTTTGAATTGAGGTCAATTGCCACTACCTCCCAGGATGGCTACCACACTGAGAACAATAAAAATGAAAACATCAAACGATATAAAAACAAGTCAATTTTTCTCATCAATTTGTATAACACAAATTTATAATTCAAAGACATTTAAATTTTCTTATACTTTTATTTTAGAATAATGTTAAACTCACAGGAAGGTAAAAAGCTACACACATACACACACACACACACACACACATACAAAAATTCTGTAACTTTCACCCAGATTCTTCCAAATCAGAGCAGTTATGAAAAATCATGAAATGGGTATTAAAATCATTCAATCTACCACCTTCAAACTTCAATAATTTCTAAAACTTCTTCAATAAATTTCTAAAATTGTACAGTACAGTAATTGCAATTGTATTTGTTTCTGGTTTGAGATTAGATCCAAGACAAATGTTTTGGTTTTGTTGCTGTTGTTTGTTTTTCTTTCTTTCTTGGACAATACATAGTTGCCCTAAAAAACATTAGTCTCATTCAGAAGCTCTGCAGAATTTACAAACTACAGAGACCACCAACAGGATGCTGGCATTTAATACAGCCAGGACACAGAACATTCTGTGGATCCAAGCATTTCTGCCTTTACATTCTTCCTGTCCATCTGCATCTTTTCCAACATGAACGTGCTTATGGTGTTCATGATTTTGTCAGCTCAATAATGTTTTCCCTGAGCTTTGACTAATCAAACAGACATGAATATTCTTATACAAGCTCTGCAGTGTTCATCCATTTGTACATATATGAAAAAAGTATCCTAAAGTGGCGAAGCATTTGTGTACAGCTTCCCAACTTTGCTGTACCATTCCACTTTCTGACATGTATCTTAGGAGACAGCCTGTATTTCCATCTATTTACCAGCATCTATTCCCACCACATTTTATTTTAGTGACAGACATGTGACAACAGATCTTTATATTTTTAAGTTGCTTTATGGCACCTGTGAAATGGCTGAGCATAATAAGGTGTTCACTGGCATCCTAAACATATCTCCCTCAAAACGAGGCCAAAGTGGAAGAAGAGAACAAACATCACAAAATTGTGCTATCATTTCCATATACGTGATGTAGGAAACATGCACCCACACTTACAACAAAAAATAAATTAAATTAAACTATATCCATTGATGATTTCCATCTTTTGAAGATTTCGTTTTCTCCTTGTGCTTTGCTTGTTTGCTTGCTTGTTTGATTTGCATATTGAGGCTCTCACCTACAGCCTTACGCTTGCCAGGCAAATATTTTATGACTCAGCTGTGTACCAAGTCCTCATAGGTTTATTTGCGTATATTCTTTTTGATAAGTTGTCTATTAGTGTCTTTGCCCATGTTTTATTAAGAATAATTTACATTTGAAGTCTTAAGAGTTACTTACATATTCTAGACACTAGTGAAAATATGTATGTATGTATGTATAGTCATATACATATGAATATCTATCAGATGTGATCTAGCTGTGAAGCCAGGTCTTAAATTGTATTCACTATGTAGCTTGAACTCACAGTCTACCTGTCTCAGCCTCCAGAACACTGTGAATAGAGAAAAAAGTATGCATTCAACTGAAGTCCAGAAGTCATTTGGGGTTAGCAGGTTGTCTATGGCATAATACTAGATTAACATTAATTCTTTGTCATTTTATCTCTTCTGGTGAACGATGTCTTTCATTAAATTTCTTTTTCACGTTAGTAAAAAATAAGTTGTTCATTTTAGTGTAGGAATAGTAATAACTACTCCATTTTATCTTTTTGAATACTGTCTACCTCTTACCAACATGTATAGTCTTATCTCCTGCTCCTGTTTTTTTAAAACCCTTTCAAAATAACTTTCTATATTTTATTATCTTTGGATCTCAATATAAAATCTAGAATAGTCAAATTTAAATCTACCAAGCACTTCTCTAGTGTTCTGGTAGGCATTGTAGTAAACTTGGATATTAGTTCCAAGAGAATAGAAAGCTTCATAACAATGAGACCATCAACATGTATCATTTTGCTTCATTTATCAATACATTAGGTTGTTGGAATACAAATTACAGGCTTAGTTTATTTTAAATTTTCACTTATTTTATTTGTTTCTTGAACTCACAGATTTCAGTAGGCTTTTAGTCAGGATGTTCACAGATTAGTGCTAGCATATTGACCTCTTATTGATTTACTTCTGTATGCTTATCATATTCCCTGGAATGTATTGAACTCATTATTGGTTCTTTATTTATGTTTATTTTGTAGACTTCTTAGACATTTTATGCAGTCTTCCTGTCTCTTTTTTGATGGAATTACATGCATGTCTGATGTTACTTGGAATTTGAAGAAATATGTCACATGAGATTAGCAAAAATCTTTTCTAAACTTAACTTTGTAAGTTTCAAACTCTGGTATCATAGTCATTCCCTCTTGGAAACTTGTCTGCATACTGAGTCTAACTTGGAATTACCTCTTCGGAATAAAAACAAGAGTAATAAACTTTGTGAAAAACAAAATCAAATGTCAAATGAAATATTCCTCCAGCATTTTACTTTCTTAGGATTTTCAGAAGCTACATGGCATCAACTAAGGTATTTTTCTTTCTCTATATATATGTATATGTGTGTATATGAACATATATACATATACATATATATATATAATTTGTCCTTTTTCTCTTTCTTACTGTGTGTGTGTGTTTATAAATGGAGGGGATATTTTTTATATATTATATGTAGGAGGAGAACAAAAGTACAAGATTAGTTAAAGGTTTAAAGATGCCACTACAATGTTTCTCCCAGTGGCTACACTATTTTACACTCTGACAAGTAACCCACCAGTGGGCCACTCTTCCACATATTTACCACCATTTGCCTCATGAAGTTTTGCATTTCACAACAATGTAACAGAATCTGTTCACAAAATCTCACAGCAGAATATAGTCCAATTTGAAAAATATTTTGCCAATCTGATAGGTAATACTTTGAATATAAAATACATACCTACATATTTAGGGATATCTTTTATTTTGAGTGGTCTGATAATACAGTCACTCATTTTGTTAAATCAACTTTGGGGTCCTTCTGCTTTCAGTTCTAAGAGTTCTATAAACCGATACATCACTGGAATAGAGTAAATACTACAATGGAGTGAGTTCAAATACTTTCTCCCAGTTTCCTGGAGCACTTTTCAGTTTGTAAATAGTGAGCTTTAGAACCTCTCTTAAAAATGTAGTGCACAATCACATTCATCACTTTTATATCATCTTTAAATTTCTGATATTTAAGTAGCATTTTTCTATGATATTAATAAAGAGAAAACACCCATGTCTTATCTTTCTCCAAATGACTACTCTTTTTTGCCACTATTTATGAATAAACATGACTTTTTTCATTTGAATCAAGAGGCTGCATTTGTCATATATAAACTCATGCATGTTATCCACACTGATGGTAGAGTCTTTATTCCATTGGTCTGTATCTACTACATACGTCAGGGTCATGAAATGAAACATCTCTTTATCAATGCTCTGTGTCTCACATTTTTGGTAGATAATGTAGATGCAGGATAGCCTTTCCAAAAGGTGACAACTTGTTGGAAGTGCATACATCATTGGGGCAGATTTCTTCCACCATTATAGGTGTGAAACTTTGTCTCCTCGGCTTCTAAAGTTCAATCATGTACTATTGTTGCTACCATTACCCTTACAATGGTGCAATAATGTCTGACACCATTTGTCATCATGGAAAGATGGGTCATACTCCTGATGAGTGTATAACTTGAGCAGGGGACTCTTCCTTCTTGAGTCTTATATTTCTCATTCTTAAATTGAGATAAGTTTAATTATGCCAAAAGACTGTAAGTATAATCATAATGTATATACATTGTTTGGCAACAGGATTTGGTTAAAGATAAGGAGTTATCCTTATTCACCTAGGCTTATTGTTATAAGAACTTTAGAATAAAAGAATATTCCATTACCAGAGACTCAAAAATTATTAAAAATTTCTTCTATTTAAACATCATAATCAAGGAGATCAAACTTCAGGGAAATTGGGTACCCACTTTTATTATACATGAATGCATATGTATATACAGGTATGTATGTATACATAGTTTTCTTTCTAAGGCAGCCATTTAATTTAAATTTTCTAACATGCAGGCACAACACTGGTTTCTGTTGTCCTGATTATGTGGTACTCTCTGCTAGTCAGCTCAGTGCTGGATACATTCCAGCCTAGATGTAATTGTACATGAAGTTTTTGATGGACCTCATTCTTAAGAAGAGCTGCATGCCTTTGTTTTTAGAGCCTCTGCAGTGTATTACAGGTCCATTTTCACTTTCTGAGTCATAGAGCCAGCCATTGGCCTTTCTAAGGCTGGTTTACAGGAAAGCACTTCATTGTGGAGGACTTTTACTTGCTGCCACTTTTAGATGATGGCTCTTTTCTGCACAAGGTTAATTTTGAAGGAAATAAAACTAAATGTTTGTTTCATAACTAGCTGTGCAGTACATACCCAATGTTGCTGTTAGTGACTGTGTCTCAACAGCATGAATCTATCATGGGCTAAATGTGTGCAGAGAATTCCCAATTATAATATTTCTTCTTTAGAAATGTGAGAATTTAAGTACTACATTCCTGTCACTTCTTCCTTTTATCTAACTCCCTGTCCCCATATTCTATTTGGCTGTACATAGAAAATGTTTTTTACTGGTATCTTTTCCACCGATTTCATGAAACTTCTTGTTTATTGATATCCCTTGGTACCCAACAACTTTAATTGTTAGTAAAATGCAAAGAATATTAATGATGTACACCTGAATAGTTAACCAGACCAAAACAGGCTGTTTCTCCTTATATGAAATTCTTCTCTGGCAGCCTGGGTTAATTACCTGTGTCAAACAAGATGAAATAAGGCTAAAGAAAGACCCATGAAAGGGGTCAGGCAGGGCTTGCTAATACCAAAGAGATGGAAAATTTTCATAAAGATGCTCAAGAATAGTAAGGGATCTGAAAGACTATCTACCTCCCCTTTTATTCATATGAAAATGGTAAATCTCACTGAGATAAGGTAGTTGATTCAAAGATGACACATAGACCAGACAGGTGGTCCACAGTTTTTCTAAGACAAACAAGGTTCTTTAAAAGAAGAACAAAGAAATATCATGTTTATTGAAACTAAGGTTTTTATATAGGTTATGGTTTAGTAGAATGTCTAGGTTTAATATTTAACCCTAAAAGAGAAGGGAATATGTGTAAAATCACTTATAACTCTTTATGCAACATTCCCCTTAAGAATGAACTAGTTTTTACCATGACTCTTGGGCATGCGTTATGTATGGATCTCATAGATCTACAGAATCCCTCATGCCCATACTGCATTTCTACTCCTATTTTTCTGTTTTTGATTAATAATGCATTTTCTATCCAGTATTCTGGAACTTCTCATATGCTGACAAACAAAATTAACTTATACTTGATTTTCATGAGAATGAGCTCATTAGAGCTGATGAGATCATTCAGCAGTTAAGAGTATCTGTTGTCAGAAGACCCAAGTTAAATTTCCCAGAACCCATATGGTAGTTCATAACTGTCTCTAACACTTGTTTCTGGGGATCTGATACCTTTGTCTGGTCTCCACATGCACAAGGCACATATGCAGTGCACAGATGTACATTCAGGGAAAAGAGCCATACATACATAAAATGTACAAAAAGTATCTGTTACCTAGACTAAAGCACATTGTCAACAGGCACTATAATGTTTTAATGCTCTCTAGACCTTCAAAGACTAATTTTTTCATATTCTAATTGATGCTCAGTATATATTTTATTATATTTTCATGAGTATCTATATTAATATGATTCTCATTCTGAATTGCATTGGAAAAAAACTCACTTGTCTGAGAAAGCTCAAGAAATGAACATAAATGAAATCCTTTGAGAATGCATGTATAACCATCTTATTTTGCAGTATTTTTGTTTTATTATTTTTTTCATGCAATATATTTTAATAGTACTTTTTCTTCTGTATCAACTTCTTCCAGAAACTACCTTTTCCCAGTCATCCAAATTCATGTTTTTCTGCCTCTTGTTTTGTTGTTCTTAACAAAACACCCCCCAAAAAAAAACAGCATGAAAATCATGCAGTATGTTTTCTATTGACTAATTATTCCTGAGCATGAGGTCTGCCCTGGAGTGTACCAGTATCACTCCATTGGGGAAAAATGGATTTCCTTTGTCAGCAACTATCAGTGTGAATAGCTTCATGGCAAGAGGTGGGAATTTGTGCCTACTTCCTATTTCCCATTCTCAGAACTTTTCTGGCTTGAACTTCTTTAGATTTTAAATCTGCTGTCACCATCTCTTTAAGTTCGTATATACGTCAGCTTTGCAGCTTTGTGGTGCCTGCAACAATGGTGTTTCCTTGGAGCCATCTACGACCTATTGTTTTATCAATATTAACAGTAGGTTCTTCTAAGTTCTATATTATCCTCTTAAAAGCCCTTAGGTTTCCTCTTATATTATTTTCAGATTTGAAAAAATTCTTTTTAGGTTTACAGTTGTGCCTTTCTCAAATTAGTGACAAGACTGCATGTTAAGATATAGCTTGTTTCATTATTAATTTCTGAAATTTTCATACTTTATTAGAGGAGACTGTTAATGTGTGGCTTCTGAGCTGCTGAATAAGTTCATGGCGAGTGACAGATCTGTATTCTGACAGTATAGGAAATCCTATAATGCATTAAAATGTTTCCAGTGAGGACTAATGAATGCATCACACTTGAAAATAATTCAGTCTGCATGATAATTGATTGAAACCTGAAGACAGGCACAGGGAGCCAAGTTCCTCTACTCTGTCACCCAAGCGTTTTCTACATGATGGAGATTAATTCATTTTATTGTGTTGATGAAATAATAATAGAGTCATAAAACAAAATAAACCAAGGGGAAGTTGACAAAGTATGTGCTTGATTAATTGCTTTAGTAGAATATAGGTGCTGACTGAAGTGGTTCTGTATCCCGTTGCTCATTTTTCAACATTTTCACATATATACAGAGATGCACAAGCACACTCAACTCTATGAAAAAAATCTAAGCTCTGCAGACATGCATTATAATTAATTTTGATTGTCAAATTGACTGGCTAAAACTCCCTTGGGCATTAGCGAAGCATATTCTGGGTATTTCCAGAGAGAACAGAATGTGGATGGTACCACACCATGGGCTGAGCTTCAGGATGAATACAAAGAGGAAAGAAAGCAAGCTGATCGACATGAGTCATTTTTCTTTCTCTCTGGTCCACCCAGGCTTGTCCACCATGCCCTTGCTACTATAGTGGGCTGATGCCTCCCAAACTTCCTTAAGATGCTTCGCCACATATTTTTTTATAGCCACAAGAAAAGTAGTTAACAATACAAGTAACAGAAGTACACAATGAACCTTTAAAAATCTAATTTGCATTTAAAGTCCTTAGGTACAGTATGAAGATAGAGTTGAGTTTTGCACTAACTAACATGATGTGGTTGCAAATACCTCCAGAGTCTCACTTGGTTTTTAACTCTGAGTGGAGAAAGCCCAAATTTCCATGAGAAAACAGAAAGACTCTACCACTGACACTTGTCCATATACTTTCTTTTTACCCTGTGAATTTCACATTTTTATTCTTGCTGTAAGTGACTACAATAATAGCCTGCAATATCTTAGTGTGGATTGTTTTTTTCCACCATCATTCAGGTAGGGAAACCAGGCCTAGGATTGATGTAGGAATAGGCTTGACTTCACACTGATGCATCCTCTCCTACCTATCAGTAGATTAAATAAATATATTATCATGATACTTTTACAAATTTTAATGCATTGTTTGCTCATGATACTTACTACAAATATTTCACTTATCTACAAATTTTAGAAAGAATGTTTGATATTGCTAGCAATATCAAAGATTCCAAAACCAAAGAATAAATGAAAAGTATCTTCCTACATATAGCAGAGCATAATGAACATGGGCTTCCATAGAAAAATGAAAGCACAGAAAATTTGGAATTTAGTTCAAATATAGCAAAAGGAAAGTGGCATACCCCTCCAGATCAAGAAGTAATATTCTGTAAAGCAAGTAAGCCAGACTAAGTGTGCTGGCTTCTTAAGATCAGGCATGGCTGAGAAGGCAAATGCTGAGCTTAAAAGCAGAAATTAATCTTTAGTCAATTAAGTATTAAACCAACTTTGTTATATTAGACACTTTCTGGCCTGTAGCTCTAACTACATATATCTCCTTTTATAGCCACAAGCGCTAAAGAAATCCAAAAAGATGTTTTAAGTTTAATATCTAAATAAAAGTCAGTGGCAAAACAAAAGAGATATAGAGAGAAAAAACAAATTTGAAGACATTTGTGAGCTTGGGGAATTATGATAATATCCTCTGATTAAGTGGGGGAAGGCGACCCACATGCCTGGAGCAGGGCAGCCTACTTGGTGTCTTGTGGCACCAAGGAGTCAGGCACAATTATGCCGAACATGATGGGGTGTGCAACATGGCAGAGAGAAACAGAATGGTTCATGTTATGTGGAGAGAGGCAGATCTGAAGAGGTAAGGACAGTGAGGAGTGAGCTGAGGTAGGTAGTCATCTGGGGCCATGGTGATGTCGCAGCCTGGGCTGCTGCCAAGGCCCGTGTCTGGTTCCACGTCTTTGATGTCGTTGGCTCCCATTACCACTAAAGGCCAAAAGGATAGAGCTGTCAATAGTTGGCCCCACCCCTCACAGTCTTCAACACTAGGGAGAACTGGTTCCTCCCCTCACTGGCTACAGCACTCAGAAGAGATGATCCTCCTATACCTTGCCTGAGCAACACAACTCCTGGAGCATAGGCAAACTGGTCCTGAGGGTATGAGAGTTTGAGAGGTAGCCTACTCTTCTTGTTTATCTTGTGGTGGCAAGGATGAGGAAAAGATGCCACTCCTTGCCATCTACTGCAGGCGAGAGAGCTCACTTAGAGAGAAGGAAGCCCCTGTCCCTCACTGCCTATGGCAGGTGGGAGAGCTGGCCCTGCAGCACTCAGGAGAGCTGGTCCTGGTAATATAGGTGTAGGTGAGCCAATCCTGGGGACATAAAAGCAGGAGAACCGGCCCCATCCCTTGCTTATTGCTATGAGAGATAAAATAGCTAGGGCAATGCAGGGAGCTCCCCCTGGTGGTGAAGATAAGAAACCTGTCATGCTGATCAACCTTGCAATTACGTAGGCCCTGAACCAGGGTTACGAGTTGGCCCACCCCAATATTCACACTATATATGATCTGCTGGAGCACGTGAAGGGGTGGGTCCTGCAGGTCCAAAGCTGCAGGATCCCATGACACAGAACAACAACAAGATACTAAAGAGGAGTTCCAGGGAGGGCCCACTGCCAATGATGTACCAGAAGTCAGAGGCCTCAAACCAAACCAATGACTTTGCAATGAATACTTACAAGTAAAGATATATAGACTAAAGGGCTTGCTGTATGACTCACAGTGCCATACTACTGACTACATGATGAGATTTTTCTTTTTCCCTATCTATTTTTCTGTTTTATTCCTTCATCAACTTTATTGGGGGAGTGCAAGGGTAGAGGGAGGATACAAAGGGTAGAGAGAGATTATTGGGATCAAGATGTATGAGGTGAAAGCTAAATAGCATGAGTAAAAAGAAAGAAAAGAAAAGATTCTCTGTAGAATACATGGGCTTGAGGAAGAGAGATCTGTAAAGGCAGCATGAATAATGTACCAGCACACACTACCCCCAAATAAGGTGAGATTGACATTTTCAAGGAATCTGAAAAAAAAAAAAAGCAATAGAAGCAGACACACCATTTCACCTTCCCCAAAGTCTTCTCCCCTAAAGATGGTGGTCAGGACTATGATTTTCTGACTGTCTCCTAAAGCAAGTCAAAGATGCTTCATTGAGTGCTTGCTCCTATTTCTGGAAAAAAGAAGTATCTTAGTCTCTAAAAACACACAAGAGACTGAAAAAACCAGACTGTGGTCCCTACACAGCTTAGTACCTTTGACTTTGTCTGACTATATTTCTCCATGACTATCTCTTCTTCATCAAACTTCACATGAAAGCACAGAATTTTAACTGTTATGTTGGGTGTTCATTTCCTGATGAAAGTTTCCTGTCATAAAAACATTAAATTGTGAAAATAGTGGGTTTGTGTGTTTTGTGGAGGGATCTACCTTTTTATATGTGCCATCCATATGCATAGGATGAGTGAAGAAAAGATATTCTTTGTCCCCAGCATTAGTAATGAAACAAACAGAACATCAATCTGACCTTGGCCCAGTCCATGTCTCCTTTTCCTTGGGAGACTAAATAACTAAATAACAATACTAGACAGAGAAGTCTTCAAAAACTAAAAGACCTAGGAAGAGGATTCTATGCTTCATGTTCTCAAGCCTGTTTCTCAGTACAGGTGCAAGCTAGTGATGCCCGCCAGTTGTGCCTCAGGGCCTGTCATGGAAGCTGCTACACTGCCATCTTGAGTAAAGGTACCAATTGAGAAAGTTCTTCAGTATCCATACTATGCCACTAGGCAGAGTACTCTTTAATGTGATCCGAAATTTATTATGTTTAGCCTATTAACCAATTTTCTAGAAGACACTGTCACAACAGTGTCTTTCTTTTCCAGGCTCACACTTACATTCAGAAGCAATTGTCTTTTGACAATGGGGAATTTTTAAAGTCAATCTTATCTTCCTTTTCTTATTTATTAAGATTCCTTCAGGTGTTTCAGTATTAACCAAAAGAAACTGCCTCGGTTTCAGTAATTCTGTTCTATTAGTATTATGGAAATTGCCTTTAGGACTCAGTGCCTGCAAAGGCAGAAAAGAAAATTTTACTTTCATTGTCCCCCAAATTAGATTAGTTCACAGAAAAGGATTTTTGTTTGTTTTCCTAGATGAACAATTACTTTTCCTCAATGTCTACTCTTATAAAGGCCTCAAATCACTCAGCTCTTTGAGAGTCTTGCTCTCCAGCATCTCCCCTCCTCCAAAAATGTCACTGCCCATGTTTTTGTTCAACCTAATCTCAGCCATCTTACTTTCTACTTTATACGTTTCCAACACGCACCCCTATATCACCACTGTACTGCCCATCAGCATAGCAGGAGTCAACACAACAGCACTTTCTTTCATTTACTATCTTTATCCAAACAACTAATTATAATCCTCATTGGGAAGATTCACACTCAGACTGTTTCAGGTGATTAGTCTCTTTTGTGTCTGTTTCTCTGTCTCTGTCTCTCTCTCTCTCTGTGTATGTATTGTGGAGGTGGGAGTCTTTTAGTGCACATAGGGAACTAAGTTAAGATGTCTTCCTTAAATACTTTACATTTCTGAGAATCTGAAACTCATCGAGCCTCTGGACTTGTTCTGTCACTGTTCCCAGCATTAAGGTTACTTCCACCCACTCTAGCCTCCCCGCTGGCATTTGTACTGATGCTGGAGATCCAAATTCAGGCCACCACATATGTGCAACAAGCACTCTGGTCACTGAGTGGTCATTTTAAATGATACATATTTTAAGGAGCATACCATTTTCCAGTGGACTTCAGACTAATTGCTATGGTTATGGCTCGAGTGTGAAATGTCCCTGATGTCTCCTGTGTTTTGAACAGTTAGTTCCTAAGTTAGCGGTGCTGTGAAAGCTTGAGGAGATGGAGCCTAGTTGGCAAACACAGGTCATCAGGACAGAGACTTTGATGGTGACACCAGCTTTCATTCTCACGTGAACTGACCGCCATTTGAATCATCTCCATGTTACTACTCCACCATCCTATCACACAGTGGACTAAATGTCTGAAATCCTGAGGCACCCATAATCAGATTTCTTCCTGTCAGTTACTTCTGTCCAGTGTTTTGTCATATCAACACAGTAATGACACTGTACCACACTCACTGTAAGTCCTAACATAATTTAAAAACTGTCCATGATTGTCTTTGGATTTCCATGGTGTGGGTTCATCCTCTTTGGGCATATTTTACCTTGTTTTTCTTGGCCAGTCATCATAGAAATGTGTTTTAATTATCTTGTAGAAGAATCGGCTTTTCACATACTAATCATATTTGTTATTCTATAAATTTTATTGTATTTTCTAGGTTATTATTTGATTATTATTTCTTGATTCTCTTATATCCTTGATTTTCTCATTTCTTTGGCTGGTTTATATTCAATATTTTTATTTTCTTAATAGTTGTTCCTGTAGCTCTGCATATGCCTTTTAAGCACTGCTTTTTGCTGTCCCTAGTGATGTAATTTTTAACATGTTCAGTATCACTGACTGAGAATAGCTGTGGGACTATGTTCTGGAACATTGCACATATTTGTCCCTCCTATAATAAAAAGCTGATTGGCCAGAAGTCAGACAAGAAGTGTGGAAGGAGCTACCAGACTAAAAAAAAAACTCAGAACAGGAAGAGCAGAATAGGGACGCCAGCAGAGAGAGACACAAGCAGACCCAGAGGAAATAAGTCAAAATACTGCTCTGAGAAAAGATACCAAGCCACATGGCTAAACAAGATAAAAATCATGGGTTAGTGGAAGAGTAAATGGTTAGCAAGTTAGATGACTGAGCCATAGGTCAATCAGCATAAAATTAATATAAGCCTTTGTATGATTATTTGGGGCTAAGCAGTAGAGGAGCTGTGAGCAGGTTCAAACCCTCACTGCTAATCGAGAAATGCCAGGCCAGAAAGTTCATATTGCAGGGAATAATTAATTTTTAGTGCTTCTTTTTCAACCTAAGGATTATTTAATAACTTATTTCAATTTCAAATTTGCTAGACATTACAAAGCAAGACTTTATATCTTGTTGATTCCTTTTAAGCTATCATATTTTCCTCTGGTTGTCCATATGGCATCATCATTTTCTGTCAGTGTATGTGCTGAAAGAAAATACTGTTATTATTAGATATAGATTATTAATAGTCCCTTAGTCTTCAAAATCTCCTTTTTTTGATTAATGTCTTAAATCTACAAAAGCTGTGAAAGTGGTGGTTTCTATTATCTCTCTGACAATTGCTGCATGTCAGTGGCTGTTGGACCTGATAGCTGCATCCTGAAGCACATGAGTATAGACAGTACCCTTCTGCATCTGGTAGAAGTACTGAATTCTTTGATATTATTTTCTGCTTTCCCCGATAATCATCTTTGAGTGAAAAAAAGACAAAAACAAAACAAATTTTCCAGGCTTCAAAGAGCAGTGTATTTCTAAAGAATTTTTAACATAGAAGAAGGGGAAAGGATAATTTCAATAGTGACCATTCTTCTCAGACCCTTACATCTAGATGTTTCAAAAATCAGGCAGAAACTGATTTATCATTGTTGAGAAGTACGCATAACTGCAAAGAACTCAGCCTGCAGAAATAGGGTGAACAGGCAAAATTAAGAATAGGTGAGACGTAAATGTCTTTGTTAAAAGGTCAGCATTGTTAAAAGAGCCACTATAGACAGCTTATTTCATATTTCAATGCGGGCGAGGCCAAAGGTCAAAGCTAAGAGTCTAAAGGAAAGAGAAGTATGAGTAGAGTTAGACAAATCAAGCTGTCAAATATTTTCTCTAGAATGAAAAATAGATACATAGTTAATCACAGTTTTACTAAAAAAAAAAAAAAAAAAAAAAAAAAAAAAAAAAAAAAAAAAAAAAAAAAAAAAAAAAAAAAAAAAAAAAAAAAAAAAAAAAAGCTTGATTCTAACTTGTTTTAAGAGGAAGAAACTTGTCATTTTTATGTGAGGAATAAAGAAAAGAGCAGTTCTTTTTTAAAGTATTTTTTTTTTATTTAAAAAGTTTTTCCACTACCCACCAGTGCTCCTCCTCCCTCCCCTCCTCCTCATCTTTCCTCAACCTTTCCCCACCCCTTCCCCCCATCCATTTCCCAGGGAGAGCAAAGAATTCCAAGGTGAGTCAATTCAGTCTGGCATATCTAGATGAGGTAGGACTGAGTCTCTCCCCCCAGAATGAAGGCTAGGTTAGGTGTTCCTCTGCAGGGAATGAGCTCTTAAAAGCCAGTTCATGCACCAGGAATAAACTCTGATCCTACTACAAGAGGCTCCATGAAGTTACCACACTAGACTATCATCTACATTCGGAGTGTTGAGTTCCTTCCATGCAGGTTCCTCAGCTATTGTTATTTTAGAGTCAGTGAGCTCCCAATAGATTGGGTCAGCTGTCTCTGTGGGTCTCTTCCTCATGATCCTGATCCCTAGTGGAGAGGGGACCTAAACAGGACTTCCACTATAAGCAAATGAATGACCTCCCTAATTGTCATTATAAAACCTTCATCCAGCAACCCATGGAGACAGAAGCAGACATTCACAGTTAAGCACTGGGTTGAGCTCCTGGTCCAGCTGAAGAAAGAGAGAAGAGAGTATATGAAAAGAGCAGGTCTTTAGCACTAGCCATTTCCCAGGTAAAAATAATAACAGCAAAAACAAAGAAAAAAAGGGAGAAAAAGAAAGAAGAAGGAGAAAATAAAAGAAGGAAAATAGAAAGGAAGAAAGATGCTAGTTTTCTCATTCATTACTAGTTTATAAGATCACAGGTGTAAGGACAACACAGCATTTTCTTCTGCTTTTCATTAGATACAGCATTGTCTTTTGAAGGTTGTATTTATGGTGTGAGACTATTAAGTTCTAATCTTTTAGTAATTTACCTAATGAATTAACAATTCATTTTAGAAGTCTAGAAAAGAAGCTGTGGATCAGGATACCTTGAAGATTGACACTAAAACTATTTCACAAGTAATAGAAAATGGAAAACAATTCAAGATCCCATGTAGATAAATTTTGCTATATTCTTAGAACTTGATATTATATAGTGGAAGGATGGTAGCCATGACTACATATAACCCAATAGATGCTGCTTAGAAACAGAATTAAATTTGAAAAAAGCATCCTTAGAAAAATAAAGTAGTTTGGCAACTTAAATAGGTAATATAGCATAACAATTTTTATGTGTACATAAATAAACAAGATTCACTAACAGCTTAAAAAGGCACAGAAGGGCTGGACAGATACCTTAGCAGTTAAGAGAACTAGCTTCTCTTCCAGAAGACCCAGATTTTATCCAGTACCCACAATTTCAGTCCTCTATAACTCCAGTTCCAGGGGATCTAATGTCCTCTTCTAGCCTTCATTGGTACCAAGTATACCAGTGGTACACAGTCGTACATGCAGCAAAAATACCCATATACATAAAAAATAAAATAAAACGTTAAAGAAAAGAATAGATTGAATAATCATAGTCTTTCAAGCCAGAAAATACCTAACTCAAACAGGTATAGTCCAGCACACAGTGGAAGGAAACTATCAGTTTTCTGTAATCTTTTTCAGAAAATAGAGGAGAAAAACAGTATTTTTTTCTGAAAGGCCAGCATCATAATAATACCAAAATTAGTCAAAGACATTAAGAAATGAAGATACTGCAAGTCAATAATTCATAAATACAGATGAAAAAACTCTTTAACATGTGAAAAAAATTCCTATTACAACTAAATCGATTTTTACCAGAAATGCAATGCTCATTCAACATTCAAATACTAATGAATGGGGTCAGCAGTCTAAAGAGGGAAAGTTACATATTCAAGCCAAATGACACTGAAAAAATATTAACAAAATCCAGTCATCCTTAGTGCTTGAAAGCCTTCAGTAAAATAGGACTAGAGAGAACTTGTACACTGGATAAAGAAGTTTGTATAAAGGTACTAAGGCTAATGTCATACAAAAGATCGAGAAACTCAAAGGCTTTGCACTGAGAATCATGAGGTTTATGACAATATATCAATTGGTGAACTGCTACTTTAAATCATATCCATGGTTTGATAAAAATATTCTCCTAAACCTCTTACTTAATAATCAACAAATCTTTATAGTTTCTGAATTTTACTTACAAGGTATATTTATGACAGTTTAATTCAGTAATCAATACTATCAAATTTTAAATTCAAATTAGTTAGAATAAATGAAGCTGGAATTATCAGTTGAGAGTAATTACTGAACATTTACAAATTATAAGCTTTATTCACTGTATGTTAAGATATAATGTGATTCAGAAACTGCTTATAATTCAAAAACTAATTCTTAAAATTAACATATATATTTGTTACATAATGAACCATTGACTAAGCAAGATATATTATTGCATGAATCCTATTTTATATTATAATAAAAACCCAGAGCTAAATATTGAAGGAAAGCTGGAATATCAGAGAGAGGGAACAAACCACATCTAATTCTCACCTAGCCAACTTCTCAGGTGAACAGGGTAAATGCTATCTCCATGAGTCCTCAGCCTCACTGACTGCTCAGACAGAATGGAAGAATTTCTGTTTTTCCTGCCTTATAGTTCTTTCCCTCCCCAGCTATTTTATTTTTTTGGTTCAACCTTGCTAGAGCTAGGATTAATGATGTGAGTTACCACTGCCTGGCTGTTAGGCTATGAAGGCAAAGAAATCCAGACAGATCACAGAGATCCAGACAAATCTGGTGTGAATCGTCACTCCCTGACCTTTATGTTTTGACTGTGGGTGATACTATCCTCTGATATTCCATACAAATTTTATTAAATATTCAATATATCATCACAATACATGGATGAAAAATAAGCATATAAAGATACATGAAGTTTGGCATATTAAATGTACACTAATAAAATGATGAATCACTAAAACACTACTCACATCCTCCAGTGGCCAAACTCAGAACATCAAATTCTAGTGGAAATGTAAACAACAGAAAGCCACATTGATTGCCAGTGAACATGAAAAATTGCATGGCCACTTGGAAGACATGCATGGCATTTCTTGTCAAACTAACAAAGATATACTTACTGTAACCTTACAACCTTGTTAATTGGTATTTTTTCAGAAAGTTATAGATATCAGGTTTATTTATACAGTCAAAATCTAGAAGTAACTAAGATCACCTTTGTAAATAAATGGATAAATAAACTGTCATATCTGGGCATGGAACACAATTCAGCGCTGAAAAGTGATGAGTGAACTCAATAGAGTGAAATAGAAGAACCACAATCGTGTATTATGAAGTGAAAGAAGTGTCTTAACAACCTTAATATTGTATGATTATAACTACATGATATTCTAGAAAAGGTAAAACTACAGAAATTATCAGAATACAGGTAGCTATCAGAGGCAAGAGAAAAGAGAGTAGGCAGGGCACAAAAGATGCCAAGGTTAATGAAAGGATCCTAGAACCCTGGACAGTATTATACTGGTTATTTTATTATAACTCTGCTCAAATGCTGAAGAAATGTAAGAGTGAACATTAGTGCACATTGTAGTTCTGGGTGATAATAATAATAATAATAATAATATTTACACTGAATCAACTGTACTACACATAACACTCAGGTGTAATATATCACTAATGTTAGATGATATTGCATGCACAAGCATATATATATAAATGCTATGAAACTTTTCTCATTTATTTTAAAATCAAATATGCTTCTAAAACCTAAGGTTGATTTTAAACAGCAAGGACATACTAGATCTTTCATTTTATCAAGTCTTATGGAAGGCACAAGGCTGAAACAGGAAAAGACAAGTCCATTGGACTTATGGCTGCTACACATAATAATTGAATTACCATAGTTTGGTATGCTTTTAGACCTTTGTATAAATTTAAAAAAAAAAGAAAGAAAACAATTTAAAAGAAAGAAGGAAGCACTTTCATGAAGTGTTTTAAGGAAGACATATCGCTAAACCCAACTTGAAAGTCATATTGGCTCTTTATCAAAACTTAAAATGTGGACATATGCTTTATATGTAGGCATCTAGAAGACTATCCAGTTTCTGTGTGTAGGTGCATACCAGTGCATGAAAACAGAGAAAGAAGCATGGTGACAAGTAGTGTGTTATTTAAACTGTGTGTTAAAATAAATCACTTACCCATCTAGAAAAAAGGTGAACTGACATACAGTATGGAATTGCTACAGAATGGCCTGTAGTTCTTTAAAAATGATACTCTATAAATATACAAAATATTGCAAAGAAGGAGAAGTAGAAAATGAGGAAGGTAATGATAAGCAGAGGAGAGAAAGTGTCTTGTTTAGTTCTCTTTGTGCTTTTTATAACAGAAGCTGTGCTCTTCTGTTGACTGGATGATTTTTAAGCCAGTTTTGTGGTTGGCAAGAACTGACTCATGAATGCATTAATTATACTTTGCAACATCACCTACTATTGAAACTGATCTGGCCTCTATTGACAATTCCTTCCTACATTTTCAGAAAGTATGCTCAAGTTGAGTAAGATGTTAGGAGTACAGTTAGCTCATAAGGACCCATAATTCCTCTGAGAAAATGAAACAGCTTATATATTCATGCTGCCCTGTTCAGACAATTTAATTTTGATGGACCCATTTTGGTTCAGCATCACAGGCCATGTACAAATTCTAAATAGAGGACTCATCCACTCATAAGATCAGGTTCTCACAAAGGCTTTTGCAGTCTAATTATATCCTAGGGTCATATATTTATTTTTCACAGGGAAGATTCCCTGCTACGATGTGATATGAGTGATCTTGTAGAATATGGGGTCATTTTTACTCAACTGCAAAATTTCTCTGGATTTTATCTATCTTTCCTCAGAACTACCCACACTTTCAGCATCTCTTATCCCTTATCTGTTATCCCACTATGGATACTCTGCAACAAGAACCATCTCTGTACAGAACAAATAAAGTAGCATCCTCCTTGACCAATGTTCACCATATGGAGACCCTCAGACATAACCCTAAACTTCTGTTGCCTTTCACAATGCCCATTAATATCTTCTACCATCACTACCTATCCCACATATCTTCCTGTTCCTCAAACATTCTCTGACTCTCTCTCCGTTCCCCCTCTCTCTAAATGTTCTTTACTACCCATGATAGTTTGATAAAAATGACTAAATTTTTGATGAATCATAAGTGAAACTAGACTGCAGCTCTGACATTTGCTGACTGTATAATCTTTCACAAATTTTCTGCATAACTTATCTTTAATTGTTTTCATCTATAAATTCAAAACTAATTGGATCTCTGGAAAGATCAAATTAATCATTTGTTAGTATTTCTATCCTCTTAAGTGCTCATTCAATATTTGTTTAATCAATTCACACCATAGGAAGCAATAATTCAATATATTTAGTCCATTATCTGTTCACTGTCCTCTTAAAAAAATCAAGCAACAAATCAATTAGCCACTGTGTTATTGGGTTGTATTATTGAGCTTTACAAACATATTTTATGTGTGTTCACTAGCCCTTATAGTTTTCAGAAAGCTATTAAGAAAAAAACATTAATTAACATCCAACTAAATGCCTCTATAGTTTTAGCCTTTACTGCTACACATTGTACCCTCTTTCCAAGTTCCTGTTACTGATGATTTTCAGTGTTGGGCATCATTTCATACAGATGTTTTCTCTAATATATCAATAGATATAATGAGCAGAGTTTTAAAGTGTAGCATTTTACACTGTCCATCTAACTAGTTCTGATAAAATCTTATATGAAGATCATGTTTCTTGTTAAGCATTCATTTGAAAAGAACACACAAATTCCCCAAATACCAACTAGTGTTCCCCATACTGTTACCACACACAGCCGTTTAGCCAATCTGCAGATAATTGCTAGCTTTGGGAATAAAATGATTGACAAGGCAGCCTTGATTACTTACTGCTCTGGGTTCACAGTTTGGCATTGAAGATACACACTGAACAAGCAATTACCACAAAGGATGGTAGGCAGTAGGACAGAGGGTCAGTGAGAACACAGAGCCAGAGACCCAGCTAAAAATAACATTTGGGACTGTATCCCCAACAGTCATTCCCCAAAAGAAACTCCTCATAAAAATTTGCTCAATGCACTTAAGCTGTTTCAAATCCTGGAAAAGAAAAGATGATTTTTAAAAATCCTTTAATCACTTGAAACACCATTTCCACCACTGAATTTTCCCTGGAGCTACTGGTAATTATAGAACATTTTCTCCTTCCGTTGTCAATGAACAAAATCCTTCTGTGGTCCATCACTGCCCTATTGTTAAACTGGGAATTTTTTTAAAACAAATCAAGCAAAACAAAAACCTTCTTACAGTTCTGATGTCATAGAAGACAGTTGATCCTGGCTCACACTCATGTCAAATTTTCCAAATCCCTGAAAAAGAGGCAAGCTTCCCATGGAGTTTGTGAGCATGATTACGACAGGAGAGACTTCAGCCCTGGTGGATGATCTTTGAGTCAAGATATAGCAAAGAGGGGTAGGTTTGTCAAGGAAAGCCAAGGGAGGAGATAAAGTGATGGGGAGAAGAGTGAGTGACTGGGAGGGGTGGGAGGGGAAGGGAGTATGAACAAGGGGATACATGGATAAAAAATATGACTTTATTCATAAAAAATAATTATAAATGGTCTCTCATAGCCACAACCTTGCAGATTTACAGCAGAATGTAAAAATACATTTGTAATTTTTAATGGATACACAGGGGACTTACAGAGATACTGGTAAATATAAGAATTAGAGGAGAAAATACTAATATTTTCATATTAGGAGAAAGAGAGTAAGCACATTGTAAAAGATAGTAATTGAACTATATTTAATGCTATGAAAAGTTTTCAATACTTAAAGTTGTGTACAAAAGGCATTGTAAGTGGGGGAGAATATCAGATACTAGTATTAGGCAGGAAAGTAAAGAGTATATATGAAAGCTTTTGGTTTGTAACAAAGATGAGTAAAAGATCTTTTTTGAACTAAATATAAGAGAAAGTCAATTGTCAAATCTCCTACAAAAAGGCCAATCGTGCCTTGTGAGTAGAGATCAGTATGCTCAATGTAGTTTAGACACACTTTCTATGATGCTCTTTCTTTACATTTCCTTTCAGTTTGGAACTAAAAAAAAAACCTACTTCTAGGCTGAAAGTTAAATTTCTGTCTCAAAATGATTTCTGCATAAGACCAAGTTTTGAATTCATTTTGGACACATGAACACAAATCTCTTTGATACACACAGGAATTTTGCCATGCTTATCTCTACTAATCTTTATCAAGATCTTAATGCAGAATCATCTTTAATTCCCCTCTTTGATCAAAATTGCACTAGCTTAAGGCTGTAGACTGGTAGTCAATAAATGACCACCCCTCAGAAAAAAAGTACCAAGAGTTGAATCACAGAAAGAAAAGGAGAGAAGGAAAAAAAAAGATATAGATAAATTAACAAAGACTTCAAAAAAATTAAAACCTTGATTCTTCATTTCTTTAGTCATGGTCTATGGTGGAATGCTTTTCTTCACACTCTAGAACCATTAATTTAATAAATTATTTTAATTCATAAGTGTAATTATAATTCACGATCAATTCTAGCTTCATCATATATTCTACTGTTTCCTCCAATGATGTTATAGTTATGTTGATATTAAATGTCAAGTCCAATGCTAGAACCATTTTCTTTGTGTTTGGATCAATACAGAACTTGAAGACCTCCTTTAACAGCATACTAAGACTTATTCCTCACTCTTGTAAATTTGGCTGTTTTTCTACCTGAATATGTCAATTAGACATCCACTTCTACCGGTCTTGCTCTGTAAACTGGAGTTTTTAAACTGAAAACATACCTATGAGATAATATGCATGTGATCTTAACTTCAAACATATGCAATACAAGAAAAATCCAAACTTGTAAGAAGCTGCTGAACATGACACCTGTTGTGATTTTGATGAGAAATGTCCCCATGGCTCAAGTATTTGAAAACTTGATTGCCAGCTGGTGGTGATGATTGGAAATCATTTGGAATTTTTAAAATGTTAAATCTTGCTGAAGGAAAATATAGCACTGAGGACAAGCTTGAACACCTTATAGGTTTGTTCCCCCCACCCCTTACAAGATTTTAGTTCGCCCTCTTGGTCTTCATTGTGTAGCTCAGTCATAATCTCTGAACTTCCTGCTATACCTGCTGCCAAGTCTCACCCACCATAATGGATGCAAACTGAATCCTTTTAGTCTTTATCAAAGCAATGAAAGTAACTAATATAGAAGATGCTAAAAGATTTGCAGTATTTCTGCAAAGGACATGACCACATTGGTTTTGTTGTTTGTTTATTTTTTTTTTTTTAATTTGTTCAGGGTGCTTTTTAAGAAATGGGAAAGACTTTGGAACTTTGGACTGAAAAAGAAGTTTAACACCATAAAGAGAGATTAATTGGCCATTCTAGTGGATACTTGAAACACAGTACTGCTGAAAGTAATGTGAACTATGGAGACCAGTGTCTTATTTTAATTTTAGAGGAATGTAAAGGCTGTTTCAGCTTTTGGGAAAGAAACTATGCATATGTTTCTATGAATCTGGCTATTATTGGTCTATGTTCTGAGAATCCTCATACACCCAAGTAGAAGGTATTGAACATGTTTTTGGTGAAAGAGAATATTGGATTGCATAATATTGAATCTGTGGTATGGTTACTATTGGTAACTGTGATGATGTGTTATATATTTAATAAAACCAGTCTGGAATATCATGAGATCTACCCACAGTCAATCCAGGAGGATCAGAGAGTGGTAATGCACACCTTGAATCCCAGCACAGGAAACTATAACGGTGGCCTACGCTTTTAATCCCAGCAGTTTTGAGTTTAAAGGCAGCTTGGTTTACAGAGGGAGATCCAGGCTCCCAGGCATGCAGTGGTGGTGCCTTGCCTTTAATCCCATAACTCCAGAGACAGAGATCTTTCTGTGTTTCTGTGAGTTCAAGGATAACTACCAAATAGCAGTAGCCTATGCCTTTAGTCTTAACCTGGATGTGATACAACTGGGTAAGGAAAGTGTTTAAGGAAGGCATAGGAAGACAGATGAGGCAGTAGAAGTGAGGAGGAGTGAGGCTGGAGAAGCTGGGTGAGATTCGTGGTCTGCTTCCTCTCTTTGATATTTCAGCCTTTCCCTGATTTTGGCTCTGAGTTTCTTTTAAGACAACCAGAATTCATGCAACAGGTAACCCCTATTTAGATGAAATGAGACAAAGCAAATAGAGCACAACAAAATACAAAATATACAATCTGCAGAGGAAAATAACAGTAGGAGGCTTAAAGTGGCAGCCAGGGCATGTGCTGATGTGGAAGCTGTGATTTTTAAGGAAATTGGTGATGTTAAGGAGAATCATCCTGCTCTTCACTGAAACATTGGAAGGGGTGCCCTTTACAAAAGTCCTCTCCCAGTCATGTTTCAAACTTATGAAAGGATGAAGTTTAATTGTTGTAGAATTTGTTTAGCTATGTAAAGATGTGCTGCATTTGTTTAATTGTGTAAAGAGGTGTTGCTGTTTTACCTTGCCTGCCTAAGGAGGTCTAATCAAAAGCTGAATGGGCAATATTGAGGGAGGAGGTACAGGTGGGCCCTCTGGGCAAGAAGAGTAATTTAGGAGGAGGAATTTAGGCTGGGGTGGGGAAAAAAGAGAGACACCGGGGGCCAGCCAGTCAGACATGGAGAAAGCAGAAAGGTAGGACATTGAGAATGAAAGATAAAAAGCCCTGAGACAAAACACTGATGAAAGGAACAGGTTAAATTAGGTTAAAAGAGCTAGTGGGACAAGGTGAAGCTGAGGTCTTGTTTATAATTAATAATATGTCTCCATGACTTTACTGGGGAACTGCTTTGTGCCCCCCCCAAAAAAATGCCTAATGGATTGCTTGCTCCTAGGAAACAAATGCTTTAGCATAAAAAAGCTCTTCATAAATGTAGTCAAAAATGAAGACGATACATCTCAGCTAAGAGACAAACTTGGGAGGCATGAAATGTAAGGTAAGGGACTCATGGATTCTTTTTCCTTGGTTTCTGATACTTGATGCAGCCAGGCACAATGTGGTCGTGTTGGGATCATTATTAGAAAGCCATGAGATGTCACCATGTGAAGCTATGAAAGTGAAGCTTGGATCACACACAGATCAAAGGACAGTGGTAATAAAAGAACCATGAGCCATATATCAAAAAGGGTATATATATATATATATATATATATATATATATATATATATATATATATATGTGTGTATATATATATATATATATGTAGTGGAACCAGATTATAAGAAAGATGCATGTTACAGGCAACAAAGGTAAAGAGCATGAACCATCTGAGACCATGAAACTAAAGTCCCAGACAAGGAAAATCAGAGCTACATGATTTATTATTTGCCATGCAGGTTTTAGACTTTCTTTGGTGAATTATTATTTTACTATTCCTGTATTCCTTCCTTTTAGAAAGAAAATGAATATTATGTGTCATTGCATACTAGAAGTATGTGATTAAGTTTTTATTTTATAGGACTCACAATTAAGATTGCCTTAAATTTCATAGAAGACTGGACTTTTGAACAGAGTTGAATCTGTTAAATATTGTGGGGACTCTTAAAGTTGAACTAAGTGTAACTTGTATTATGTTGTGATCATAAGCCTATGGAGACTAGGGATATTTTTACTTGCAACTCTGTTTTCCTAGCAGTGTGTCTGACCTTCATTTGATAGGGTGTAAATGGTTACAAGTTAATAAGATGATAAAAGGTGTTGAGTATTCTTCAGATATATTCCAGAGATCATTCTAGTGCTAGCATAAAACATTAGCATAAAGAAATATACTAGCCAATGGGAATAGTGAACTCAGTTCTAACACTATGGAGAGGTTGACCTGACTTCCTCTCTTGGAAATGTCAGATACCAAGGAATGGACTTAGTCTCTTTCGGACTTGGAAGAGAGACCAGATACAACAAAGATGAAGGTAGAAATGAGAGATGATGACTTAGGCTTCTTAAAGGAAACAGAAAATAAGAGGTAACCTTAATTAGCCAATAAATAGCTCTTCCTCATCTCATCTGCATAATCATTTCCCTTATCACATCAGATAATAGTCTGGGTTTTTCCTTCTAATGACATAAAGGACATGATGAGGGTTTATACTTTAGTTAACACCTGCTTAAATCAAAGTAGAAAAAAAAGAAAATGAATTTCAATAACAAGCTTGGGTGTGTGTTCTTATTCAACGATGAGGGAAACAATAAGAGAGATATAAAAGAGGAAAAGAGACAAAGTATATATAGAATTACTTTGATGAGATTTTTTTAGTTTTCTAGACCTTTTAAGGACTGGTAAGGCAAAAGCATCTTAATGTCAAGGGGATGGGATTAGATTCATAGTTTGGCAGACATTTTCTAGCTGACCACACATCAGCTGTGGGACAATCAACATTTTTAAACCCCATTTTTCACCTGTATAAAAAAAAGAACTAAAATTATCTTTTTAAAAGCCTTATATAATAAAAAAAAATCAACTCTTTAAATTTGTAAAAAATTTAATGTCCTTAAAAATATTTGTCTGGCACATATTACATGCCAGCCATAATTCTTCATGTGAGACAGAGCATTAAATAAATAAATCAAATGTGTTCCTGCATGTATAAATATATTAAATACATACATCCTATCTGGAAAATTAAAGAATCAGAGAGAAGTCCTGTAAGAGAAAGGGGCAATCTAATTAGGGATTCTCAAAGAAGAACGAGTAGAAAAAGAATCTCCCAGGAAACAGAAATACCAAAAGTGGAATACCAGAAAGAAGCCTATGCTAGGCAAACCTGAAACACAACAGTAATGTCTTCATGTTAAGAGTAGAGAAAAGAAGAGGTATTGTAGGTACATGAGTCCTGACCTAGGGCTTCATGTGTAGGTATAGCAATGAGGCACAAACACTAAGGGAGAAAAGTTGTATGATAGGACATATGGAGTTATTCCTATTTCATCATTTTGCTGGTTCAAGAACTGAATATCGAGCAAACTGAAAAATTTCCAAAGATTGTCATTAGACCCTGGGATTGGACTCCAAATGTCCACCTTGCCTTTTGAAAGAAAATGTAGTATGCATAGTATGCTCATTTCCTGTGTGTATGAATCCACGAATGTAACGAAGTAGGTATAATAAAGATTGTGCAACCAGGAGCCTACAGAATGATGGTGCCAACATCATGTGGGAACCTATATATAAGAATTACACTCCAGGATGGAGCAAACAGCAAAGGGAGTTAGCTCTGTCCTCCTCATGTTCAGTCATACTATTAAATTCCTCCCAAACTCTCAACCAAGAAATGAACAGCGTCTGACTTTGCTGCTCAACTCTGCATTACAGAAAGGGCAAGCTATTTCTTGGTACTTAAGGCTTACTATTTCAAATACTGGTAACTATAGTTTCTTGCACCCTGCAAGGAAGGAATTTCTAAAGTGCCTATCAAAAATACATATTCATTTAGTTACTGGAAATGTAAAAGCAATCCTTTCTCCTACCTGTGGGGAACATCACTTTTACAGCAGCAATTTGTTCATAAAAGAGCAATATTTGTGCCAAGAATTCAAGTAAAACAAATGCTCTTCTTGATGGGAAGTGTCCACACTAATTTGAAACTGTAAAGTAAGAATTTTAAATTCATCTTTCTGTGACTTGGCATTTGCAACTTCTACATAATTTGACTCATGTCGAGCTACTTGAAAGAACTTGGTGCATAGCACTACATGGTAAAATATCAGGCTGATGCTCTGAAATTTCCTCTGTACCTTTCAAAGGTACATTTTTTCTATAGTGCACTGTTAGGCACCCTATCATCATTCTTTCTTTGAAATGTCACCCTTGTTCTGTCAAAGGCTCCTGTCGGTGTGTCTGATGAGCTTTGCAAGTGTCTGACAGGAAGCTGTCAGGAAAAAAAAAAATGATACAAGGAGATACCTTTCGTCTCTAAGTGGAGAAGATGGTGATTTTTGGACAGCACAGATCAGCTGAACAAATGCTAGATGAGTTCACCAGCTTCTTAAAAGGCATGAAGATAATGCCAGGAGGTTGAGCAGTGTCCCTGTCTCACTGCCCTCGTATTCTCTTCTTTCTACACATTTTCCATCAAGTGGCTCCTGATGAGCTCTTTAGATCATCCTATGGCTGACAGATTGATGCCCCCTCAACTATCCATGTGTCTAACTGTTCCAACTTTCTTCGCTATAACTATACACGCAAGTAGAAATGTGATAGCATGAATGAAGCTGATTGTAAGGCAGAAAAGAAACTTGATTATTAATAGAGACAATGATCATCTGGACTGTTTTCCACAACTTTCAATAGTAAGGTATTAGACTGACAAATAGATCAGTCAAAATCCCTGTGTCTCTCCTCACTATCTCCTGCTAATTAGATGGAGTATAGGAGTTGAAGATCCACAGCCTCCAGGAGGTCCCGGGAAAGAGTCAGTGCTGTAGCTAAGCCATAGTGCCAAACTAGTTGTTCTGCAATTCTGTTGCAACCCTCCCATCTTCCTGTCTAGCAATTGTACTGTTTCTCACACAGAGCAAAGAGTGGGCCTCAGCTCACATTGGGTCTTCTTGTTCTTCACATGAATTGGAAATGAGCCTGAATAGACTAATGTAAATGTCTCACACTTTCTCAATAAGCCAAGTCTAAGGTGTCTCTGGTATGCTTATTTTGGCTTTAGTACGAAGCTCTTGTTAGATGCTCTCTCTTTGATTCTGGGAGTGTATTGCAACCTACAATTATGTCAGCCTTACAAAGGAAAGAGATTCCACAGATGTAATTGAGCTTACTCATCAGCTGACATTAAGTTAATAAGAAGAGACATATCCTGAAAGGCCTGATCTAACATCAAGAGTCATTTAAGTTAACATGAATCATTCAGGTTTGTGTCTTGAAGTCTAAGACACACAGAATAGACATTTATACTAGCAGCATTATCCCATGATGACCTTGGAAGAGCAAACTAGCATACTGTGGAGGAAGATATGTCATAAACCTGTAAACATCCCCAATGAGACAACCATGACCTCTAAATAATAGCCAGAAGAATCATGGAATGTCACCCTTATAACCACATGGAACTGAATTATCCTAATAACCTAATGAGATATAAATAAAATCCTGTACTAGTGAGACGGTTTATCAGGAAAAGGCACTTGTCACCAAAGCTTACAACCTGAGTTTGATCTAAATCCAACATGAGTTCAGTCTCTGGGATCAACTGGGTAGGAGAGAAATGTCTCATGCAAGTCATTGTCTGACCTCCACACAGACTCCATGACACAAGTGTGCTCCCCCAGCATAAGTAAATAAATTGATCTAAAAATATTTATAATATAATCTTATGCCAAGGTGAGATTGCAGTTATAGCCAACAGCTTCATTTTAGTTTTGTCTTAGTTTGGCATTCTATTGCTGGGATAAAACACTGACCAAAAGCAAAGCAGAGAAAGGAAAAGGTTTATTTTATCTTGCAACTCCCAAGTTACAGTTTACCACTAAAGTAAGTCAGACCAGGAGCTGAAGAAAAGGTCATGAAGGAACACTGTTTAATGGCTTACTCAGTCTGCTTTTTTATACCACCCAGGACCAGGGTAGAAAACACCCAGAGTGAACTGGGATTTCCTACATCAATCATTTTTTTTTCTTTTCTTTTTTTTAAACAGGTATTCAATAAGCAGTTCATTTATTTTCCCTAGTCACAGCTCTTGTATTCATTTCTTTAACTTCAAGATGTTTCCAGAACATATTTAAGGTACAATAATATTGTATGAGAAATTATGTTTTACAGCATTCAGGAAAAATTTACTTGTATTATCTGAGAATCTCCAGATTAATGTTACTGCCCATTACAATGCACAAAACTAAGCCATTCTCTAATTCTAGATTGACTCCTTTGGTAACTATGCTGAAGATTAGCTAGAATAAATAAGATAGAAGCCATTTCATGAAATAGAGCTTAATGCTCTACACCCCAGTAATAATAACCTTATTTAACTCTCTATTATCAATAGTCAGGGCACAGTGTATAAGGAAGGAATAAAGGCCCAGTGGTAGCACCAATATTAAGTAAGTGCTATTGGAAAAGAGAAATAACTGACCATTAAAACTATATGCAAGAGGTGCTGGAGAGATGGTTGCAGAGAACCTCTGGGTTCAGTTCCCAGCACCCACAACGTAGCTCACTACTCTACTTTCAGGGGACTGGACACCCTCTTCTGACATTTGCAGGCACCAGGCATACACATAATGCAGATACATACTTATAGGCAAAATACTCAAGCACATAAACTAAAATATGTTTTTCAAAAATATATGAATGAACATATCATTCATATCAAACTTTCCTCTAAATTATTATCTCTTTTCTGGTAGGTTAATGCAATTCTCAGTCTGCATCAGAGAAGTTTCTTTGTGCAATGGATGGTTAGTACAGGAACTCACAACTGGCCAAAATACAGAGAGTAAGTGACTGTGGAGTGGTAAGCCACAAATGGCATCTGTGTCACACCCCTCTTCAAGGCTGGGGAGATTTTGTAAGAGGGAATTGTGAGCCTCAGAGACAATCATTAATAGAGAAAATGCCCACAGGCTTCCAATCTGATGGAAGCATTTTCTTATTTGGAGTTCTTTTCCTTCTGAGATAACCCCAGCTTATATGAAGTTGCCTGCCAAGCATAGGTATATGAGACTCTAAGTGGAAAACTGATCTAAACCAAGTTAAAATTTATGATCTCCATATATTGTCATATAACAATTATATTAAGCATCTTCATTTGTGACAAATTTACATAATAATAAAAAATTATTTATCCCAAAAAATTATTTATCCCTTTATTAAAATGATGGCCAGTCTAAGCAACATTCTTCAGGCTGTGTAGATAAGGTTTGTACTGTCATAGGGAACCAGTAAGCTAAGCAGTTTGTGAAGAATGACATGTGTCTCCTAAGAAAGAAGTGCACTGAAGAATGATTTTTATGTGTGGGATCCTGAGAACATTTTAAACAGAACTCAAAAGGTACAAGGGACGTTTGAGAATAAAAGGACCACATACAGGTGAGCCACCACCAAACTGGGGCTATGTGTTTTCTTTCCCAAAAAATTTCATGAATGACTGGACTAGGAATAAAAATAACACCAGGAAGGGTTCCATTAGTGTGCCCCAGATCTATCAGGATCAGAGAACTAAGGAACAGGTAACATGGCCATTAATTGACTAGTATAGATAAGACTTTGTTCATTAGACAGCCTTCATGTGATTCAGGACACTTTTATACTAAAGAAACTTGAGGTTGTAGGTGGATTTGAATGATGTATTTGTATTTGCTAATTTAATTATACATGTGGGCTTATAATCCATGACACTCAGAGATGTAGAAAACACTGGGTGCCATAGGCAAACCCAGGCTCATGCTCCTTCCACCTCAGCCTCCTAAATACTGAACTACTAAATATTAAGTCACTAAATTTGTACCAAATTTACATAGCAACAACAAATTTATTTCTTTCTTTATTATATTGATGGCCAGTCTAAGGTGTATGCTTAAAATTTTACTTGTAAAATGGGATTTTTACCATTTTAAAAACAAAAATATCTAACATATACTAAACTGAGCACATAAAATATCTGGTCTCTCTTTACCCTTCTAATTTCCAATTATTCCCAACTCCCTGTCACACTTCTTGATGTTGTTATTGTTATTCTTGTTGTTTCTTTTTCCTTAACAATGACCTTTAAAGGAAATCAACAAACTATAATATTTCATGAATACAGGAAATTGTAGATCTTTAGTGAATGTCTGAAAACTATTAGCTTTTTGTTCATTAATTTAAATAACACTATTGTACTGTTGAAATGAGTATGAGATTGTGTTTATAAATTATGGAGTACTACTCAGCAGTAAGAAAAAATGATATCCTAAAATTTGCTGGCAAATGAATAGATTTGGAGAATATCCCCCCTGCGCTAGGTATCACAAACCCAGAAAGATAAGCAGGGGGTCCACTCACTCATTAGTGGACTTTAAACAAAAAAGCAAAAAGCAAAGCATGCCCAAGCTACAAACCACAACCACTGAACAGCTTGGGATCTGAAACACCTTGGACTGGCACCTTGGAGCCCACTCCCCCTAGAGGAACACCTAACCCAGTCTTGATGTTGGGATGAGGAAAGTGGATCTGCTGGGAATGGATGCTGAACTAAGTCACATTGGGACCTTGGGACCGCCTGCCCTTGCTGGGGAGGAGATAAAGTGATAGGGAATAGGAAAAGAGACTAGAAGGGGTGGAGGGGGAAGGCAGTTTGAACAAGGGTGGATAAAAAATATTACTTTATTCATGGTAAAAAAAATTAAAAGATATATAATAAAATAAAAAGAAAAAAAGAAAATCTCATTACTCTAAAAATTTTATTCTTCTTGTTGAACATGAGGATGGGAAAGTAAAATCCTTTTGCTGACAAACGGGGCTGGAGAGTTGGCTTAGTAGTTGAGAATACATGTTGCTCTTACAGAGGACCTGGGTTCAATTCCCATAGACACTCACAACCATCTTCAACTCCAGTCCCAATATTTCCTTTCCTGTCCACTTCTTGTACCAAGCACACATATGGTGCACACACATATACAAAAACCAAAAGCACATATACACAAAAAATAAATAAACCTTTAAAATAATTTTAAAAGAAAGAAATTGGGGAGGACACACCAGGAAAAAGAAGAGCATTTGTAAACTTCAATAGACTGCAATTTCATCATGACTTGAAAGCACAAGTTGGAAGAAAATATTATTATCATATGTGATATCCTCATCTTTCCACATTTGCAAGACTATTTGAATTCAAGACCCAGGGTATGATTTTTCCTATGATTAGAAGTAACACACCTGGCCTCGAGCTTCACCAAGTAACTTTAAAGAAAACAAAAACCTGCCAGGAGTGTTATGCTAATGTGGCATTTCTAATTAAGTATAAACAACACTGTTATGCTGTAGAAAAACAAGACGTGGACCAACATCTAATCATTAGGTGGGTATTTCTCTGTTGCACACGGTATGATAGAGAAGGAATTATTCCTTGAGCATCTTCCATGTTAACCATTAAATACAAAATGAGAGAGTTCTGTTTGTGACTGAGGCATAATAAAAGAGATTTCTCCATTTACACCTCTAGCATTCTGCCCAAGAAAAGTGATTGTTTCCAGAAAATGACATCAATCCTGACATACTCAGTATCAGAGCTTGCTGATCTTGTTATGTATGAATCTAAGAGTAATCAATCCCCTAGGTTAATCTGGAAAGTTAAATCAAATATTACAAGGGACCTTTCGATTCGGAGCAAAGTCAGAAATGAGCACAACACAAACATACTAAGGAATGGCAATTAAATAACACAGTAGCATTTCAGTTTCCTCCAAAGAAGTATAATTAATTCCAAGTAGACTGCTTTGGGATTATTTGAATTAAGTGTGGCATCCTTTAAAGTTTGGTGACTTTTACTTCCCAGGAAATCAGTTTCTATTGTTACAGGTCATGCAGATGGTCATAGACAGGACATTTTTTTCTGCTGTGGTTATGTGTAAGACTGGAATCTCGGTGTTTGGGAATGGACTGGTGAAAGAATAAGTATTAAGTGGAAGGGACCTGGGTGATTAAGAAACCCTACAAAAGTGGTTTTACTAATGCAACTCAAAATGCACACACTGAGCTGCGCAGCCAAGCAACATAAACCTTCATTGTTGCTCACAGAGCAGTTGTGAGTATGCAGCAGGCTGTGAAAACACTCCAGTGGCCTGTGCAACAGTTACTTCAAGACCTTTTTCTTTCTAATTTTGCCCTATTGCCAAAATAACCTTTATTTACTATTGTTAACTTTGCTCAGAACGGAATGTCACCTCCCAGGAGTAACACTTGTGAGATCTCACCTGTGTCTTATTCATAAAGTTTTCTATTTACAAAAAAAGAACCTCAAATATCTAAACAAGGAATCATGCTGCATATATAATGGGATGCCAATGAGAAGAAGGTAATGACAGTAACTGTCACAGAGATCCATTGGGAAAGCAGAGAATGGGCGACCATTGACTTTCTAGGTGACCTAGTAGCCTTGGCAAACATTTAGAGGCTCATTTACACCAAGAATTTGACTGAGTTAAGGATTACCTGTCAAATGTGTGGACATAGGTCTAGCCTGGGTGTAGACATCCTGATTTAATTGGTCTGACACAGGCTAGAAGAATTTGTTTACAATTCTGTGTCTTTTGTAGATGGCATTCTCTGTGAGAGAATACAGTCTCTTTTCATCAGAGCTGCTGTCTCAGTCCATTCTGTGTTGTGGTGACAGCCCTAGGAAGTCCAAGGGCATGGTGACAAACATCTCAAGAAGGCCTCTGAGCCCTCAGTAACACAAAACAGCAGAGGGTAAAGGGCAAAGTTGAGATAGAAAGAGAGAGGAAGTGCATGAAGACTGGATTTAAAACTATCTTGCTTTCAGAATACCTGATGTGCTGGTGATAAGTGTTTTAATCCATCCACATAGTAAGAAACCACCCATTCTCAACCATTGTATGGGCAGTCACACTTCAAACATGAGTTTTGGAAGCCAACATGAAAAATACAGCAGCTTTTCCTTAGTAAAATCATGACATGGGGAAGTGACTTTTCCATAAGGTGGCCACAGATATGAGTCAAGAATAAATAAATAACTCAAACAAAACAGTGAGATGTGAACTAACACATAGTTCTGCACCTCCAACACCAGTTTCTTTAGGCCTGTGCATAGGAAGCAACTTGATTAATAAAATCTAAACGCCTTTCAAGGGAATATGGAAAACCCTGGAGTTTGCTGGCATTTTATCATGTCTTCCTTGGAGGGCTTCTTAATCTCAGCATGGAGTTTTTAGGTGTGGGGCAAGAAAAATTACTGAATTCAAAGTAGAGAAATCTGGAGTAAAAGGGCAATGTTTTGTTAACTACTTCTTATAACCAGCATGGGGAACTGAGGGTTGTCTAGAACAGAATTAGGATTGGGCATTCAGCACAGTAGGCTGGTGCATTGAATTTCAGCAGTCCACTGGAAATTTCTGCCAAGCACCAGATAATAAATAGCTTACGTTTTGCAAGGAGTATGGTTTTTGTTGGGGTACTAACCTGTTTACACAGAAAAGTAGCAGTATGTAAAAGGTAATGATTGGTGGATGTTTGTTGTTATAAACCATTTTTTTAGAGATACAAGCAATGATTGACCTCCAGAATATCATTTGCTGATTCATGTTTTATTTAAATGAAAGGGATACACCAATTATTCAGCTGCTCCAGGTAAGAGATTCAACTGTCAGAAGTTCAGGAAAAAAAAATATACCTTTAAAAAAAAGCAACAGGCTTGTGTGTGTAATGCAGATATTTGAACACTGTTTAAAGATGTATTATTTTGACTGGTTTAATAAAGGCTAAATGTACAAAAACTAGGCAGGGAGAATAAGTGCAATTTCAGGGAAGAAGAAATGTAGATTATCCAGAAAAACACAAGAGGAAACAGGAAGTGCAAGATGAAATAAAGGTAATACCATGTGGTTTTAATATATTAAAACCATAATATAAATGGTTTAAGTTATGAGAGTTAGTTGAGAACAAACCTAAGCTAAGACTGAGCTTTCATAATAATGCCTCATTGTAATTATTTGTGAGCTGGTGGTCTCAAAACAGCTGCTATGTTTGTATTTGTGTATTTGAGTGTGTGTGTATGTGTGTGTATGTGTGTCACACATGCATAAGCACATGTGTAGTATATTCATATATTATTCAATGACTTAGATGCATGGTCAGAAATTATTTCTTAGGTATATTAAGCCCTTGTACAAACAAAGTATAATTATACAGACTATGGCCATGATGTTACCAATCGCTCACTCTCATATGTGATCCATCACCCATGAAATGTCATTAGGCAGTACAAGACTAATCATATCAAACATGCACTATCCATTCACACATGTATATATTATATATGTGCATAAATAAATATATAGAACTACGTTGATAAAACTCTTAGAATTAATACCTCTTCTGTGCAGACTCTGCTGTGTCAATTTAGCTAAGCCAAAACTATATTTTCCAGAATGTCCTTTTTATACCTTAGTTTATCATGGGCCACAAAAGACATTTTGTATGAGATCCAGAAAGAGATGGGCCCTTGCATTGTCCTATCATAGCATTGACCTACAATAGTCAACAGACTCTCCAGTCTAGTCTTGGGCTAGTGGTGGCTCACATCTATTGGTACTCAGTCTTGTTATAACACAACAGCCAAACCCCTAGATTGCAACTGAGCTCTCAAAGTAGACCTCATTCACCAATTTTTCCAAATGGTGGTCAGGCTCATTTGCAGTTCCTGGGTAGAAGAATAGCATTAGAGGCTATTCACACCACAGAATGTGTAGGCTTAAAAGTAGTGAGTGGGAGATACAGCTTCTTACTCACTTTGCTGTCTCCTCTCATTCTTGCTTTCTCTACCATCAACCCATTTCTTTCTTAACTCTCATTTGCACTTGTTTCAGACCCCCACATAGATGTAATATAGAATGCTTTATAGGGATATTTATATAATTAGTTACCCACTTTTAATAGCCAGAGGCATCCTGGATTTCTGATACAACCTTAACTGGCATACCCCAACATAAGTAATTTCCAATTTAAAGAAGAGACACACAAGATTATTAATAATCCAAAAAGTACTAGTTTATCAAAAGCATCATTAATTATGATGAAATTTATTTTTTTTCTTTCTGAAGGTCACACAATTTCTTTCAGCCCCAGGAATCTGTGAATGCTGGATTCTGTAATGATGATGACCTTTTGCTCACAAGGAAGAAACCAGGCTTTGTTTTCCTCTCCTGCAGGATCAATGATGCACATTAGTGGGACTGGTAGCTAGGGGATCAGTGTAGCAACCTATTGCCCCCTAACTAAGCAAAACCATCTGGCCTTTAGAGAAATTGAACCCACGTTATTGACCTCAATTAACACTGGATTTTAATAAGTTAAAGAAAGAAAAACTGAAATTAATGCAATTACCTCTTCTGAGACACTACTAACTGAAATATTACACCCATATTTACCTCCCAAAGCCCTCAAACTTATTCTTTTGGCCAAGATATGATGAAAGCCATGAATCATAGTACCATTATTCTAACCCGACTGATTGGTAGTGATTATATTTTCTCACTCATCATAGTTCTTTTCTCAAACCTATAGTACATTAGAGAAGAAAATAACTTTCAGATAAGGTCGCATGGTTGTTTATTAATGAAAATTCATGTTCACTGCCTATCATCACAAACATCCATGCCCTGTATTGCTTCTGAGGTCTTTTGAAAAGAGGCACATTATTGTGGCCCTAATTTCACATACGTGCAATGAATTAAATCCCTTGAGTTCATTATGAAAGTATGTTAAAGTTATATTCAAATTTTATTTATCTTAGTGACTGGACAAATCACATAGTTATATGCTTTGTGTTATTCTTCATTTCCACATAGGTGATGTTGAGAAGGCAAAGGGAGCTGTCCTATTGTAAGAAGTAATCTTTTCAACTACCTAATTGCTTCAGCTGGACATGGATATTTGTCTTCTAGACTCAAAGCATTGACTCCAAATGACTTTCAACAAATATCCCTCACATATGCTTCTTGATGGATCCGTTCATTTGTGTTTGTTTCTACTGCCCTATAGACAACCTCAGACAATAAAGTTTAATGGCTAAAGTCACAGGAAAAAGATTGCAAATAGTCTTTTAAGTTCTCTTTTCTATCTTAGCTCATATGATGCTGTATGTCTTTGTTGAAACCAGAATCACTTCTAGTTGAAAAGCTTTGTGAGATCCATTGGTAGATGGAAATAAATGGGAGGCAATCTTCAAAACATATGCAGTGATATGGTTTACCTGTCAACTGACAAGATCTTAGAGATGGGGTTTTCATAGTGTGATATTCTGATAATTGTTCCCCTACAAACATTAGACGAAAATTACTAAAACCTGCAAATATAAAAGGGGAGACCTTTGCAAATGTTAGTAAGTTTAAGATACTGAAGTCAGTAAGTTGTCCAAGACTATCTCTGTAGAACTAAATTCAGTCATGTGTCTTTCTAAGAGAGGCACAGAAGGTGTGATACTCAGAGAAGAAAGCATTGTCATGATGGAGGGCAAGTAGTGCAACTAGAATCCAAGAAATCTCAAATGTAAAATGATAGAGAAAGCACTAAATAGACTCTCCCCTAGGCCTCTAAGAGGGAATACAGTCGTCAATATTCTTAGTTGAAGCCTAGTTTAGCATCTAGGATATTGAAAGAATAAATCTGTTTTTCCAAGTCATCAAGTGGATAGCAATGTGGTTTTGAATCTACAGGAAATAAATGCATATCATTTTAATATATGACTGAACACTCATGATGACAGTTCTTTCTAAACCCAGCACAGCAGAGCCACTGAAAAAAGTGGACACAGCATTCATTAGGAAAGATGAAGCAAGAAATTTTTATGTTAACTTCTTAATCAGATACTCCAAATTAATCAGAAGCATCCAAAATGCATAATCAGAAAGCATCCAAATCTTCTTGACTCAAAATTCTCTAGCCAATAAGACACTTTGTGGTCAAATTTATTTTAGAATACAATGACAATGATTTCAGATGTAAACCCACAACAGATTCTGCCTTTCTCTTCTCATGAATACTTTTCAAGCAATGCTACTAAACCTACAGACACTGGAAATGTCTCTCTAAACAGGATCCCAGATAAATGAGGATTAATACCAACAATTGAAAAAATAGGTACTACATGAAACTAAAAAGTTTCTGTGCAGAAAAAGACACGAGCATTTTATTGAAGAGGTAGCCTACAAAATGGTAAATTATACTTACTATCTAACAGATGGTTAGTAGCTAGAATATACAGAGAACTAAAAAAAATAAGCATCTAGAAAACAATTCAATTTTTTTAAATAGGTGAAGGTAATAAACAAAGTGTTTTCAAAAGATGAATTGCAAACATCTCAGAAATATGTTTTTAATGTTCAGTCTCCTTAACTATAAGGAAAATACAAATCAAAACTTTAAGATTTTATTCTATATTTCAGATCAACAACATGAGACAATAAAACAATGACAACCAATGCATGCACGATGTAGAGCCAGGAGGATGAGTATTCCTGGGAGGAGAGAGTGAATTGAAGCAACCACCATGGAAATCTGGGTAGAAGGTTCTTAAAAAGCTGGAGATACATATACCACATTCAGCTGTATTATTCTCCATTACTACTTTAATCAAATACCCAAGAAATGTAAACCTATGTAGCCATAAACTGGTTCTGAAACCTTCCTATGCTGTAGATATTTGAAATATGTAACTATATATATAGAGAGAGAGAGTTATAGCTAATGAAAATGTGATACATTACACAATGAGATATTTTTCAGGTTTAAAGAAAAAATGTTATGAAATTCTCAAGTAAATGGAGAGATCTGAAAAGAATCATACTGAGTGAGGTACTCCAAACCCAGGACAAATGATATATTAGTCAATATGCACACCTTAGGAAGGGCAGTCAAAGCTTAGAAATGTTGGTAGAACTAACTATTTTCAAGTGAGCAGCACAAATTAAGGAGCAAAAGTATTAATTTTGTTTTGATTTCAAAAATAGCTGAGAGACTGCTTTTCATTCATCACTGGGAAACTGGAAAAACAGAAATACAAGTAAAGTTTAGAGCAACAGCTTGAAAATAAAGTGAGACAGGGAGAAGTAACCTAATTCTACAGCAGTGGAGCAGCTGGTGTGTTCTACGTGATTTAAAAAAAAAAAAAAAAAACAAGAGTAAATATTTCCTCTATAAAAGTTAATCACTAAGGTCATCATTTGAAACAATGGAAAAATTATTATTATTTATTTTTTTTGCAATCCACAACCACTGAACAGCTTGGGATCAGAAACACCCTGGACTGACCCTTCGGATCCCACTCCCCCTAGAGGAACACCTGACTCACTCTTGAGGGAGGGGGGACAAAACTGGATTTGCCAGGAGTGGAGACTGATCCAAACATTATTGGGTCAGTGGGACCATAGGACTGTCTGCTCCCTGCCCAGGGAGGGGATGGGGAGTTGTGGAGAAGAAAAAATGACCTGATGTGGCGGGAGGGGGAAGGGACCTTGAATGGGGATATACAGGGATGGAAAAAAAAAGTTCAGAGGGAAAGCTGAACACAAAGTAAGTATATGTGTAGCAATCTTATTTGCATTATCACCCTTGATAAGTCATGCTTATGATTTTTATCTTCTTTATAGTTATTGTTAATTTATCAGCATTTTAAATTCATTTTACTATTTTTCTTGATAAATGCAAAATAAATAAAGAAAAATTATTGTCCAAGAATAATAATGGAAATTTCATACCAGATTATTGTGTTTAGAAGATATAGCATTCAAAGATGAAATTATGTAAAGTAAATATAGATTGGGAAGCGTATTATGATTTAAAAAGGAAAATATTAGGGCTAAGGAAATTGCTCAGTCATTTCTTTTTTTTTTCTTTTTTCCTTCTTTATTTTGTATTTATCAAAAAAACAGTAAAAAGAATTTAAAATGTGGAAGAGTTAACAATAACTATACAGAGGATAAGAATCATAAGCATGGCTTATCAAGGGTGGAAATGCAAATAAGATTGCTACACATATATTTTCTTTGTGTTCAGCTTTCCCTCTGAATTTTTTTTTCCATCCCTGTATATCCTTATTCAAGGTCTCTTCCCCCTTCCCACCACATCTGGTCATTTTTCTTCTCTGCAACTCCCCATCCCCTCCCTTGGCAGGGAGCAGACAGTCCTATGGTCCCACTGACCCAATAATGCTTGGATCAGTCTTCACTCCTGGCCAAATCCAGTTTTGTCCCCCCTCCCTCAAGAGTGAGTCAGGTGTTCCTATAGTTGGACTGGGGTTTGAAGGGTAAGTCCAGGGTGTTTCTGATCCCAAGCTGTTCAGTGGTTGTCAGCTGTTAAAGGCTAGGCTCAGTCATTTCTAACACTCCTTAGTCCTTCAGATGCCCCTCACTCAGAGTTGTTTCTGTTCTCTGTAAGATTACAACCTTCCATTCTTGGACCTATATAATAATTACTTTCTGAGCATGTGGGGGTGAATGAGATGTTTTAATCTATTTCAATTACTCACATGAAATTCTTTTTATTTAAATCTTTCATACTATATATTTTCCTCTCCCCCAGACTCTCTCTATTCCCTCATCCAACCAATTTTAATGTCCTTTCTCTCTTTCCTAAAAAGAAAACTAGGCAAGAACAAAAATCAACTTATCAAAAAGACCAAAAGTAAATAACATTAAAGTAAAATAAAATAAAACAGAAACCATCCTCCCAAAGACAAATAAAACATAAAATTCATTTTGTGTTGGCCAACTACTCCTAATCATGTGTCCTGCCCTGGAGTGTGGTTAACATATCAAATGACACTGCATTGAAGAAAACTGTCACTTTGGTGATTACTATTAAAAATTCAGTCTATAAACATAAATATAATTTCTGACCTAGAACATAATATCCTGTTTTCTCATGTCATGTGGCAACAGTTTTTTTTTTATTTCAAATAGAAGTATCACACTAAAGCAGTGATTCTCAAACCTCCTAATGTTGCTACTTTATAAGTGTAATTTTGCTACTAGTAAAATTATAATTTAAATATCTGATGTGCAACCCTGGAGGAATTGCAACACACATGTTGAAAACACTGAAAGTAAATGAATTTTAAAAAAGAAAACTTTCTTCTATCTAAAAAGGAAACTTTTTAAGACACAGGGTGTAAAGGGAAAACAAACAAAAGGATATCGTAATAATATTTAGAAGAAAGTAAAAAGAGAACTTGCTATGGAAGGTAAAACACCCCTCCACACTGTATAGAAACTCCCTTAAGGCAGGAAAGAAATAACAACTCAGAATAGCTTCAGGAAGTCCCTGAAACTGACCACATTGAACTAGACCCTTCTTCACCAAGATGGTATAAGCAGTAAAGACCATTGAGACTCAATCTCAGACAAACAAAAACCTCAAAGAAGCATCTGACACAAGCCCTGCAGCATGGAAGAAAACAGCCAAGGAGCACAGAAGGAACAAAGAGCAGATCAACTCCCAGGAAGAGGGAACATAGAGCCTCCTGGAAAAGACACTCTCCAAACTTTCATACTGCATGCATGCTATGCAGTGTGTTTTAAGTTCTCATATTTTGTTACTGGTGTGGGTTTGATGAAACAACTTTCTTTGAGTCACTTCTCCTCTACCCATATTCCTAGGTGTAACCACAATAAAACTCATTATCTAACCCATTTGGGCTCTGGTAGTATCTATACTTGGTCTATTGTCATTTTCCATGTGGTATGAACAGACATTTATTCACGTCTGCTCAGGACAAGTAATATCATATAACAGTTCCCAGCATCCACATGGGAGCTTTCAACCAGCCATACATCCAGTTTTAATTGATCCAGCGCCCATTTGTGGCTTTCATAGAGATCAAGCTTACACATGGTGTAAATACATATATACAGACAACACACTCTTATACATAAAATAAAATAGCATTTTTAAAACAAAAATAAATTAATAAACATGAAATAAAATATGATGAAATGTAAAATGTTTTTGCATACTATAAAACCTCTTCGTAACAGTTAAAAGTAAGGGAAAACCAATGTCATATAGATAGTTGCAATGCAATACATCTGATGATAATTATTACAACCTCAGCCATTTAAAGAAAATTGTCATAAGATAGCCAGCTTTAAAAAGTACTCAGTGCAGAAAGAAACTCAAGTCTTGAGAGGAATCAGTTCAAAAAACATAAAGACAAAAAGTGAGCTGGTTGAGATAAAGAACCAAGTACAAGGAAAGAGAAGACTCCATTGACATCTCAGGGGCAACTGGAAAAACACTTGTTGAAAGAAAACTATGTGTACAGTGGATACAATGAATAATGTGAACAAATAAAATTGTAAAAGATTTCAAAAGAAAATTGGAACATGTATATGCATGTGAGTAGTAAATGCCTCTCTATAAATGAACAAATGAAAAGAGAGTCCCATTCATTACTGAGATTATATGCAAAAAATTGAAGTAGAGCATACTGTGTTAAAGAAAAATATAAAATAAGCAGCATGCTAGCATATGCTAATAAAGTTACCATTTTCAAAGCTAAATAACATTGAGTATGAAAGCAAAAAATTGTTATTTACACAAGAAAATATAATCACACAGACATGAGCATCAACATATAAAATTAACTAGTTCCTACTAATTATTCAAAAAAATAAAATTTTAACTGATTGCATTATACTCATTCAAAAGAAAAATATTAACAAGCAAGAATTGGAGAAGTAAAATTACATGTAGACTTACCGAGAAACTTTCCAAAGCAATAATATATTGAAGCAAGATATGAATATGTGAACTATTGTTAGAGAACTGGTAACAAGTGGTTGGAAATTATCAAGAGCAGACTGTAAGGAACATAAAAAGCAGTCATATCTAGATAGAGAAGTATTGGCAAATGGAGAAAGTTAGAAATAGAACATGCAAAATATAAATTGATAAAGTAACAGACATAAAATCATAGTTCAAGACAGAAAGCTAACCACTATACAACCTTATATATAAGACTATTAAGCAAAACAAATTTCCTCCCATACAGAAAAAGTATTGCATAAACTGTTATATAATGATAGACTCATGTACTAGAGCAGCACATACTAATCAGAGAACTCACCTGCTTAAATCTTAAAGTCTCCTGCCTCTGATTGCAAAGTATCAATATGGTATATGGAAAAGGTAAAAGTTACAGTAACAAATATATTTTTTTTTCAGTGAATCCAACAGAAAGGTTTATTGGTCCACTCTTATCCCCACAAACTCCTTGGTGGGGGTGTAGACCTACATGTGTAACTACAACCAACCAATCACAGTCCTTTCCTAGATGACATCAGATTAGCACCAAGTGAACAAACAAAAAAGACACCCAAGAATCTCAAGTTTACCTCTCCCACAATTCCTCTTTAAAAACAAGAGAATTAGAATCAGCACTGCCACCTAGAGGCCAGCCAAACAAATCCAGTAGCAGAGAAGCAATCTGGACAGTGGACTAACCAGATAGATGGTCTCCCAGCCTGGTGACCTGCTTGAGTGTAGCCCCTCCAATCTTCTTGGAATACAGAAACCCACATCTGGCCTGTGACAGATTCCCTCACATTGTCCTTGGCCCACTTTGAGGTCCTATAGTTGCTTAGTCCTACAGCCACGAAGAGATGACACAAAAACAATGAGCTCATCCAAAATCTTCATCTGTTCAGAGTGTGTACACGGTGATTTTGATGTCTGTTGCCTCAAACACCTCTTCAATAATTGCAGATACATTTTCCCACTGCAGACGATCCAGACCACATCCAATCCAATTAATTCAGTCTTCAGTGAGGACCCTGGATTTCCTTGCCTGGGCATAGAGAGGTCAGTGACTCCATTCTTCAAACAATGGGACTTCACAGCCTCTAAACTCTTCTGCAGGTTCTCATATGTTGGCTTGTGTGAAGCCCGTTTCTTTGTAATCAAGTAATATATATATCGTCCATCTCTCTTCAGAACAGCCACTTCTCCAGACTTCTTTTGTTGATTTAACAGTTCCTGCACCCCTCCAAATTTCTTCTTGAAGAGAACAGCTATTCCAGCACCCATTCGGCAATCCTCACTGATACAGTGGGCTAGAGAGTCTGTTTTGGGACATGCAAAAAGATCTCCTTTCACATAAGTGATTCGACTTCCTTCTGGATCTTCATTAAGGCGGCTGGCCATGATACTGAGTCGCTATTTCCAGAATTTAAGAGTTTCTTCTGCTGCAAAGGAATCGGCCCTCAGGAGGCTCTCCTCCACGCAGGGAAGGGTTTGAGATGAACCCTGGTAGGTGGGGAGCAACAGGCGAGCACCGACGCGGAACCAAACCCACCAAAGCCTCAGATTGCACCAGTAACAAATATATTAATAAATATGTAAAATTCTAATGTGGAAAATTTTAATTTACATTGTTTGATGTGGGATCAAAGAAGCACATGCAGTTAATTGTGGATCTACATAGTCTGATTATTATAAAGTGCATAGGAAATTTATAAAGCTACATAATTTGATAATAGAAACCATGTCTTCAGTCACCTAGCTTGATTAGATAAGAGACCTCACAGAAATTCATGATACATTCTCCAGTGCAAAAATATCACAAAACATAATTTTATAACACTAGAGATGTTTAATATTAAAATTGCAATACAAAGGTGCTCTTCCAGCTAGAAAATATAATAATTTCAAGTAAACTTCAGGTTACATTGGAAATAAAGAAAAACTGAATATCTTCAAACCTGCAACGTGTAATAAGAAAATCCCACAAAGTATGATTATTTATATAATTTCATACAGAAATAAGATGAGGAAGGGTTAGAGTGTATTAGTAATCTACAAAGAAATCAGATGCAGAAAATATAGCAAATCATATTAACTGACAAGGGTTAACCCTGACCCTAACCCTAACCCTTGAAAATAGTCAACAATTGCTCACAATTTTTAAAAAAAAATGCTGTCATCAAGTTAGAAGTAAAAAATCACTTTCATTTGGTAAAGAATGTATCTACATAAACATTATTTTAATACCCACAGATCAGAGCAACTCTGATCCTTCATCTGGGGAACGTCTGTCCACAGCAGATGGCACTCTACAAAGAGACCCTGACCTCATTTGCTTCTCTGCAGTTGTGATAAAATACTGACTAAACCAATTTGTGGAGGAAAGGGTTTATTTGACTTATAGGTTACTATCTATAATCTGGAGGAGCTAAGGAGGGAACTGAAGGTAGCAACTGAGGCAGAGATCAGGGAGAAAAAATGCTTACTGGCTTGCTTTTATATTTAACTACTTAGCTTGTTTACTTGTATCCAAGACAAGATTGCTTGGGATGGTACTGCTCACAATATTTCTGGGACCTGTAACATCCATAATTAATCAAGAAAATGCCCACCCTAAAAGCCCATAGGCCAATCTGATGGACACAGCATTACTATTGAAGTTCTCTCTTCCCAGATGACTCTAGTCAATGTTAAATTGAAAAAATCTAAGCAGCATAAACAAAGAACTTGTCAAAATGAGGAGAAAAGAGAATGTGGAGTGTTTAGCTTTATATGGGACATTTATATTACATCTCCTTCTCCCAAGGATGAAGGATTATCACTAAAGAGGGAGTATGAATATTATTACTGCCAGAATCAGTTCATGATTTCATACATCAAATCAGTATTTTTAAAACAGGGCAGATTAGCTGTGTACAAGAACTAACAGCATCTGTGACTCTATATGCAAGATCTGCACATAGTCAAGACTCATTAAATCCCTACTGGCACTTGATGAATTTTGTGGTTGGTGGGGAAAGTCAATATTCTTCAGTCACTGGGAGTCAACTTACAGTCCAATAGATGGTTCCAAACCCACATATGAACCAGCAGTACTATGTGGACTTACAGGAATTCTTTGCTTGTTTGTGTTTTAATTTTTAATTGGTTTTATATGTATGGGTTTTTTGAATGCCTATATAGCTATGTAACACCTTCACACCTGGTGTTCGCAGAGACCAGAAGATAGATGATATTAAATAACCTAGGATTGGCATTATAGATAATGTTTATTCACCATGCAGATGTTGGGAATTGAGTAGCTGCATACACACACACACACACACACACACACACACACACATATATATATATATATATATATATATGAGTTTTAATCAAATCCAACTTCAGTACTTCTACTTCAGCTTCTTCTAATCCCCCACTACATCTCTCTCCTGACTTTATGTGCTCTTTTCTTACTTACTGAGTTCAATTCATCTTGCCAGTATGTTCAAGGTTACAGGACCATTCACTGGGAGCATGGGAGAGTTAACTTGGGCTGCATCCCAGAAGAAGCAAGATCTGACATCAACACCTGCAAACTGTTTCAATGGATCAAAGAGAAGGAATACTTACTAAACATTCAATGAACTCAGTACTCCCCTGATACAAAGACCAGATAGATATAAAACAAAGTTATAAAAGAAATTTCTGATGAATAGTGATATGAAAATTCTCAATAAAATATTTGCGAGGATAGGGGAAAAGAAACCTTTGTTCACTGCTTGTGGGAATGCAAATTAATGCAGCCATTATGGAAATCATTTTGGACGCTGCTCAAAAATTAAGTGTAGAACTACCCCATAACCTAGTTATTTTACTATGCCACAGAAATATTTATATGCACATCTTTTTGCTCCTCCATTCACTATAGCAAAGAAATAAAACCAACCTAGTTTTTCATCAACAAAGGCATAGGTAATGAAAATCTGATCATATATGAAATGAAATAGTATTGAACTCTAAAGAAAAATGAGATCATACATTTTTCAGGAAAATGGATGAAGTCAGAATGTATAATTAAGTGATGCCATCCAAATTCAGAAAAATGCATATTTTCCCAATGTGTATAAATCCTGTTTTATAATGCATACATGTGCATAAATAAAACAGTGTATACATAGGCACAATGTGACATGTAGAAAGGAGAGGAAGAAAATATTAGGTGATGAGGAAGGACAAAATGAGGTGACACAGGAGTTGTGAAAGAGGAGATAAAGCCAGTTGTTTAACTTTATCATAGATATTTAAATTTGTATTTGTATATAGGTGCCTAAAAATGTAACTGATGGTGAATAGGTAAAAATCCAACACAAAGACCCACAGTTTCTGAATGGCAATTCAAACTTTACAGAAATTTACTGCAATGTAAAGACCTTGGTTCTGGCAAAGTGCATGTTTGAGTGGCTATGTCAATCTAGCTATGTGATGATTCTTGTTTGCAAGTTCTTCACAGAAAAATGATTTAAAATATTCTCAACACAATACCTGCAGACAAAATTTATGAATATGTTAAAAAGAACATATCTTTTTTTTGCAGTTTGAAAGGATCTATATTTTATTAATAAACAAACCACTCCCCCAAGTTAAACACGGCCAGGACTCCAGGTTAAAGATGTTGAACTCCATCTGACGGGATTGACTGGATGTTGAACTCCACCTGGTAGGGACTGACTGATGACAATGATTCAGTATGGACTCTTGTCTTGCCATTCTGTGAATCCTTACAGACCCAGCTTTGTTCTCCTCCAGTGTCTTCTCTTGGAGTTGTACCTGATTTTGTTACTAGTTTTCATCCGAATCCACTGAGGAATAGGACGATTTTGCTTTGTTTCTTGGCCAGGAATCGCTTGATTCTGAAAGTTTTATGAGAAGACATGGCGAGAGGCTGAACCAAGGGTACAGAGCACAATGGCGGATGAAAGGCGAAGACTAAAAAGAACATATCTTATAACAAGGTTACTTTCATTTTAGGAATGCAAAATTGATTCAACATACATGGATCAAGAAAATATAATCCATATAATTAGACTTAAGCACATATATTATCCTATTGGCTTGATAAATGAAGAAAAGGTGTTTTATTAGATTCAATATATTAGCATAAAAAATTTTGAAGAACTTAGAATTTTAAAGAAACATAGTAAAAGCTATAAATAATAAGCCTATGGCCAACATTAAACTAAGTGTGGAAAACTGAGAGCATTTCCTCTAAAATATGGAAAAAAGATATAAGTGCCCTCTTTCTCTACTCTGGTTCAGTACAGGGCTCAAAAATCATAGTTAAAAAATTAGACAACAGAAGATACAGAAAGAGTTAGAAATACAAGTAAGAACGGAAGGAAAATATCCTACTTGCAGATGTGATTCTACTTAATAGGTCTCACAAACTTGGCAGGAAAAGTTTAGGTCTGAAATGTGCTTTGTGTAAAGCTACCAGGCATAAAATAAACATACAAAGATTAGTAATTGAGCAAATAAATTAGGAAATCAGGAAGCCTATTCTATTGGCAATAGTTTTAGCAAGAATGCTTAAGAATAAAGCCAACTAAGGCAGTGAATGACCTCTGAGATGAAAACTTTAAATCCTGAAAAATGTAAACTAACTAGACTCCTAGACTAGTAATATTAATACTGAAGCCAGATAATACACATAGCTCACATATTTAATATCAACATTCAGAAATGAAGCAAGGCAAAGTTTGAGTTTTAAGTCAGTCAGTCTATAGTTCAAAGTCAACTAAGATGACATAGTTAAATCCTATCTCAATACACACACACACACACACACACACACACACACACACACGCCTACCTAATGTATCACTCAAAGAATCTACAATTTAGTACAATCTTCCATCAAATTTCCAGTGCCATTCTTCAATAAACAAGCAGTTAAAATTCAAATGGGAACAAAGACCACTCATAGCCAAAGCTTCTAAAACACTGAAACCACTGCTGATTTACATAAAAGAGAAAAAAACACCACTGAGGAACCATAAGGCCCGACCTCAAGTTATGCTACACAAACACTGTGCTAAAGTCAACATGGTGCAAGCACAAAAAAAAAAATACACATTTACATAAATAGAACAAGAACAAATAGCCATAAATAAACTCCTAGGGTAATGGATACCTGTTTGTTTACAAAGGAATCAAGAACATACTGTGAATGAGAGACAGTCTGTTCAATACATGATGCTTGCAATGCTGGATATTATCTTCAGGAAATTATAATAAGATTACTATCTGTCATCTGCCAAAAATCAGTCTGAAATTGATTGAAGATTTAATTTAAAACCTGAAACAACAAACTACATAGAGAAAGACAGCATAAACAAAATCTTTCTAGATAGGACTCTAACAACACAGGAAATAACCCAAGGAATTTATGAATTAGACTATATGACACTAAAATGCTTCTGTGCAATGAAGTGGACTATCAGAAGAGTAAAAAAAACCTACAGAATGGAGAAAAATGTCTTTGTCAAGTGTACATCTGATATTAGTTCCACATATCTAGAACATATAATAACTGCAAAACTTAAGCAGCATAACCCTCAGGCCAATAAATGAATAGGTTAAGGAACTAAACAGATAGTTCTCAAATGAAGGATAAACTACTGATAAATACTTTCTATGTGAGCATAGCCAGTGAGATGGCTTAGCAGGTTAGAGCACTTAACACAAAGCTTGATTATCTGAATTATATCCAGATTAAGTTGGCGGCCACTATCTCTCTCTCTCTCCACACATATACATATGTTATTGTACACACGTGCATACATGTACACACACAAATAATGTTTTTAAAACCGTGTAACTTCCTTACACCAAGGGAAATTAAATTACATTGAGATTTAATTTATAATTAAAACTACATCTAACTCTAGTCAGAATGTCTGTTATGAAGAAAACAAGTACAATGGATGTCTATCAGCAGATGAATGGGTAATGAAAATGTGGTACATATACACAACAGAATTTTAACTTATAGCCTCAGCAAAAAAATAAATAAATAAATAAAAAGAAAGAAATGTGCATTTAAATTGATGGGTCTGCTAATTACTATTTTCAATACTATTAACCAAGAAAAAAAAAAAGGAAAATGACAAATACTACACTTCAATATCATGTGTGGATCCTAATTTTAATTTTTACTTATGTGGGTGTCATGAACTAGAAACTATATCATAGAGAGCAGAGACGTTGTTAGAACACATGTGATATGACAGTGGGAAAGGGCAGAAGGATATGAGTCAGGGAACAGCAGAATGGAGGAGAGAAAACACTGACACAAAGGCTGTACAAAAATACCTCAAGGAGACCAATTACTTTGTATACAGATTTCAAAGTTGAGGGTTCTATAAAAGTCCTAAAAATCATAACCAAATTCCAGCATGCCCTAGTATCAATGTATATAAATCAATTACATGTTTGCATTCAAACAATTAACATATAGATAACAAGATTACCGTCATAATTTAATTTATAAGCATGCTCTAGGAAGTGAAATTACTTAGAAACAGACCAAGCAATTTAGAAAAGGGTCTGTAAGCTGGAAATCAGGGAATACTGATAAGGAGAATGAAAAACAAAACTCACAGAAGCAGAGACATACTATTTTTATAGTTTTGAAGTTCCAACATGGAAGCTTCCCCTAAAGTAGTTTGCAATGGTGTAATGCTATTATTATCAAAGTCACAGCAAGGAGCTTTGTAGGCATGGGCATCTTATAATTAAATTTCTATATTTAGGGACTTAACAAAGCTACATAACCTTGACAAAGTAGAATGGAGGAAAAATTCTCTGCACAATATTAAAGGAAACTTGATCACATTGATTTTGGTGGAAAATGAAGTCAGTGGAATCAAATAGAGAACTTATACACATGAATGTACTTACTCATGTTTAACAAATCCTCAATAAAATAAAATAATAACATAATATTTATATCCCTCAAAACTATACATGGAGGATGGATGATATTTAGTTATAAATACATGTCAATAAAAATTTAAAACACAATGAAATAGCATCACAAGTAACAGAATTATAAAAATAAATTAGTATTCATATATTCAAACATATGTATATATGTAAATTCTTAATACTCACAAATATGCAGAGAAATTGCATTCATTGCTAAGATCTTCCAACCATTCTGGTTGTTTGGCATGTTTTTAAAATACTAAATGTATAAGAACTATACAAACCAACAATTAGAGTCTTGGGTGTATCTTCTAGAGAAACGAAAATTTAGTCACAAAAAATAGTAGTAGGCAGACTGAATCAACAAAAAAGTAAAAATAAACCACCACAACAGAAGGCCTGATGATAGAAAAGTACCTCACTAAATACTTTGTGTTCTTTGTCAAGTTGACACAATTTATCTAGTGATTTGGAAAGCCCTAAATCAAAAATAACAAAAAACAAAAAACAAAACAAAAAAAAAAAAAAACCCACATTTTTTAAAATTAACTATGTCTGGGAGAAATCATTTTTTAAAGGATTTATTTATTTATTATGTATACAGTATACAGAAGAGGGTACCAGATGTCATTACAGATGGTTGTGAGCCACCATGTGGTTGCTGGGAATTGAACTCAGGACCTCTGGAAGAACACTCAGTGCTCTTAACCTCTGAGCCATCTCTCCAGTCCCAAGGGAGAAATCATTTTATTGGTTAATTATTGATGTAGGAAGACCCAGCTCACAGGGTGATGTCACCCCAGCTCCTAGGCTGTATAAGAAGTTGGCTGAGTAGGCCATAGGGAACAACCCAGTAAGCATCTATCCTTCACCTACTTCAGTCACTGCCTCCCAATTTTTAACTTGAGTACCTGCCCTGACTTCTCTCAATGATGGACTAAGATCAGGATATAAAATCCTTTCCTCCCCAAGTTGCTTTAGAATGCTTTATCACAGCATCAGAAAGCAAACTAGGGTTCTCTGCATTTAGTCAAACTGCTGGAAACAACTTAAGTATCCACATGAGTGGATATTAGTTAAGAAAAGTGCCTGTGGGTATGACAACTGTTTATAGACTGTTGTTAGGGATTATGCTCTGTTTACCAAATTAGTGATTGTAGATTATCCTCCAATAACCAAGACTTCACTTACACTGAATAGTCAGCTAGGCTTCTAGGGCCAGACACGGAAATTCTGTTTTGTTGGCAGGTCTTAAGTCCAGTTAGAAAGCTATTGGTTACTGCTAAGGTCTACACCTTTAGGGTTATCATGATCACACCATGCTGGTCATTGATGTGGTTCATAGGCATCATAGTTTGGTAGGACTATTGGTTGCCTGTCTCCTCTGAAAACTTGTGTGGTTCTTTCTGCTACCATGAACGCTAACCTTCAGTAACTCAGGTCAGTTGTAGCTTCCAGATTTCTGGGTCCTGTTTCTGAAGTGCATTTTGTCTTCAGCAATAGGGACTTACCTTCTACCTCTGGGAGATACCCTAGGACAACAAGGATAGGCTGTGTGTCCTAAGAGTCACTCAGACAGCTCTTCTGACCAACAACTCAAAAGACAACCTCTTAGGTCTTGAATTGGCTTTTTGTTAAATAGTCTTTAGTCTTTAGTTCATGGAAGGAGTGCCATTAGCTGAGATGAGAAATGTTTATTTAAAAGTAGATATGTACATATACACAGAGAATTATGTATAAGTATTTTCAGGAAAAATAGTAAATAGCATGATTTGTTATGACTTTTCAGTCATCGTTATTATTATTTTATCTACTTTCCCCTTCTATGTTTTTATCCCCCATAAAGACCCCTCCTATTTCCATTTCTCCTACCATTTGTGTACTGTAGTGGAATATTACTTCAACGATGTAAAGGTGTGTTACATTTGTTTATGCTGCATTTGTTTAACAATGTAAAGATGTGCTGTATTTGCTTACATTGTATTTAGTTACTTATGTATGTAAAGACGTGCTGCTGTTGTACCTTCACAGCCTAAGACACTGGATTTGTCTAATAAAAGCAGAAGAGTCAATAGCTGAGCAAGTGGAAGAATAGTCCAGGCTGGCAGGAAGAGGAGGGAGCTAGGTCCAGAAAGTAAGGACAGAGAATGAGGGGGAAAAAAGGGGAGACACTGGTACCAGCCAGGTGGATAGACACCACACAGACAGACATGAAATAGAACGTACAGAATGAAAGAAAGATAAAAAATCCCAAGGCAAAACATAGATGAAGGGAAACAGGTTAATTTAAGTTATACAAGCTATTGGGACAAGCCTAAGCTAAGGCTGATCATTTATAACTAATAATAAGTCTCTGTGTCTTGATTTGGGAACTGGTTGGTGGCCCACGAAAGCCTGCTAGAGTATACACAGTGTATATAATGATGGTAATGATTCTCTTTTATATTCAAAATATTTTGAGAAACATTTGGTTTATTTGAATATTAAACTATATACATATACATTTGTCGATATACATCTATATAGGCTTTTAATACATAGTTTTTGGAGGAAGGTAAATAGCATTTTAAATGAATTTCCTAACATCTTACAAACTTTAAGATGAATTTGGTTTGATTTTGAATTCTACACATTCTAAATCCTTGAGCACATGTTAAAATGGACTGATTGTTTCAATTCTTGGTCTCAGCTGCTTTAGTTAATGTTCAGTTAGTACTTTTTGGGAGTGTGTGAGAAGAACCTTATGGTTGGGGTATATGGTGATACAAGGCTGCTTATGTCAAGATAGCCAAGAATCAAATAAAAAGAAGCTGAGATCTCAATAGTCCCTCCAAAGCTCAATTCTAGTGATATACCTTTCACCCAATTCTAACAGTTACACCATCTCCAAGTAGCACCAAGGGCTAATGACTAAACCTCCTAATATGTGGTGTGGTGAAGTCTAGGATACATTAGAGTCAACCACAGGGACAAGCCATGAAAGTCAGGCAGTGGTGGCACATGCCATTAGGTCCAGCACTAGGGAGACATAAGCAGGAGGATTTCTATGAGTTCAAGGTCAGCCTGCAAGTTCCAGGTCAGCCAGGTCTGTTACATGGAAAAGCCTGTCTGTAAACAAAACAACAACAAAGAGGCTAGAGAGCTGGCTCTCTCCTCTGATATTCCAGACTTATTTTATTGAATATATATCATCTCAAGGTAGGTTTGGAGGAAACATTTGCGATTCAAAGAATAATAGCCATTTAGCCATTTTCCATCAATGTCCAGCAGCATTGTATATTTTTCTTCCTAGTAAAACAACACAATCAACTAAGTTTACATTTCTCCACATCATCAAATATCCTCAATAACTCTGTCTTGAAAATGCCACTGAATTTAGTTACTACTCATAATTTCAGTACCAAAGACATTGTTTCACATATTGACCATCTCTTCCTGGTGTTATGAACTTCCCATATAAAAAGTTCTGTTCATAGCTTATACAGATACTCATAAGCTGGATAATTTTGAAACTTTGTATCTCAGCATGACCAACTGAGAATGTTTAACAGAAAAACACTTTGTCTAAACTACCATTTCCTATCTTATACCAAGAGAAAAAAAAATCCTCTTGCCAGACTGTAAACCAGTGACAATTTTAGATTTAAAATCCTTCCCAATAGACAACAAGACAAAATAAATGTGCTAAACACCTTCAAAAGATTAGCATGAATTCCAAGTATACAAAATGCTGATAGCCTGATAGCCTAAACTTATTTTCCCTTCCAGGTGATCCATACAACAATATATATAATATATGTCCACTCTGGCCTCTGAAAACAAAAGCCAGATGCTGTATAAGCCAACCATAAATATACATTACTGAAAGAGTTTAATGGACAAGAACAAATAGTCTCTGTTCTCATTAAAGGGCTGCTGTGGTGATGTTCTCAGAATATGCTCATAAATGTCATTTATTTGCTGGCTGCCCAGTCTTCTTGACTTCCCATTCCCTGGTCCCATGATTGACTTGCTTTGGTGACTCTTCTAAAGCTTTCAGGTAACTCAACTGAATGACATACTAACTGTGTTTTTCAGATCAATTGGCAAATCTGGATAATACATCAAAACCACAGAAAACCACATAGATACATTAGACTTAAAAATAGACACAATCAGTTATGATAAAAGAATGGTAGAAATCCCCAAATTAACACCCAAATATCAAAACATTGTCCCCCAGATTATGACAATGTCCTTAATATAAGGGTATCCTGGCTTTCAAGATGATCCTGCTTCTCTTACCTGGCCTCATCATAGTTTCATTGCTGATGAAACTGAGTTATATTTCTAGCTCCATTACAACTATTTTGGTGAGATCCCTACCCTCATCATACAATGAGATTAATAGTTTGTACCACAAGTATTGATTTATTGCTAACCCAGCCCTCATCCAGTCTACTGGCCATCAGGAGATACTCAACAAATGAACAGTCAACATGGGTATGGCATTTTACTCTTCTGAACTAAGGGAAATGAATATGACTCATTCTTGGTTTTACAATAAAATGAAGGAGAAAGACAGGACTAGATACCTCCAGTTAAAATAAAATAAAAAGATTCAAGCAAAACTTTTTGAGAACTCAGAGTAGAGTGTTTATAGTCAATCAAATGGAAATGGAAACTTCTTTGTGTTAAGAGAATGATGGAAGATACAAAATGGATGCAATTTGAACAATCTAAAATAGCAGTACAAGGAACATTTTTAGATCATATAGCAAAATCCAGCTTAGTTAAAATACATTTTAGAGGCTCGAATCCCACATTAGTTCTTATACCCTAATAGTGGGAGACTTCAATAACCCACTTTCAACACTGGATAGGTCAACCAGACAGAGACTCAACAGAGAAATAAGGAGTCAAAAAGAGATTATGATGCAAAAGATTTAATAGATATCTACAGAAGCTTCCAACCAAACGCAAAGGAATATACATACTCCTCAGCTCCTTATGGAACTTTCTCCAAAATTGACCACGTAATTGGTCATAAAGCAAATATTAACAGATACAAAAAAAATGAAAATAATCCCTTGTAACATATCGGACCACCAGGGCCTAAAGTTAGAGTTCAACAACATCAAAAATCAAAGAAAGCCTACCAACTCATGGAAACTAAACATCACTCAGCTGAATCATCTCTGGGTCAAGGAAGAAATTAAGAAAGAAATCAAAGTCTTCCTAGAATTTAATGAAAACGAATCCACAACTTATCCAAACTTGTAGGACACAATGAAAGCAGTCTTAAGAGGAAAATTCATAGCGCTAGATGCCTATATGAAAAACCTAGAGAAATCCCACACTAGAGAACTAACAGCTCAGCTGAAAGCCTTAGAACAATTAGAAGCAAACTCACCTAGAAGGAGTACACAGCAGGAAATAATCAAACTTAGAGCTGAAATCAATACAATTGAAACAAAAAGAACAATACAAAGAATCAATGAATCTAAGAGTTGGTTCTTGGAGAAAGTTAACAAGATAGATAAGCCCTTAGCCAAACTAATCAAAACACAGAGAGAGAGTGTTCAAATCAACAAAATCAGAAATGAAAAGGGGGACATAACAACAGACCCCAGGAAATACAGAGAATCATCAGATCATATTTTGAAAATCTGCATTCCACAAAAATGGAAAAAGTAGAAGAAATGGACAGCTTTCTGGACAGGTACCATCTACCAAAATTAAATGAAGATCAGATTAATTACCTAAACAGGACTATAACCCTTAAGAAAATTGAAGCTGTCATTAAAAGCCTCCCCCAAAATAAAAGCCCTGGTCTAGATGGTTTCAGTGCCGAATTCTACCAGACATTCAAAGAAGAATTACTACCGTTACTCTTCAAATTATTTCACACAGTAGAAACTGAAGGAATATTGCCAAATTCTTTTTATGAGGCCACAATTACCCTAATTCCCAAGCCACTCAAAGACACAACAAAGAAGGAGAATTACAGACCAATTTCCCTATGAATATTGATGCTAAAATTCTCAACAAAATTTTGGCAAACCATATACAACAATGTATAAAAAATATCATCCATCACAACCAAGTAGGCTTCATCCCAGAAATGCAGGGCTGGTTTAACATACGAAAAACTGTAAATGCTATCCATCATATAAACAAACTAAAGGAACAAAACCACATGATCATATCCTTAGATGTTGAAAAAGCCTTTGACAAAATCCAACACTCCTTTATAATTAAAGCCCTGGAGAGATCAGGAATGCAGGGAGAATACCTAAATATAATAAAGGCGATTTACAAGAAGCCGACAGCCAGTATCAAATTTAATGGAGAAAAACTCAAAGCAATCCCACTAAAATCAGGAACTAGACAAGGATGTCCTCTCTCCCCTTACCTATTCAATATAGTCCTCGAAGTTTTAGCTAAAGCAATAAGGGAATGAAAAGAGATTAAGGGGATACAAATTGGAAAAGAAGAAGTGAAACTATATCTATTTGCAGATGATATGATTGTACACATAAGAGACCCACAAAATTCTTCCAAGGAACTGCTACAGCTGATAAACACCTTCAGCAATGTAGCAGGATACAAGATTAACTCAAAGAAATCAGTAGCCCTTCTATACACTAAAGATAGAAGAGCTGAAAAAGAAATAAGGGAAACATTACCCTTCATTTTAGCTGCAAATAGTATTAAATACCTTGGAGTAACTATAACCAAAG